>SJXO01001646.1:135935-154869 GCA_006408615.1 Connochaetes taurinus | reverse complement strand
AGATGGCTGGATGGCATCACTGACTTGATGGACATGAGTCTGAGTGAACTCCGGGAGTTGGTGATGGACAGGGAGGCCTGGCATACTGCAATTCATGGGGTCGCAAAGAGTCGGACACAACTGAGTGACTAAACCGAACTGAACTGAACCATTCTTTATAATTAAGTGTTGAGGTATTTACTGTATAATACAAAATGCCTGTTTTGTTTTGTTTTGTTTTTTCTTATACTAACAAGGTACATCTTGAGCTTGGGAATGAAGTATGGGTAAAGACGCAAATTTGAGATTCACCAGCATTTGGCTTTATTGTTTCTTGTTTTAGGTTGAGGTACTTCTGTGACTGAGGGAATGAGATAGGTGATATTGTGTTGGGGCTTTCAGAAGGACTCAGCTATTAATCTCATTTTAATTGGGAGCACAGAGTGTGATGCACAGGTTCACCGGGTACCAGCCCAACATCATTAGGCCCTTTTTATACATTTATTAATATAATGTTCATAACAGTTCTGCCTCAGATTTGTTCTGTTGAGCGTGGAATATTTAGCACAACAACAAGCACAAATTGTCAATATGGTAACCATTGTCATGATTATCATGCTATTACTTTATAGAAGAGGAAATAGAGGCTCATAAAAATTGCTTCAGGGATATAAAAGTCAATAAAGAGGAATAATATATAGGGCATATAGCTTTATAGTCTGTGCTATATCCCATGGGCTTCCCAGGCAGTGCTAGTGGTAAGGAACCTGCCTGCCTATGCAGGAGACATAAGAGACACAAGTTCGATCCCTGGATTGGGAAGATCCTCTGGAGGGGGACATGGCAACTCCAATATTCTTATCTGGAGCCTAGAAAATCCCATGGACAAAGGAGCATGGTGGGCTATAGTTCATTGAGTCACAAAGAGTCATACATGGCTGAAGTGACTTAGCATGCATGCATATCCTTTTCATTTAAATATTTCTTGTGTAGAATGGACGCAAGATGTATCCTCAGGCAGATTTCAAATTCTGCAGTTGGCTTTTAGTAGTCGAATGACCACAGGCAAGTCATAATTCTGTTTCCTGATTTGTACAGTGGGGGTGATACTTAATACACTAGAGCTGGGTAGCTGTGAGGGTTACTAGTCCTCAGGCTCTCATCCCTAGACTGGACATGAAGTTTCATTGGCTTGCACTCGTTTATTTCCATGTGCTCTTAGGCCTTCAAAGTGGTTTGGTTCATGAAAGATTAGATGGGATAAAATTAGCATTGCAGGGGAGCTGCTTATTCTTTCCTCCTCCCTTGGCATAACCATTATCCAGAATGTAGTGTTAATCATTCTCTTGTTTTTGTTTATAGTTTATCAGCTATACTTGCTTTCCTAAATAGTATTTTTGAACTTTGATATAGAGTATAATTGGAGAAAGAAATGGCACTCCAGTATTCTTGCCTAGAGAATCCCTTGGACAGAAGAGCCTGGTGGGCTGCTGTCCATAGGGTTGCAGAGAGTTGGACATGACTGAAGCAACTTTGCATGCATGCATGCATTAGAGAAGGAAATGGCAGCCCAGTCCAGTATTCTTGCCTAGAGAATCCCAGGGGCAGAGGAGCCTGGTTAGCTGCCTTCTATGGGGTCGCAGAGAGTTGGGCACAACTGAAGCGACTTAGCAGCAACATACAGTATAATATATATTCTTCTGGGACTTTCTTCACTTAACATACTTTGGGAATTCAGCCATCTGTAGTTTACATACATTGACTTCATTGTTATATCAGTTCATTTCACTCAGTCATGTCCAACTCTTTGTGACCTCATAGACTGCAGCACGCCAGGCTTCGCTGTCCATCACCAACTCCTGGACCTTACTCAAACTCATGTCCATTGAGTCAGTGATGCCATCCAACCATCTCATCCTCTGCCGTCCCCTTCTCCTCCTGCCTTCAATCTTTCCCAGCATCAGGGCATTTTCTAATGAGTCAATTCTTCACATCAAGTGGCCAAAGTATTGGACTTTCAGCTTCAGCATCAGTCCTTCCAATGAATATTCAGGACTGATCTCCTTTAGGATGGACTGGTTGGATCTCCTTGCAGTCCAAGGGACTCTCAAGAGTCTTCTCCAACACCACAGTTCAAAAGCATCAGTTCTTCAGTGCTCAGCTTGCTTTTATAGTCCAGCTCTCACACCCATACATGACCACTGAAAAAACCAGTGAGACGGACTTTTGTTGGCAAAATAATGTCTCTGCTTTTTAATATGCTGTCTAGGGTGGTCATAGCTTTTCTTCCAAGAAGCAAGTATTTTTTAATTTCATGGCTACTGTCACCATCTGCAGTGATTTTGGAGTCCAAGAAAATAAAGTCTGTCACTGTTTCCATTGTTTCCCCATCTATTTGCCATGAAGTGATGGGACCGAATGCCATGATCTTAGATTTCTGAAGGTTGAGTTTTAAGCCAACTTTTTTACTCTCCTTTTTCACTCTCATCAAGAGACTCTTTAGTCCTTCTTTGCTTTCTTCCACAAGGGGGATGTCATTTGCATATCTGAGGTTATTGATGTTTCTCCCAGCAATCTTGATTCCAGCTTGTATAGTGTTCTGTTATTTGTATATACTATAGTATTTTTGTTCTACCGCTGATGGACGTTTAGATTGTTTCTCATTGTGGACTTTTATGAAAAATAGTGCTGTGAACATTTTTGAACATGTTTCCCAGGGCTAAAAAGTTTCTCCATAGTGAAAGTGTGAATCACAAGGCGTGTACATCACTAAGGGAGTTCATTCACTCATCCACTAAATATTATCGAGTACTGCTATGTGTGAGGTACATGTTTAGGTGCTTGGAATATCAGTGAACTAAGCAGATGATTTACATTTTACTTGCAATAGCCAGATGATAAATAATAAATATAAGTGAAACAGAAGGATAGCTGCCCGAGAGAGAAGAATCAAAGCAGGATTAGGGGAATTTCTTGTGCAGGAAAGTGCAGGGAGTGGTGGAGGGGTGGGGGGTGCAGGCGTCATCAAAGGCAATATTTGAAACAGACTTACAGGACTCTATGCACCATTTACAGCTTTTTCAACCTTATAAATACCAGAAAGAAACAACTATGGCCATTAAGCACACAGTGATGAATGATTAAAGCAAGTATCTCCACACTTCTCACAGAATTATTTTTCTTTAATCAGATTTTAATCACTCTAATTTCTGGAAGGATATATTCCAGATATTGATCTCTATCAGTCTGTATACAGGAACTTTATTTTATTTTTAATTGGAGGATGATTGCTTTACAATGTTGTTAGTTTCTGGTGTAGACAACTTGAATCAGCTGTTAGTATACATACATCCCCTCCTTCTTGAGCCTCTCGCTCACCCCAACCCTCTAGCTCATCACGAAGCACCAAGCTGAGCTCCCTGTGTTAGGCAGCAGCTGCCCACTGGCTCTGTTACACATCAGTGTATATATGTCAGTGCTGCTCTCTCAATTTGTCCCGCCCTCTCCTTCCTCCACTGTGTCCACAAGTCCATTCTCTGCATCTGTGTCTGTACAGAGGAACTTTAAGTGTGCTCAGACTTGAATAGAAATCATGTTTACCTGCTAACTTTTTATGGGTAACAAACTATTGTTGAGGTAGCATTTACTTGATTTTAACTTCACGTAGGTTAAATTCACCACCATACACAAATGGGGTTCTTAATTCATGGATTAATACCCTGTCTGTCACAGTGATGCAGTCTGTGACCCCGTAGCCTTCTGTGACATTTTTGTAAAGGATGGCAGTACAGAGCCTGAATTCTGTGACCACTTGGCCATGGGCTCAGATCACAACCCCACTACTGTGTGACCCAGGTCAACTTAATCCAAGTCTCTGATCTTCATTCCTCCTCTTTATCAGGATAAAACACTACATACAAGAAGAGCACTAAATAAAGGTTAGTTGTTTTGTTTTGTTTTGTTTTTTTAACTTTTTATTTTGAAATAATAATATACTGATGGAAGCTAGAGAGAGGTCTAGCTTGCACCCAGTTTTTTCCCCAATGATTACTTCTTATATAACTACAGTGCAATATCAATCCAGAAAATGAACCTTGTTACAATAGTGAGTATAGTTCTAATGCAACTTTATCACATGTGTTCAATTCAGTTCAGTCGCTCAGTCGTGTTTGACTCTTTGTGATCCCGTGGACTGCAGCACGCCAGACCTCCCTGTCCATCACCAACTCCTGGAGTTTACTCAGACTCATACCCATCGAGTTGGTGATGCCATCCAGCCATCTCATACTCTGTCGTCTCCATCTCCTCCTGCCTTCAATCTTTCCCAGCATCAGGGTCTCTTCAAATGAGTCAGCTCTTCGCATCAGGTGGCCAAAATATTGGAGTTTCAGCTTCAGCCATCAGTCCTTGCAATGAATATTCAGGACTGATCTCCTTTAGAATGGACTGGTTGGATCTCCTTGCTGTTCAAGGGACTCTCAAGAGTCTTCTCCAACGCCACAGTTCAAAAGCATCAATTCTTCAGCACTCAGCTTTCTTTACAGTCCAACTCTCACATCCATACATGACTACTGGAAAAACCATAGCCTTGACTAGATGGACCTTTGTTGGCAAAGTAATGATTACAAAGTAATCATGTGTTTAGATTCATATAACCTCACAGTCAAGATGCACAACAGTTCCAAACAGTCCCATCACCAAAGCTCTCCCTCTTGTTACCTCTTTATAGTCAAACATACCCTCTTTCCCCAGGCCACATTGTGCCTAATTTCAGGCAAAGTACTAATCTGTTTCGCATCTCTATATTCTTGTCATTTTGGGAATGTTATGTAAGATCATTCATAAGACCTTTCAAAATTGACTCTTTAAAAAGCACTAATGCCTTTAGGATCCATCCAGTTTGCTGTGTCTATCAATAATTAGTTCCGTTTGATTGCAACTGTTATCCCATGGTATGGATGTACCACAGTTTATTTAACCATTCGCTTATTAAAGGAGATTTGGGTCCTTCAAGTTTGGGGCTCGTATGAATAACACTTAATTAAGATTGTGAAGTCCATGAGGTCGAAAAAGAGTCAGACACAACTTAGTGACTAAATAGCAGCAGTAGCAGTTCAGATTTTTGTGTAAACCTAAATTTATTTCTGTTCAGGAGTGAGACTGCTGATTCATGTGATAAATGTTATGTTTAGTGTGTTTTTAAGAAACTGCCAGACTGTTTTCCAGAATGGCTGTTATTTCACACTCTCAGTGGGAATGTGTAAGGGATCTAATATCTCAACATTTTTTAATAGCTCTGTGCTGATAACCCATCATGATCTTAATTTGTATTTATTACCTGATGGCTATTGATGTGGAACATTTTATCACTTGCATATTTGCCATATGCATATCCTTATTGGTATTGCATATCCTCTATGTGTTTTGTCCATTTTCTAACTGGGTTGTTTGTTTTTGTTTTGAGAGTTCTTTATACATTGTAGATGTGAATCCTTTGTCAAATCAGTGGTTTGCAGATATTTTATCCCAGTATAGCTTGTTTTCTCATCTTCTTTATAGGTCTTTTGCAGAACAAAAGTCTTAAATTTTGATGAAATCAAATTCATCCACATTTTTCTTTTATGGATTGGGTTTTTGATATATCTAAGACCTTCAACAAGTCATATGTTCTCAAGATTTCTCCTGTTTTCTTCCAAAGATTTTACTTTTATGTTTTATATTTAAAACTGATCCACTTTGAGTTAATTTTTATTTAAAATGTGAAGGTTGAGTTGAAGTCCAGTTTTTCCTATGAGTACCCAGTTGTTTCAACCTTTTGTTGAAAAGTCTTTCCTTTTTCCTCTGAATTGTTCTCACACTTTTGTCACAATGAGTTGCACTTACTTGTGTGGGTGTATTTCTTATTGCTGTATTCTATTCCATTCATCTATGCATGTATCCTGCCAATACCATCCTGTCTAAGTTACTGCATGTAAGTCTTAAAATTGGATAGTGATTCTTTTCACTATATTTTTCTTTTCCCAGAATTGTTTTAGCTATTCTAGTTCCTTTCCTTTTCCACATAAATCTTAGAATAATCTTATCTATATTTACAAAAAGATCTTGCTATGATTTTGATAGGAATACACCTAGCCCAACAGACCAGTGTGGCGAGAAGTGACATCTTTACTGTGATGCATTTCAATCCAAGAAAATAAAGTCTGACAGATTTTATTCTTTTGGTCTCCAAAATCACTGCAGATGGTGACTGCAGCCATGAAATTAAAAGATGTTTGCTTCTTGGAAGAAGATTTATGACAAACCTAGACAGCATATTAAAAAGCAGAGACATTACTTTGCCAACAAAGGTCCATCTAGTCAAAGCTATGGTTTTTCCAGTAGTCATGTATGGATGTGAGAGTTGAACTGTGAAGAAAGCTGAGCGCTGAATGATTGATGCTTCTGAACTGTGGTATTGGAGATGACTCTTGAGAGTCCCTTGGACTGCAAGGATATCCAACCAGTCCATCCTAAATGAACTCAGTCCTGAATATTCACTGGAAGAACTGATGCTGAAGCTCCAATATTTTGGCCACCTGGATGTGAAGAGCCGACACCTTAGAAAAGACCCTGATGCTGGGAAAGATTGAAGGCAAGAAGAGAAGGGGACAAGAGAGGACGAGATGTTTGGATGACATCACCAACTCAGTGGACATGAGTTTGAACAAGCTCCAGGAGTTGGTGAAGGACAGGGAAGCCTGGTGTCCATGGGGTCGCAAAGAGTCGGACATGACTGAGCAACTGAACAAGAACAACAGCAGTCTTTCAGTCCACGAACAGTATCTCTTATCAACATTTTGTAGTTAATCAGCATAAAGATGCTTTTATACCTCTGTCAAAACTCAGTTGGCCCTACTTGTGTAGTCTCTATGCTTTTTCGTTTATCTGTGTGTCTGTCCTATGGTCAATAACGGACATTCCTGATTACTCTTGCTATGTAAGTCTTGAAATTGGATAGTGATTCTTTATTATTCTTCTTTCCCTTATCCATTCAGCTATTATAGTGCATTTGCCTTTTAACATAATTTTAAAACAATCTTGTCTATATCTGCAAAAGGAAATGTTGTTAGGATTGTATTAGGAATTCTGTTAAACTGGTAGATCACATTACTTTTTACTACATTGATTATCTCTATCCATGAACATTGTCTCTCCATATATTTAGACCTTTTTTGATTTCTAAAATTTTGTAGTTTTCAGCATACTAGTACTATACATGTTTGTTAGTATTTAATTTTGTTTAGAGCTGATTTCCATATAATTAAATGGCTGTTCAAATTATTTTATAGTAGTTTGTACATTTTGAGAAATTGGTCCATTTCACTTATATTGCCATTTTGTGTGAGTAGTGTTCTTAGTATTTCCCTGTCATCCTTTTGCTGTCTTATGGTCTGTAATGATATCCCCATTTTTATTCCTTACGTTTGGTGAGTTGTGTCTTCTCCTTTGTCTTTATCAGTCTTGGAGGTTTGTTAATTTTATTGACCTTTTAAATAACAAACTTTTTGTTGAATTTACTTTCAGTTTTTCAGTTTCATTGATTTCTGCTCTTACATTTATTATTTCTTGCCTCCTGTGAGGTGGAAGTTGAAGTCTTAAGTTTCTTTCGCTGCATCCTTTGCTGCCCTGGTGCGAGATCTTCCTCCTCACTGGTCAGTGGTGTGGAAGCTGATGCTCCCACTGGGCACTGCTAATACCTCCCTGGATGGCAGGGGTGTGAGTGCCTATTTAGTGTTTCTCATGTGTTCTTCATTGACACATCAAAGGAGAAGGGATATAGGGGTGAGGGAGGTTACTGATGAATACTGATGGAAGTCCAGCCTTCAGCCTGGAGGCAGGGGAGTAACTGATTACTGTTCTGGACATAAAAGCTCAGGCTCCTCACATCATCTCCATGGACACTGCTGGGGGCCTCGTTACCACCCAGTGAGGACCAAAGCCCTAGCTCCCCACCAGGCTTCTCTGACACAAGCAGCAGGGAATGGTTGGGGCAGCTGGTTTCTGCTTGGCCAGGGTAGAAGCTGAAGCTTCCCACTGGACCTTTGCTGGTGGGAGACGAAACACTTTTTTTCTATAGTGGTTAGCTGCAGTTTTCTGTCTTGCCAAACTGCCCTGTTCCTGGTCCTTTGAATAGAGGGAGCACCCTTTTGTGGATTTTTTTTTTTAACTACCTTTTGGTGTTTCTGAGACTACAGCTTCATGAGCTCCCACTTTAGCATATATGAGGCTAAAAGAAAACCCAGCAAACCCACCGTTGTCATTCCTCAGGTCCTGAGGCCTCTAGACAGTCTGCCTCCTCTCTGCCTTTCTCAGTTTTGTATAGAATGTGTAGACTCTTTAGCTGTGCTTATCCGGAATAAGGAAAAGCATGTTTATTCAATCTTTCTATTCTGTGAAGTGCATTGCCACATTTTTACAGATTTGAATTACTGATTTCTTGTCAGTTCTATGTTCTATCTATACCTTCTCCCAATTGAGGGCTTATTTTCTCATTTTCTTCGTGTTAATCTTTTGCCTAACTTTACTGAAGTTCTTAACTTTACTGAAGTCGAATTCATTCATTTCTCTCTTGTGCTCTTGCTTTTTGTTTTCTTGAGTAAGAAACTTACTCTAGCTCTAAGGTTACGCAGATACTTTCCTATATTTCCTCATGAAAGTTTTAAATTTCTTCGTCTGTCCTATCCAAAATTTTGAATTAAGTCAAGTAGGGATCTGATTTCATCCCTTTCCCACTGTAGAGAGCTGTTAGCACCAAGAAAAGTTTTCCTCCCCTTTTCCACCAATTTCTAGTGCCACATCTGTCATGTGCATAACTTCATTAAATCTACAGATACGTTTGAAGAGACTTGGCATCTTTACCATCAAGAACATGGTGGTTTCATTACTTAGGTATTTTTTGTTAATGATTGTAAATATAGCTTAACATTTTTCTATACAGTGGCCTTACACATTTTCAAAACTTTACTCCTAAGTACTTAATATATTTTTGTTATTATTGTGAAATAGTTTTAGGTTTTTTAATTAAGATTTTAAAAATTTAGATTTTAATTTATTCATTTATTGTTTCACAACTCCCACAAAGGGGAAAGGGACACAAGACAAGCACTGTGAAAGATCTCCCCTCCCCCAAAGGAACACTGTTTGCACTTAAAGGAAGCAAATTTAGTGTTTTCTGAATTCCCATGGATATTTTAAACAGAATAAGTATGTCTATGTTCCACTTTTAGCAATCCTGATCTTGTAGGTCCAGAGAGAACCAGAACTCTAATTCCTTTAGGAGAGTCCATATGATTCTGCACATCTCTCTCAGAGAAGTTGCTAAACAATAAAAAGAATAGCCCAAGGGGATATTTATTTAGAAGAGCATCTCATTTAAAGTCATGAGCATTTTTTCATCATTTAATATACTAGTGTGGGACATACACATAAACACACACACTGTATGCATAAACACGGTACACATGCGTATGAAATTCATATGTGTACATACAAGTAAACTGCTTTATGTTAAGTAACAACAGGTATGAATTTGAAGATAGTGGACCTGTAAAAGAACCCATTCACAGTTTGGATGAGATGTGTTGGGTTAGGACTCCATATGTTTGTTTTAAAACTTAGAATGTGAGCTTATGGATATAAACAGGATTGGTGGTTGCATGAGATAGGGGTTGGGGGTGGGCAAAATGGGTGAAAAGGGTCAAAAGTTACAAATTTTCAGTTATAAAGTGAGTAAGTCATAGGGATGTAATGTACAGTATGGGGACTATAGTTCATAAAACTGTATCACATGTATGAAAGGAGCTAGGAGAGTGAATCTTAAGTTCTCACCCCCCAAAACACCACCAAACTTGTAATTGTGTACAATAACAGATTTCAACTGAATTTTTTGTGGTTTTCATTTTGCAATATATACAGACATTGATTCCTTTCATTGTGCAGCCTAAACTTAATGTGTTATGTCAATTACGTGTCAATGAAAAAAAAATTAAAAATACAATTTTGTCTTTCCTAGTTGGAGTCATTCGATGTCCCGTTTGCAGCCAAGAGTGTGCAGAGAGACACATCATAGATAACTTTTTTGTGAAGGACACTACTGAGGTTCCCAGCAGTACAGTAGAAAAGTCTAATCAGGTAAGTGTATTAAGTCTTGAGTCTCTTGCTTCCTCTTAATGCAACAGCCTAGAATACTGGAGAACTTATCATGCATTTTGTTGGTTTGTCTCAAGCATATCTTTAATTAATTTCAAATTATCCCTTCTCTCTGCTTGGCTTTCTTTCTCCTCCCTTTTAATGTATTTGCTGGGTAAACTGGGTTGTTCGTCCAATAAAATTAGCCTTATTCTGAATTTTGTGCACCTCTTAAGTCATTTGACATGCTTCCCTCTCTGCTGTATTTTGTGTAAACTGGTGATAAAAATGTGGAGGTTGATTTATATTTGAGTCCCACTGGGTGAGAGGATGTAAGAACACTTCCATCCGTATGTCTGTGTGTCTTTCAAGCAGAAAGATTGTAATGCTTGGTTGTCTTTTTTCTGATGTTAATGGCCATCAATGATCACTGCCAGGATTCCGTATTTCACTCGGACTTTGAAAAAGGATGACATTTTCATTCTATCATTCTCCTTTATTTCTCAACTGGAATAGGAGGAGAAAAGCATCCTCCATTTATTCTTAGGTTTACAGGAAAGGTAGATAAATGCTCAATTCTTTCCCTTGAGTTGCTAATTTTTAGAGTAGTGATTTATTTTCTTAGCATTCTTCAGAGGTGACTAACGAGTGGTATGTGTGCTTATTGTTATGAACTAATTCATGGAGTTTTAACATGAAATGTGTTGTAGTTATTCTTATTGGTGCTCAATTTGTGCCATCTTGGCAATGAGGATTCCTGAGTCCTTCTGACACAATCCCAGTAGTCATTGCTATCTCCCTTGCTTTCTATTTTGACAAGATCTTGTTCATTTTCTGTTCTATACCTACAACCAGCAGGAGTTGGTTCTTCTGAGAACCTTGGTTCCTTTTAGTCTGAAATGGTATTTAGAGAACACAATATGGATGCTCCTGAGCACTTTGTTGGCCATTTTTCTATGATATTCAAGAGAATTGATTCAGCAAATGCTTTTTATTTTTAAAAGAGGAAGGAAAAAGGAAAAATATATCAAGGATATATTGACATTTTTAAGTCAAATGTAGAATTGTAGATGAAAAGTTGAGCAAATAGGAAGCCAACTAAGATGATCTTTTCCTCTGGCATTGCAGTCTTCCTCCAGTACCACCTATTGCTAGAATCTAATGTGGAACCAGCTCATTAAGCATAAATGAGGCTTGCAGAGTAAGGGTGAAGACAAATAGAGTTGGTACTGAAAGTAGAAATTATAGAATTGTCTCTGTCAGTAAAGTAAAATAAAGTAAAAATAAAATTAAAAAAAAAAAAAGAATTGTCTCTGTCAAAACAGAAAACAAGGTAACAATTACTAAATGTATGTACTGGAGATATTCAACCAAATCATCACATTTTAAGGTTACTTAAGTAATTCTTCTCTATATAGTTAAGTCACCCACTTGATAGGCAGGTTCATTTGTTTCATTTTGCTTTTGTTTACGGTTTTGTTTAGGGCTTTAATTTAGTTTTTTTTTCAGGGCTATGAGCCATGCCATGTAGGCCACCCAAGATGGACAGGTCATGGTGGAGAATTCTGACAAAACGTGGTCCACTGGAGAAGGGAATGGCAAACCACTTCAGTATTCTTGCCTTGAGAACCCCATGAACAGGATGAAAAGGCAAAAAGATAGAACAGTGAAAGATGAACTCCTCAGGTTGGTAGGTACCCAATATGCTACTAGACAACAGTAGAGAAATAACTCCAGGAAGAATGAAGAGACAGAGCCAAAGCAAAAACAACCCCCAGTTGTGGATGTGACTGGTGATGGAAGTAAAGTCCAATGCTGTAAAGAGCAATATCGCATAGGAACCTGGAATGTAAGGTCCATGAAACAAGGTAAATTGGAAGTGGTCAAACAGGAGATGGCAAGAGTGAACATCGACATTTTAGGAATCAATGAACTAAAATGGACTGAAATGGGTGAATTTGACCCAGATGACCATTATATCTACTACTGTGGGCAAGAATCCCTTAGAAGAAATGGAGTAGCCCTCATAGTCAACAAAAAAGTCCGAAATGCAGTACTTGGATGCAATCTCAAAACAACAGATGATCTCTGTTCTTTTCCAATGCAAACCATTCAATTTCACAGTAACCCAAGTCTGTGCCCCAACCACTAATGCTGAAGCAGCTGAAGATCACCAGTTCTATGAAAACCTACACGACTTTCTAGAACTAACACCCAAAAAAGATGTCCTTTTCATTATAGGGGACTGGAATGCAAAAGTAGGAAGTCAAAAGATAACCTGGAGTAACAGGCAAATTTGGTCTTAGAGTACAGAATGAAGCAGGGCAAAGGCTAACAATTGTGCCAAGAGAATGCACTGGTCATAGCAAACACCCTCTTCTGACAACACAAGAGACGACTCTACACATGGACATCACCAGATGGTCAGTACTGAAATCAGATCGATTATATTCTTTGCAGCGAAAGATGGAGAATCTCTATACAGTCAGGAAAAATGAGACCAGGAGCAGACTGTAGCTGAGATGGTTGGATGGCGTCACCAACTTGATGGACATGAGTTTGAATAAGCTCCAGGAGTTGGTGATGGACAAGAAAGTCTGGCATGCTGCAGTCCTTGGGGTCACAAAGAGTCAGACACAACTAAGTGATTGAACTGAACTGAACTTAGTTTTTTTTTTAATTTGAAATTTGTGAAACTACATATAAAATATTCATATACTGGTTCCAAAAAAAAAATCTATGAAACAGAATGTTTTCAGGGAACTCAAACTTCTATCTCCATCTTCACCTACCCTATTTTTTCTCTCATCTTACAGCTAACCGTTTGATTTCTTTTGTGGTTTATCCTTGCACTTTTAATATTGTTTATAAGTAATTTTATGTTATTTAAAGATTTGAGCAAATAAGTCATTCCAGCTCATCTGCATCTTTCTTAGATAAGCCGTAGTATGGTATGCTTTAACACTTTGCTGTTTTAGTTTTACTTTTTATAGTGGACATCCTTCCCTAAAAGTATGTATAGAAATCCCTTACTCGTTTTTGCTGCAGAATGTCGAGATTAAGTTTTGGGTGACATCCTTATAGAGGTGATAGTTGAAGCTGAGGAAATGGATGAGACCAGCCCATAAACCTAACAAAAATTTACAGAATCCAGAGGAGAAAGAGTAGTAGTGGGATCCAGAGAGGCAATCTAGGAGATAAGAGGATGTGGAAGTGTCAAGGAATCAAAATTATTTCTAGGACATAAGAGTGGCATCAAATGATGTTAGAAAGGTGAAAGGCAAGAACTGAGAGAGAGCAAGTTTGGGTTTATGGAAGTATTATCCAGATATTTGGAATCTGACTAATGTAAACCACTGACTGAGGGGAAAACATTTTTTCCCAATCATAAATGGTGTTATGAGGACTGTTTATGTGTTGTGTAACCTTAATATCTGTTCTTAGAAAATAGGGCCAACATCTACACAGTTATACAAGCTGGGGAAAAAGGTACTATCTCTTGCTGTCTCTTCATCTGGCATATGCAGTGCATCCTCCAAACCAGTCAGTTGTACTTGCCAAATCTCCATCATTCATCTCCACTTGTAGCACTGCAAAGGGCTCCCACTTCCCTCTGTGCAGAAGCACTTGCCCTTTTTCTGATCTGGCCTCTACATTGCAGGGGCAGTCATGCACTTTCTGTGATTTTAAAAATGCACTTTCTGGCCACGTCACTTACTCAAAAGCTTTTAGGAGACTTCTTCAGACAAAGACCAATAGTGTCGTGTGATCGTCTGGCCTCGGCCTGCCTTGCCATCAGCTCCTTCTCTTGCCAGTCTTCCTCTTGATCTCTCCACATTAGTGTACTGGCTTTCTGTCAGTTCTTTGAACCTGCTGTGTTCTTGCTGGAGGCTTTGGTACATGCTGTTCTCTCTGTCTAGAAGACCGTCACCAGTAATTGATGACTCAGCTTTCTTATCTTGGTACAAATATGATCTCTTTAGAGAAAGCCTTGCCTGAGTGATCTCTCCTCACTTTTCCCAACACTTCAACCTTACTCAAAGATGACTTTCTCCCATCATGTTTTTGTAGCTTCTCATACCTTTCCTTTATGATACTTTTCAATGTCTAGTTTCATATTAGAGTGATTATTCCAATAATGTTTGACTTCCCCCATGTTATTCTTCATAACCACTTAGTAAAATTCATGTTATTGCCATTATTTTAAGATGAGCCTTCTAAGTAACCTGCCTAAGACTACTCAACTAGTAAGTATGGGTTCATTTATGTGTGGTTAATTGTGAGACCACCTTTTCTTTATTCTTAAAAATCTATGGGACATGTTTCTTTTTATTAGGTATGTACAAGCTGTGAGGACAATGCAGAAGCTAATGGGTTTTGTGTAGAGTGTGTTGAATGGCTCTGCAAGACATGCATCAGAGCTCATCAAAGGGTGAAATTCACAAAAGACCACACTGTGAGACAGAAAGAGGAAGTATCTCCAGGTAATAAATTAGTTTTTAAATCTCATCTTTTCTCTGTTCTTCCCAGGTCATTCTTTCCTTCCATATTAACTTGTTTTGATACAGTTGTAAACATTAAATATACTCTTGTCTTTTAATACAAGAAAGTCTATTGTAGTTGAATTTGAATACTTGAAAATGTTGGTAAGTAACTGTTGAGTAGATTTAGAATTCTTCTGCATTATTTATACTCACAACCCTCCTCCTATAAATGCCTTGATTTGGAATGAATGTACAACTAAAAAAAAAGTTGCTTTTAAAATTTCTCTATCTCTTTCAAGATGATAAGGGGTGAGTTAAAAGAAGTTTTACAACTCTTTTTCTCACTGATATTCTTGTAGTAAACCTGTTTCATGATATTTATTATGTGGGTAACTGAAGAAGCTTTGCTCTTTAAAATGTAATGATGGTTTCTGCATTTTTGTTGTGTTGCTTGTAATGTAAACTTGACTAATAGATTTTTATTATAGTAAAATATGTATGTAACTTAAAAATTGACATTCTAACCATTTTTAAGTGTACAAATTGGTGGCATTAATTGTATCCAAAGTGTTATGCAACCATCACCACTATTTCAAAAACTTTCCTAGCACCCCCGAAATAAATTGTACCCAATAAATAATAATTGCCCATTCCCCTCTCCAGCCCCTTTTAACCTCTAATCTATGATTTATCTCTATGAATTTGCTTACTCTAGATATCTCATACAAGTGAAATTATATGGTGTTTGTCCTTCGATGTCTGGCTTATTTCACTTACCTCAGTGTTTTCAGGTTTTATCTGTGTTGTAATATTTATCAGCTCTTCATTCATCTTTATGGCTCATTAATATATTTTCATTTAAAAATTAATTCACTGCTTTTTATTCACTGGGTCAACAAGGGTTTGAATGTCTATTCTATATTCCAGGAGCTTTGCTAGATTAAAGAGATGAATGAATGAGTAAGACAGGTACTTCCCACCCTCCAGGAGGTGTCAGTATGATGAAGACTATGAATAGATTAGCAATCATTGTTTAACTTCATAAATTCTGTAGAAGCACATGAAAGGAGTACCAAACGCAGACTTGGGGATTTACATTGAAAACCACATCTGAGACTTCAAGGGTAAATAGAAGTTCATCACATAAATGAGAAGGGTGGGGAAAACCGAAGCACATGCCCAAATTTCCAGAGGGAGAACATTGATTGTACCTGAGAGTAAGATACAAGAAGAATAGTAAGAGATGGAGCTAAGAGTGCTGAGACACGGGAAAAGGGATATAATTTCCAAAAAGACCAATGAAGAAAAAAGAGAAAATAGTCTCAGATAAATTTAATAGATTAGTACTAGAAAAACTTGTTTTTCTGTGAAGTCCAATGTCTATTGAAAAAGAGATTAGAAGCATTAAGGACTTAAAAGGTAAGGGACATGGAGGATACTTGAAGTAACTTCAGTTCAAAGAGAGCTATAGCTTTGGAAATAAAATTACTTGGTAACATCAAGGTTGCATTTGATACAGCACTTAAAACTTCCTCTGTCAGTCCTCCAGAGTCTGATGTTTATAGAGAAGAATTGAACTATTTATGGTTGGGGTTTAGGGGTAAATGATACAGATAATGGCATGTGTTGACATGAAGAATTTGGGGTTTTAACTGTAGAAGTAGACGTTATTAAGAGTGGGATATTTGAATTTATGATTACAGAAATGGAATAGTAACAGACAATAGAAAATCTAGGGTGAGACCATGATGTATATGAAACGGAATAAGCAGCTAAAATGAAGTATAGGTCTCTAGAGATGAAAAAGTCTGAGAGGCTTGTCTTTATGTGGTGCTCTCTGCAGACTTCTCAGTCATCCAGAATGATCATGATGAGACTTAGGGCTTGGAGGATGACTGTGGGTCAGAATCGAAATTCCTCATAAATAAAAGAAGTCTATAAATGGGTGACATGTTAATTATCTAAATCAGGCATTATAATAATATAATTATTCCTGCCGAGCAGGCACAAACTAGGATGTCCCAAGCCAAGCAAGGATGTCTGACTACCCATCATCTACTGTGGTGCCCAGATGACTTGAACCTCGAGGAGATGGGCGTGGGGGAGCTATGACAGTGTTGAGTCATCTTTGCTTTGCTGGGATTCATTCCATCTGGTCTTGTTGTGTGTGCTTTTAAAATTCTTTTAATACATTACTAACTTTCTCTATCTGGTTATTTATTTTCCTCCCCCCCCCCCAGAATTTTATGTTTTCCCTTTTCTGATAAACTAGACAGTAGTTTACCTTTTTGTGTTTATCCCTAAATTTATCTAATTGCCCTCCACATATTTTTAGTTCATTAATTTTATTTTTAATTCTACTCAGTTTACCTTAGTATTGTTTAATCAGTCATTCTATTTATTTGTATTCTGCATTTCCATTTAATATTGTAACATAAGCATTAACTGGTCTTATCTCCACCCTAGATAACTAATTAAGAAGTTATGTGGATGACTGCAATGTAATAATGTGCATTTTATGATTATCTCTGTGTCAATGGGTATCCTCTGTTAGGAGTTTTGCAAAAGTGGGGAAATAATTTTTCCATCACCTCTTTTATACATTTTTATTAGATTTTTCTGCATTGCACATTAAAAAAAAAAAAACCTACATTTGCAATAAGGAGAATTCCAGTTGGTTTCATTCACTTATCTGGGCTATTTTCTTAAGATTTTTTTCTTTTATTTCATCAGTTCAGTTCAGTCACTCAGTCATGTCCGACTCTTTGCTACCCCATGGACTGCAGCACGCCAGGCCTCCCTGTCTGTCCATCACCAACTCCCGGAGTTTACTCAAACTCATGTCCATTGAGCTGGTGATGCCATCATCCTCTCATCCTCTGTCGTCCCCTTCTCCTCCTGCCTTCAATCTTTCCCAGCATCAGGATCTTTTCAAATGAGTCAGTTCTTCACATCAGATGGCCAAAATATTGGCATTTCAGCTTCAGCCTCAGTCCTTCCAACGAATATTCAGTACTGATTTCCTCTAGAATGGACTGGTTGGATCTCCTTGCAGTCCAAGGGACTCTCGAGAATCTTCTCCAATATAACAGTTCATCTTTTCCTCTAGAAATGAAAAAAGTACTTGATATTTTACTATCTGTAAAACGTAGCAGCAATGGTGATGTGGATGAAGCTGTACCTCCTTTACATCTCTGTGGATTTGAATTTAAATGAACACTCTAATAATTATTTACTATTTAATTATGTTAATTTTCTTCTTTTTGCTCTCTCCCCCTTGTCTTTACAGAGGCAGTTGGTGTGACCAGTCAACGACCAGTATTTTGTCCTTTTCATAAGAAGGAGCAGCTGAAGCTTTACTGTGAAACATGTGACAAACTGACGTGTCGGGATTGCCAGTTACTAGAACATAAAGAACATAGGTACTTGCATCTTTGGTTATATACACAGATTTATAATATAGCTTTAGGAGGACTAGACGACTGCTGGCATCACAGCAAAATGGCAGTCTGTAAATGTTTTGTTCGGCTAGCAGTATGCTGACCTAGTAAAGGATTTTTCAGCTTTTGATGTTATTGACTTTGGAGTCAAGTGATTCTTTGTTGTAGGGCCTATCTGGTGCATTGTATGGTGTTTAATTGTATGATGTTTTACCTCTATTTACTAGATTCCAGTAGCATTCTCCCAACCGTGACAATTAAAAATGTCTCCAGACACTGCCAAATGCCCTGGTGAGGAAAGTCACCCCAGTTGAAAACCACTGGCCTGCACACTTTAAAAATATAGAGAATTCATTGCCAGCATTGTAGATGAGATTTTACATTTAAAAAATTTGTATGTCTTTCGTTTTGTTTTTGTTTTGTTTTGTTTTTAAAGAAAATTGAATCTGTTGTAGCCCTCGGTGCCATATATTTTCATGTCAGCGTTTGACTGGAATTTCAGTTCAGTTCAGTTCAGTCACTCAGTCGTGTCCGACTCTTTGCAACCCCATGAATCGCAGCGTGCCAGGCCTCCGTGTCCATCACCAACTCCCAGAGCTCACTCAGATTCACGTCCATCGAGTCAGTGATGCCATCCAGCTATCTCATCCTCTGATTTCCCCTTCTCCTCCTGCCCCCAATCCCTCCCAGCATCAAAGTCTTTTCCAATGAGTCAACTCTTCGTATAAGGTGGCCAAAGTACCGGAGTTTCAGCTTTAGCATCATTCCTTCCAAAGAAATCCCAGGGTTGATCTCCTTCAGAATGGACTGGTTGGATCTCCTTGCAGTCCAAGGGACTCTCAAGAGTCTTCTCCAACACCACAG
>SJXO01001646.1:97512-135904 GCA_006408615.1 Connochaetes taurinus | reverse complement strand
CTGCCCCCAATCCCTCCCAGCATCAAAGTCTTTTCCAATGAGTCAACTCTTCGTATAAGGTGGCCAAAGTACCGGAGTTTCAGCTTTAGCATCATTCCTTCCAAAGAAATCCCAGGGTTGATCTCCTTCAGAATGGACTGGTTGGATCTCCTTGCAGTCCAAGGGACTCTCAAGAGTCTTCTCCAACACCACAGTTCAAAAGCATCAATTCTTCGGTGCTCAGCCTTCTTCACAGTCCAACTCTCACATCCATACATGACCACTGGAAAAACCATAGCCTTGACTAGATGGACCTTAGTCAGCAAAGTAATGTCTCTGCTTTTGAATATGCTATCTAGGTTGGACACGACTGAGCGACTGAACTGAACTGAATCTAGGTTGGTGACCTTAGTCCTCTTTAAAATGGTCATACTTCTCTAATTCATCATAGTTCCTACTACAGCTAACTTTTACATCTGTCCTCCATCGGCATTTGAGCTAGCAACAACTGAATTAAATGGTAAGATTATGATACACTGATACAAATACAATTGGTTTAAAAAAGTCTAGTCTTCCAGTAGTGGCAGACTAGGTAATTTGGACCAACGATACCAGTGAGCTCAATACCAGTGTAGCTCAGGGGCTTCCCTGGTGGCTCAGCAGGTAAAGAATCCACCTGCAATGTGGGACACCTGGGTTCTATCCCTGGGTTTGGAAGATCCCCTGGAGAAGGGAAAGGCTACCCACTGTAGTATCTGGCCTGGAGAATTCCATGGACTGTATCGTCCATGGGGTCGCAAAGAGTCGGACACGACTAAGCAACTTTCACTTTCACTATATTAGTGAAGGTAACTAGAAAACATGCACAAAATATAGAAACCATGGATATTTTAGAGTTGGTAATAAAGAATTATTAACACACTCCAATATTCTTGCCTGGAAGTCCCATGGACAGGAGAAGCCTTGCGGGCTATTGTTCATGGGGTCACAAAGAGTCAGTCCCAACTTAGCAACTAAACAACAACAATAATTACTAGACCAGGATTGGTTTGCAGTGGGAACAGAGAATGGTACAGGCTTTTTTCCCCTTTGAAGCATTTGCCTAGAGGTTGAAGGGTGCTTTTAACAAGTTCTCAGAGCTGAAAGACAGGGATTGGAGTTCTGGGGTCACAAGGGTTAAAGGCTTCTCCTTGCCTTGTGTTGGGATCCTGAAAGTGAACACTATTATGATAAAGATCAACTAGTTAGTAAATAGTTCCTCACCGGAAGTGAAACACAGAATCAGATCTTCCCAGTACCTAAAGTTGGATTAAATTGAAATCATACTGCTTGTGCCTCAAGATACCTGGTAGAATAAAATGTGTATCCTCCCTGGAAGAAGACATCACCCTAGACCTCAAATCTATTTAATAATGAGTTTTGCAAAATGGGTTCAGCACACAATTAGAAATAACCAAATATGTTAGGCAATGTGAACAATGTCTAGAACTTAACATTACAATAACTGATTAACTCAGTAAAGGGTTTAAGAGCTGATTTGACATGCCAGTAAATGAGAATTCATGAACTGGAAGAAAGTTAAGAAAACATCTAAATTAGCATGATAAACAGAAAGATGTAAAATGGATCAAAAAGATGTAACAGTGTGTAATTAGGCTCCAAGAAGGAGAGAGAGAATGGGAAGGAAGCAGCATTTGAGAGCAGAGTATAATGGCTTAGCACTTTGTAATGTGCAGATATCTAGCTCATATTCAAGAAGCCTCATAACTCCTCAGCAGGATAATTAAAAAATAAAGTAATATTTTTGAAATGTAAGAAGAAAATAACTATAAAACTAAAATTCTATACCCAGTGAACATATTCTTCAGAAATGAGAGTTAATGAGAAAGACATATTCAGACAAACTGAGAGAATATATCCTTGGTAAACACTCACAAAAGCACTTTAAGCAGAAGAAAAATAGTAGGTGATGAGTGATTGAAAGAGTAGTAGTTAAAATAAGTATGAGTAAATCAGAATAATTGTTGACTTAACAGTAATGTCTTGGTGTGTGTCGGGTGTGTGTTATATATCATACAGCAGACATGTTAGGGGAGGATATGGAGTTCATGTCCTTAGCATTGTTTAGGAAGACGGTAGTAAATATAAATTAATCTTAGATCATAAGTCAAAATATGCATTTTCTAATGTAGAAAGTAGTCACTAAAAGAGTAGTAAAAGTCAATATGATTATCAGGATAACAGAGGAAGTGGAAAAATTAATAGTCTAAACCCAGACCAAAGAAGAAAAAAGGAACAAAGAGCAAGTGGAATTTAATAATACTTTGATAGGTTGGTAGATCTCTAAATATATTTGTAGTTATAATAAACATGAATGGATAAAAGTTTCCAAATTAAAACATTCCAGGCTTAATAAGGAAGCAGAGAATCTGGAATTCTCCAGGCCAGAATACTGGAGTGAGTAGCCTTTCCCTTCTCCAAGAGATCTTCCTGACCCAGGAATCGAACTGGGGTCTCCTGAATTGCAGGCGGATTCTTTATCAGCTGAGTTACCAGGGAAGCCCAAGTAGTTAGAAATCAATTTAAATAAAGCATCGAGGAAGTTCCAATAGATATTAGAAAATATTTTTATCTGAATGATAATGAAAATATTATCCTTGAGGTATGCTGCTAAAGCCATATTAGAGGAAATTATCATTAAATGCATATATTCTATGTTAAGGATAAAAGTAAATTAAACAGTATTAAACATTTATCTCAAGTTAGACAAAACAGTAAATTAAACCCAAAGTAAGTAGCAAAAGGGATATGATAGATACGATGCAGAAATTAATGAAATAGTCATAGTGAAAAGTTGGATTAAAATAGTCCTTTAATAATATCTGTAAAGAATCCCTCCTTCTTAAGGGATAATGAAGGGAAAAGCTACCTTCTATGGATATATTTGATATTTTTTTTTTAAGTTATTGCTTACATCCTTTATACCCATTATCATCCAAGTGGGCTTCCCTAGTGGCTCAGATGGCAAAGAATCTGCCTGCCTTATGGGAAACTCAGGTTCGATCCCTGGGTCAGGAAGATCCTCTGGAGAAGGAAATGGAAACCCACTCCATTATTCTTACCTGGAGAATCCCATGGACAGAGGAGCCTGGCAGGCTGCAGCCCATGGGTTGCAAAGAGTCAGACACGACTGAGCAACTAAGCATACCCTTTATCTTAGTCTTCTATTATTTGTTTGCTTTGGGGCTTTCCCTCATTTTAGACAGACATATTTGTGTGAAATAATTTGCTTATTATTTTTTCAGATACCAATTTATAGAAGAAGCTTTTCAGAATCAGAAAGTGATCATAGATACACTAATCACCAAACTGATGGAAAAAACAAAATATATAAAATTCACAGGAAATCAGATCCAAAACAGGTAAATTTATATTTGTGGTATTATTTAAATCATCTTTATATATAGTGTATTAAGTATATTAATTTTAAGAACAGACAGTTTTCTCAACTCATGGTGAAGTACATCCAAGTGAGTTGTCAGATGGGTCTAATAACAGAGTTGATAAGACTTGTCCAGAAACTTTGAATTTTTGGAAAGTTTGAGAGTATTCTTCTCAGCCATGAAATTTCAAAACTGTTATTAACAGCTCATTTATCAGGTAAGTATTAATAATAATTTTTAATTATTTGCTGTTTTCTAATTTCCCAAGAAATGCCAGGATATAGAAGCTATAAAATATTTTAACAATTAGATAAATACTTGCTACCTTAAGGAAGAAGAACATGTCATAGAACATCAGGAAACAGGGCTTGTTAAACTGTTTCACATACCTTTTATTTAACAGGTACAGTACTTCAAACAGTTTCTACATATTACCTGTTATACTTTTGTCCTCCAAGGGATCAAATCATCAGCTGTCCATGTCTTACAGTTCAGTGACTGGGGGAGCAAACCACTGACCTCTGTGGGGAAGAGGGAATTTGTCTGGTACCCCTTTTTATCCCATTTGGGACCCACACTGACATTTTACAACATCTGTGAAACTCCATGTCTCCTTTGTTGTTGTGCACACAGAAGTAACATGTCACTGCTTAAATCAAGAAAGAGAGAGCCTGAATAAGAGAGGCCTTGCAGGAGTTTTCAGTGCTGTTCACAGGGAAAAAATATATCGCCCTCTTATAGTTCATCTTCCTTAAGATCAGTTGTCACAGTCTGTTACTCTGATCATTTTGCAACATGGCTAGCATGGGGCATTTGGTACTTTTTTCCAAGAAATTCCTTGGTTTACCTGGTTTTCTTACAGGAGATTTTAAGTATGATTTAACCTTTTCTTGATAACCTGGTGGTGGTGGTATTAGATCTATTTGTTATTATACATTGTAGTAATAAAAGTTATCAGCTCTCATTTCATTTTACCTTTCTCTCTCATATAAAAACTGTAGTTGACCAAACACTGTTTTCTTTGCCATATTCCAATCAAGTCCTGTATTTGGCAAAATTGACATAACTGGTGGGTTTAAAATTTCTGTATTTGAATAATGGAAAATATATAATGAATATTTATGGAATGATAAGGATAGTTTTTCCCATCTAATGACAAAGAGTAGCAATTGTAAAATAACTACTTTTATATAAACTATTCACCCTTGATGAAATTTCACCCTTGATGAAATTTCACCCTTTTGACTTTTTTCTTTCACTGTGTATATGGTATGAATTCTGAGCCAAAGTTTACTTAAAAAAAAAGATAACCATTTATTCCAACACTTGTTCCAGTTGTTGAAAAGACTATCCTGAGGCTGTTAAATTGCGTTGGCACCTTTGTAAAAAATCATTTGGCCGTATATGTATGAGATTATTTTGGACTTTCCATTTCATTCCATTTTCTTGCTAATACCACACTTGCTCCATGACTAGAGCTTTTTATAGTAAATCTTAAAATCAGATAGTGTGAATTTTCCAAATTTGTTTTACTTTTTTTAAAAGTTGTTTATGCTGTTTTTTAAAAATAATACATTATGATATGGAAGGATTTTATTTTTTGAATGGTAAGAATTTAAAATCTTTGAATTAGCTGCTAATTGTTAATATCTTTATAGCCTACCTGATTATAGAAAGGTTAAATTTACTGGACTGACTTCGCTATTAATTCATTTTTATTCATGTGCAAACATGGCGTTACTTGTCCCTGTTTTCATTCTGTTCTACCATCATGAGATTTTTGTTTATTTTTTGAGGTTGTTTACTTCCTTGATCCGATAGCCAATGTTAATGTTCAGTAATTATCTTGAATTTCCAACATGGCAGGGAATAAATAGCCCAGGGAACTTATACTCAATATTTTGTAATAATGTATAAGGGAAAACAATCTGTATAATAATAATAATAATATATATATGTATGTTTAACTGAATCCCTTTACCATACACCTGAAACTGATACAGTGTTGTAAATCAACTATAATTTTTTAAAAAAAGAATTTCCAACAGAGAATAAAATCCCTGCCCCTTTGATCTTAAGTTTTGGAAGATAACTATGGGAGAAGCAGACAGAAGAAACGAAGCCTTTTGTTTACCTCATAATATTTGATGGTGGATGCCTCATTTTTTTTTTTTTTGGATGCCTCATTTTTATCTGCTTCTATAAGGTATTCTGGCTTGATGCTGTGTATTTTTTTTCTCATCCATCTTGATCTCCATGAAAACATTTTCTCTGGTCAAAGGAAAAAATATATATTGTGGTTTGTAAAAACATAAAGTAGTTATTTGGCTGCTTATTTCAAGACAAATGTGTTATTAAAAGTTGCTAACTATTATTATGGTCTTTTGGTTTTTATTCAGATATAATATGTGGGCAGCAGTTCAGATGACTAAGATAATTGTGACACATTTAAGCTTTTCTACTTCTTAGTTGCAGTGAATACAGTAGAACTCAAGAGTCATGATTTTCCTTACCTTATTTATAAATCATTTTTTTCTGTCCATCCTTAAAGGCTGAGAATTTTTCTAGGTGTCATCATAATTTTTCTGAATATTATTTCCTTAAAATATGTTCATTCTTTTACAGTTTAATACATTTTTAAGATTGAACTGAAGTGACTGTCTTTTGAAAGAATTATATTTTTGTTCTCTCATCTTTAAGAAAGTCAATTTAAACTGAAGGACCCTTAGGAATAGGCAAGCTTTTAAGAGCTGAAAACTTTCTGGTCTAATTTAGACATTAAAAAATCAATATTGTGTATTGTAAAACAAATCTGCCTTAGATTTTAGATTTTCCCCTTTTGTTTAATTTTCAGGATAATTGAAGTAAATCAGAATCAGAAGCAGGTGGAACAGGATATTAAAGTTGCCATATTTACATTGATGGTAGAAATAAATAAAAAAGGTAAAGCTTTACTGCATCAGCTTGAGGTAAGTTACTGTTAATGGGACGAAATGTGGTGATTATGTTAAGTATTTTCTTATGTATTTGTGAATTTGGAATCACAACCTTTTTCATATAATTGTTTTCATTTATGATTCAGTAATATTTTAGGCTCTACCTTGTAACTGACAGTTTATGACTTTAAAATACACTAGGAATGTCTTAATTCTTCTTGTTTACTTCATAGCACAAAGCATAATGCTTTGCTTGAAGGAGGAGCTTAGTAAATGTTAAAACAAGATGAACTGTTTTAGAGATTCATTGAACTGACAGCTTTGGGTCCCCAAAGCAGTGCAGCAAAGTTTTTCAGTAAGTTACCCTAAGCTATATTTAAATCTTAAATATATACATTTAACCTTAGGAGAAATTAGATAAAAGAATGTGTCTCCTCCCCTCAACAGTCTTGTGAAAGCAGTACTCAGGGAACGATGCTCAAGGCACTTAGGATAGTTTTTTCTCACTGCAGGTAAGAAAAATATTACTGTCTTAATCAGCTTTTTTACAGACATAAAAGGTCAAGATCCAGAGTTAATGTTTGACTCAAATAAAATGAAGCTACAACTTCTACATGGTATCTTAATGCAATAATAATTGCATGATATTTTGGTATTCTTTTAATATATTGGTACAAAAGGAATTTAAGAGTAGAGAAGCAAATTAAGAGAATAAAAGAATCCTAATGTTTGAAGATTTAAGGGGAAGAAAGCTCATAGAAATAAGTTATTTCAACCTCTTTATCTATAGTTGACAACATTATAAGGTCTTTGTCAGCAAGATCTTTTCCTCTTGAAAAAGCATGATCATTCCCCTGGTTTATCAAATATACAGGAAGCAGAGACCAAAATGATTCTCTCTCCTTTTGGAAACAAATACATAGTGAAAAAGTTTTCTGCTGGGAGGAATCAGACCCCATTTGTAGTAACTGTCTTTTCAAGGTTCTAGGGTGCATTTGGGGGTTGTTGGTTTGTTTAGCTAGAAGCATTTAAACTATTTTAAAAGATGTCAGAGCTCTACTTAAAATCGGATGTCACATCGATTTTCTTTCTCAGTGAATACTGTACATATTGCCATAGCTGTTTCCAAATTTCACTGTAAATCAGGATTGCTTGTTTTTTAAAAATCCAGGAAAGAACACAAGATGACCACATCGTCAAATCTCTAAAAGTGAACCTGGTCATCAGTATTATTTTAAATCAACTTTATATATTGACTTACAATTTTTACAACGACTTTTAAGTATTCTTGTCAGTCTTCATACCCTTTCTCCTACCCTTTCTCCTGCTTCATAGGATCCTCCTTTAAGGCAAATAAATGTAATCAGTGTTTTCTAATAACTTGAAAAAAAGTCAGCCAAATAGTTATTACTATAGAAGACCGAAAAATTTGGGCTTGTGAGTCTCAATTTGCAACATCTCTAAAAGTCAACAGAATTTCTATTCTTTCTAGAATGTCTCCAAAGAAACAGGTTTTGCGTGGTCAGAAAGAGCCTAGCAAATCATCTCTGAACGTAAGATTAGACACAACAAAGCCATCAGTAGTCACTGCAGTGACTTAATTCAGTTTGAAGTCTCTCAGTTGTGTCCAACTCTTTGCAACCCCATGGACTGTGTAGCCCACCAGGCTCCTCCATCCATGGAATTTTCCAGGAAAGAATACTGGAGTGGGTTGCCATTTGCCTCTCCAGGGGATCTTCCCGACCCAGGGATTGAACCCGGGTCCTCCACATTGCAGGCAAATGCTTTACCATCTGAGCCACCAGGGAAGCCTCTAATTCAGTTTAGCATGTATGTGTTTTCCAAATTTGAAACCAGCTAGGGCAAAGATGTAGGTTCACTTTTTCTATTGAGAATATAATTCCATATAGGAGTGTAGCAATTTTACTTACTATTTCTTAGAGCTAGTGGAAGGTCCTGTCTCCTCCTTTCTTTGCCAGGTAAAGGAGACCTTGGGGATAGAGACCTTTAAAGTAGCCCACATTTAGTGGGGTTTCCTTCTACTCTGGACTGACCCATGTTCTTGCTTGTGTACTCCCTTTGGAGAAATTCTGTAGTCTGCTTTTCTGTGGCTTTTCTGAGAGCACATTCGTTCCATTAGTCACTGTATCTGTTGGTTCATGGCCGTTTTCAGTAGACAAAAATTATATGCTTCCCCCTTGTTTTCCTTACTACATATAAAGCATAAATGTTGTCTACCATGTGGCATGACTTGGCGCTAAGTAGCTGCAATCAGGATAAGAGTGCCTGAAAGGGGAAATCATGTGTTTGAGTAAATCATGTGATCTGGTAGCTTTACTCGATTGCTGGGTGGTACACCTATTTTATTTTTTAGTATTGAATTTAATGGGCACTTGCTTTGTTAAAGGGCTTCCCAGGTGGTGCTAGTGGTAAAGAACCCCCCTGCCAATGCAGGAGACATAAGAGACGTGGGTTTGATCCCTGAGTCAAGACCGTCACCTGGAGGAGGGCAGAGTAGCCCAACTCCAGTATTCCTGCCTGGAGACTCCCATGGCAGAGGAGCCTGGTGGGCTGTAGTCCACAGGGTCACAAAGATAGCTAACCCATGGTTTTATGCCTTTTTGGATACTGGAAGATGGATGAACAGAAACCTAAATCCCAGAATATGTAAAACCCAACCCAAGGCCTTGGGCAGCAGAGATGAGGTAGCATCCGCAGGGAGGGGGGGAGGTGACTGTGACACTGGAGACGTGGTTTTTACTTCAGTTAAAGTGATCTTTCGTACCTAGGGATAAGTGATAGGTTACTGTCACTTGGTTCTTAGAGGTGGTGGGTATTTTAATTTGGTAATCTGAAAATGACCATTAAAATGTGTTACATGCAGAACAAACTAATTTTGAAACTTTTTTTCAGAGTCTTGCAAAAGATCATCGAATGAAACTTATGCAGCAGCAGCAGGAAGTGGCTGGACTTTCTAAACAGTTGGAACATGTCATGCATTTTTCTAAATGGGCAGTTTCCAGTGGCAGCAGCACAGCATTACTTTATAGCAAGCGACTGGTAAGATCAAGTGTGTGGTTTAATATACAGAGATACAGTGGAGTTACTAGAATGCTCAAAATTTAGAAATGTTCATTAATATATACTTAAATGCTTTTTACCTTTTTCTAATTTTTATCAATCAAAATATTTTGGTTTTAAAAAAATCTTTAAACTCCCATGATTTAGGTGTATCTTCAATTTATTCTGCCACTGTCACTTCTATTTTGTTCTTTTCCATATTTTCCCTTAATGACAACTGAACTTTTACTAACAATGACGATAATGGTAAACATTTCCTGATTACCTGTAGTGTACCAGGCACTTAATTCTAAGCATTTCATGTAATATTTTATTTAAACATTTACATCATTTTTATGAGATGGGTGTACCTATCCACCCCCATTGTATGAGTGATGAAACCAAAGCATGAATTAACACACATAAGACCACCCAAAATTCTAACTTGGACATCCGAACCCAGAGGCTTTGTTCCTCCTGTCAACACTGCATTGTTTACCCCGTCAGTGATGTGCGGTGCTGGATATTTCAACCCCATTGCTACAGAAAAGTGGCTGTCATTTGCCCAGCTATTTTCAGAATAGTCTAGAACTTTGCTACGGAAAATGTGTTTACTGCATACTAATTACCTGAGGATTCTGGTTCAGTAGATGTGATCTGTAGTTCTAACAAGCTCCCAGGTGATGCTAATGCTGCTGGTCTATAGACCACATCTTTAGTAGCAAGGATGTAGAAAACATTTAGCCGTGGGAGTCACACTGTGTAAGCATTCTTAAAAACTCCTGCTCTACTCATTTTAAAGATTCCAGAGATTTATATTTTGAAATCAAATTATGACATCCAAATCTGTTTTCTGTTCACCTACTCTGTTTTGTGAAAGAAATTTTCTATGACTATGTTGAAATAAGGAAATGCATTTCAGGATAAACTTGTATAAACTAGGTTCAAATATTGAGTGACTTACTAGAAAACTGATTTTAACTATTTCTAAAACTGTTCCTAACCATGAATTATATTCAACTCTTAAGATTTTTTTCTTTTATAATTATCAAAGATATGTTCTCTCATTCTTGAGCTGCTTTTCTTTTTCTTTTTTTACTGCTTCATTAGTCTAATGAAAAACAGCTTCTTTCCTATAAGTCAAACAAAATACGGCTAACGGAGAAAGTGAGAGTATTGTCCTCTTCTCTACTAGGCCCATAATGAATATTTTTACTTGTACATAAGAAAACATATTTGCACAGATAGTCTCCTTATCAGTTTAATAATGTTTCTCTAATTTTATTCTATGATTTTGTTTGTGATTATAATAAAACAGTAAAGTTAGAGGATAGGATTACTTAATCTGCACAATGAGCTCTTGAAATAGAGAGGGAGACTGTTCTCTGTATTATACACGGGAGAAAATAGACACAAGGAAGCATAAGGAACCAGTATTACCAGCTTCCTGACTCACTGAATTGTGGTGGGCCTTGCTGCATCACTGGCAGCAGATACAGCTAGTAAAATAATTTACCTGTGATGAATGCAGAGCTAAAGCTTGTGATTACTTGTAAACATTTAGAAGGATTTTTATCCTAAGAAAATTTGAAAGTCACTATATTATGCAACTCTGTCCTTTAGAGCTTCTATGCTTCATAAATATAGACATGTTTTCTCAGGTTATTTTTTAAATAATGGCTTTCATATGCTTGAAAATTAAAAAGAAATGTCTTACTGGTCTGAAATTTCAAGCTTAGCTTGAGATTCTTAGTTCTTTTTTTTTTTTTTTTTTTGCAATAGGAGTTATACTCAGTAAAAGACCAAATGTATTGGAATAGAAGAATCTTTTCAGAAGTCCAGTTTTAAATATATTTGAAAACATTTTCACAGTATTTCTCTAGGGTTCTTCTCTCATCTGTTAAACATTCAGTTTATCCTTAGGTTATTTAGAAGTAAGGTAAGAAATACTGACAAAAGAGACCAAGAGAGTGTACTAGCAATAGGTATTTTTGTAATACTAGTGACTAAAAACTGTTAGAATATATAAGTAGTAAAGTGGTTAGAGTATATACGTAGTAAAAGGGGATTCCACAAGCTTTTTTACTCCCTTTCCCTTGTCTGCCTATATAATTAACCTTCAAAGACCTTTATGTTTCTTAAATATCTCGTTGCAGTTCCTTTTAGTCCTCAGTGCTCAGAATATATCATGTTCTTTTGCCTGGATTACTGTTACCCTTTCTTAGGATGCTGTTTCTTTTTAGAGACTACTGGGTTTAGTTTAGATTTGTCTTCCATTCCTTTTGGCAGCCTTCTATGATGAACACTCGGTTGGATTAACCTTCCCTGTGTTTACAAAGCCCTTATGCATGTATCCATCATACTGTTACTTATTTTTATCTACTGTTATTACATTTGCATATTTTTCTTTGAATTTCCTTCACCTTTTTTTTTCCTTCTTTTAGATTGAGCTGGGTTTCCATTGCTGTGGGCTTTCTTTAGTTGCAGTGAGCAGGGATATTCTTTGTTGCAGTGTGTGGGCTTCTCATTGCTGTGGCCTCTCTTGTGGAGCACAGGCTCCAGGCACGCAGGCCTTCAGTGGTTGTGGCACACAGGCTTAGTTGCTCACGGTATTTGGGATCTTCCTGGACCAGGGATCAAACTCAGTCTGCTGAATTGGCAGGCAGATTTTTATCCACTGGACCACCAGAGAAGTCTGACTTTTTACTTCTTTAAGGGTAGAAATTTTATGTTACCCAGTGCTTGATATATAGGAATTCAGTGAAATATTGGTAGTAAATAAATAAGGTATTAGGTAATATCAACTGTCAGAAGCTATAAATAAATATAGGTAAAACTTTCTGTTATATTTTACAGGATTGGAAACTCAAATACTAAATTTCTTTGTTTATTTTATCTTCAGTAGAAAGGAGGCAGTATACAGTATTGCCATCTCAAAAGCTTTTTACACATCTTTCATATTTTTTTTAAATTTTGTCTTTTGCTTTTTGAACAGTAGCTAAGTTTTCAGTGTGAAATCTGACTTTACTTCAGATACATCTGAAGACATCAACAAATACATTTAATGACCCGTTATTTATCTTTTACACTAGTCAAGGTTTATGACTCCTCAGAATTATCTCAAACATGCATCAAGGGTTTCAGTAAGTATAATGGTTTATATTTGAGATGGGTAATATAATATGACAAGAGGTTTTATATATTTACATTGAATGTCAGTAAAACACAGCAGAAATTGTTATTTAAGATAAAGAACAGAGTTTGGCGAAATTTAGTATTACTTTTAGACCATGCCACAACTTAATTAGCGAATCGGTACTAGTTATCTGAGATAAAAATAAATTCCATGTCTTCTAGTTTCTCATCAGCAAAAGAAGGAATTTACAGCATAGTACCTCAAAGGAAAAATATAGTGTTTCCAAGTGATTTGCCTCATAGTTCTTCTGATTAAAGCTGATTACCATCTAAGGAAGTACTTAAGTTTTTGACTTAATTTTGGGGAGCAAGAAAGCTTTATTTTTCAAGTTCCAAACTAAAACTCATAAATTTGAAGTGCTAAGTTACTATAGTGTGCCAAAAAGGATTGTTAAAATAAGAATGATCAACTCTACTTCCTGGCATGGAGCCTTTAGCATGGTGACTATGAGGACACAGGGTAGTGAAGAGGGTTGGGGGACCACATAGAGGCAGCCCCAGCCAAAGGCATGAAGTGGTGAGTGGGGAACACAGAGGTAGTAAGTGGAATGTCATTTGGATTTTGGTTACATTAAGCAACAGAGTATCAGTAAATGGACTGAGCAAGTAAGTAAATATATTGAGGGCAATGGCAGCCAAGTTTTGGTTTGTTTGTTTGTTTGTTTTTCCTCCTAGAGAAGATATTTAGAAACATAGAAGAAAGAATAAAGCTGTAAAGATCCCTAAGATAGAGGTATAATTATGAACTCAGAGTTTAATAAAGGTTCGTATAGTCAGAGCTATGGTTTTTCCAGTGGTCATGTATGGACGTGAGAGTTGGACCATAAAGAAGACTGAGTGCCAAAGGATTGAAGCTTTTGAGCTGTGTTGTTGGAAAAGACTCTTCAGAGCTCCTTGGACTGCAAGAAGATGAAACCAGTCAATTCTAAAGGAAATCAACCTTGAATTTTCATTGGAAAGACTGAGGCTGAAGCTGAAACTCCAATACTTTGGCCACCTGATGTGAAGAGCTGACCCATTAGAAAAGACTCTGATGCTGGAAAAGACTGAAGGCAGGAGGAGAAGGGGACGACAGAGGATGAGATGGTTGGATGGCATCACTGACTGAATGGCTGTGAGTTTGAACAAGCTCTGGCTGATGGTGAAGGACAGGGAAGCCCAGTGTGCTGCAGTCAATGGGGTCACAAAGAGTCAGACACGACTGAGTGACTGAACAGCAGAGTTTTATGCATATACACAGATCTGGAAGTAATTTTAGTGTGTAAGTATGTATGTGTATATATGTATGTTTGTTATGCTCAGTAGCAGTGAACCCACTGTCCTTCCAGATGTGGGTTTCTAAATCAAACAAAATGAGGGAAAGTGCAGGTTGTACCCAGAATATCTTGAACTGATAAAATGATGAAGACTTGTCAAAAAGACCAGGATCCAGCCTAAGTGGGTCACCTTGGGCACACCCACAAATTTGAGGCTGAAACTAAATAAACAATGAGTTACAACACATTGGATTAAGTAGGGATAAATGAGCCCGTGATGAGAAAAATAGGCAAATGACAAAGGAAGAATTTATGGTGAGAATATCAATAAGTAGAGAAAGAATAGTGAAATTAAAGAAGCACATTTGGTCACTGTCTTAGTGAAAGCGTTGGCCGCTCAGTCATGTTCAGCTCTGACCCCATGGACTGTAGCCTGCCAGGCTCCTCTGTCTATCCTTGGGATTTCCCAGGCAAGAATATTGGAGTGAGTTACCACTCCCTTCTCCAGGCTAGCTTCCCAACTTAGGGGTTGAACTTTGGTCTCCTTCATTGCAGGCAGATTCTTTACTAGCTGAGCCACCCACTGTCTTAGAGGAAATTTGAAAGGAGGTCTTGCTGGGTACTAACGTAGTGAATAGAGCATTGTGAGGAATAGAGTTTTCGTATAACCCTAAAATACCTCTCTGCAAAATATTGATCAGTTATAAACAGAGTGGTGAATTTACAGTAGAGAAACTGGGCAGCAGAATGACTAGGTGATGAAGATTAGTATCATCAATGGCTGGACAGGTTATATCCTGAGTTTCTCAATATGATGCCCTGAGAAGTACACATTATCACCTGTGTGGTTTTCCTGACAAGAATACTTTACCTGTACTGGAGGAAATACACTCAAACCCAGGTTGAAAGTCATCCTACTGAATGTAAAGCCTGAAATCATCAAAGACATACATGTCAGGGAAAGACTGAAGAGACATGGCAACTGAATACAACCTGTATTCCTAGTGAGCATCCTGGAAAGAGTCACTGTGGGAAGAGCTGGCATTAGAATGAAGTCTCTGGGTTGAATGGTCATGTTGCAACAGAGTTGCTTTCTGAATTTGTACTTTGGTGCTTATGCTAGAGGATCTTTGATTTAGAATATAGTCACTGGAGTGTTTAGGGGAGACAGAACCTATATGTCTTCAGCTTGGTATCCGAAGGTTTGTAAAAAGACTGGTAATAGTAGTGTCTGTGCACAGGAATCCCTGAGTGGGCCCTGAAATAAACGTGCTTATTAACAGTTGGGAAATCTGAGTGAAGGGTTATTTTTATTTTTCTCCAATTTTAAAATTACTTCAAAATAAATTATTCAATTTTAGTGGGGTCATCATTTTTTTGATTAGCATCTTATTGAGAATGTTTTATAGTGAGAATTGCTAAGATGCGAAGAATTAAGGAAGCAAGAAAAACTTAAAGAGCATTGTGTTGAGTGCTATTTGCCAAACACTGTGCCATGTACTCTACATTGTCCCAGAATAAATGTTTTTTACTCAGAATTTAGTATAGCTATTTGAGATAATTTAGCAATTAAAGGAGGCAAACTTATTTATTCAACATTTATTGAAGTATTCTAAATACTAAGGGAACAGAAAACAAAGCAAAATATCTGCCCTTAAAAAGCTGCATTTTAGTAAAGAGAGATAGACAATACCAAGACAAGTAAAATATATAGACCATCGCATGGTGTTGAGTGCTGTAGGGAAAACAGTAAATTAAGGGAAGAATCTGGGAACGTTGGGGTGGGATTGTGGTTTCAGATAGGGGATTCTGCCTAAAGAGGGTGATATTTGATCTCACACCTGAAGAAGGTGACAGAGTAAGGCAGGCACATACTCGCAGAGAGTATTCAGGTAGAGAACAGGCACAGACGGCAAGTGAGAGACTGAGATGGGAGCTACTTGTGACATGGACCAGGAGGCCTAAGAGGAGCACAGTGAATGAACACGCAGCAGGATGAGTAAGTACTGAGATGCAAATTTGAGTTGTATAAATGATGAGACTGGATGAAATCTCTAAAAAGTATGTGGGTGTAGGAGAAGAAAGAGCAGTTGCAAGACACCCTGGTGTGGGAGAGAAGGAAGAACCGACGCTGGAGACTGAGATGTGACACTGGAACTCACACCTATACTCAGTGACCTTAAAAAGTAGCAGCCAGTGAAATAAGGGGAAAACCATGAGACTGTAGTTGGCTGGAAGCCAAGTGAAGAAAATGCTTCGCTTCCATGAGGGCCAAGTGATCACCTGTGTGAAAAGCTACTGAAAGCCCGAGGGGAGAAAATTGCTGAGTAGTGTCTTTGAACCAGCAAGGATGTTAGGCCCTGTTGCACAAGCGTAATGGCTTCCCTGGTGGCTCAGATGGTAATGAATCTGCCTGCAATGTAGGAAACCCAGGTTTGATCCCTGGAGAAGGGAATGGAGACCCACTCCAGTTTTCTTGCCTGGAAAATTCCATGGACAGAGGAGCCTGGTGGGCTCTAGTCCATGGGGTTGCAGAGAGTTGGACACGAATGAGCAACTGACACTTGCACTTGCACGAGTGCATGATTTGCTTTAGCTGGAAGCCTGGCCGGTTAATCCACTGTGACAGGAGGGACCACCAGTACTGGTAGGTGGTGGAAGTTTGTAGAAAGTCTCTGATCGTCCCTGTTTTTTTTTTTTTTTTCAGGAGATGCTGGAGGTTTGGTAAGAGAGAGTCATTTGAAATAGTCATTTAGGAGAGGACGGATGTGAAGGACCAGAGGAATGTCATATGATAGCCTGTCAACCTTAGTAAATAGGCTGTGTTTTTGAAGTCTGATCAGTCCCTTTACCAGTCCAATTACAGTCATTAGAAAAGATTTAACCAGTGTTGTTTGTTGGTTGTTGTTTCAGAGAAAGATTGAGGAAAAGGGAGTGTGTCTAATTTGACATGTGAGAGAAAGGTGTTGAGGATATATGCAAGGAAATGATTATGAGAATTACTCCTGGGATTTAAGCTGGATAAGGAGAAATTGATGGATAGTGTTGGACATGACTGAGCGACTAACACTTCACTTCAGATAGATATTGTAAGATTGGGAGGTAAGATAATGTCAAAGGACAGGAAAAATTTTAAGAGCAAAAGTTCATAGGACCTTTAGGGTTTGTAGGATTATTGGGATCTGGGCCCTAGAAAGAAAGGTCATCTAATTGTATATTAAAATCATCCAGAATTTGTTGTTCAGTTGCTAAGTCATGTCTGACTATTTGTGACCCCATGGACTGCAGCACACCAGGTTTCTGTGACCTTCACTATCTCTCACAGTTTGCTCTAACTCATGTCCATTGATCGTGATACCATGCAAGTATCTCATCCTCTGTTGCCCCCTTCTCTTCCTGCCCTCAGTCTTTCCCAGCATCAGGGTCTGTTCCAATGAGCTGGCTTTTCACTTCAGGTGGCCAAAGTATTGGAGCTTCAGCGTCAGTCCTTCCAATGAATATTCAGGGTTGATTTCCTTTAGGATTGACTGGCTTTAATCTTCTTGCAGTCTAAGTGACTCTCAAGAGTCTTCTCCAGCACCATTGTTCAAAAGTATCAGTTCTTCAGTGCTCAGCCTTCTTTATGGTCCAATTCTCACATCCATACTTGACTACTGGAAAACCATAACTTTGACTATATGGACCTTTGTCGGCAAAGTGACATCTCTGTTTTTTAATATGTGATCTAGGTTTGTCATAGCTTTTCTTCCAAGGAGCAAGCGTCTTTTAATTTCATGGCTGCAGTCACTGTCCACAGTGATTTTGGAGACAAGAAAATAAAGTCTGCCACCATTTCCACTTTTTCGTCTTCTATTTGCCATGAAGTACTGGGACCAAATGCCATGATCATAGTTTTTTGAATGTTGAGTTTTAAGCCAGCTTTTTCACTCTTTTACCTTCATCAAGAGGCTCTTTAGTTCCTCTTCACGTTCTGCCATTAGAGTGGTATTATCTGCTTATGTGAGGTTGTTGATATTTTTCCTAGCAGTCTTGATTCAAACTTGTGAAGCCTCCAGTCCGGCATTTCACATGATGTACTCTGCATAGAAGTTAAATAAGCAGGGTGACAATATACAGCCTTGATGTACTCCTTTCCCAATTTTGAACCAGTCGGTTGTTCCATGACTGGTTGGAACTATTGTTTCTTATCCTGCATACAGGTTTCTCAGGAGAAACATAAGGTGGTCTGGTATTCCCATCTCCTTAAGAATTTTCCACAGTTCAAAGACTTTAGCAGAGTCAGTGAAGCAGCAGTAGATGTTATTTTTGAAATTCCCTTGCTTTTTTTATGATCCAGCAGATGTTGGCAATTTGACCCCTGTTTCCTCTGCCTTTTCTAAATCCAGCTTGTACATCTGGAAGTTCTCGGTTCATGTACTGTTGAAGTCTAGCTTGAAGGATTTTGAGCATTACCTTGCTAGCATGTGAAATGAGCACAGTTGTCTGGTAGTTTGAACATTCTTTGGCATTGCCTCTCTTTGCAATTGGAACGAAAACTGAGCTTTTCCAGTCCTGTGGCCCATCTAGGATTATGGCAGGAATAGTATTGGAGATGGTGATTATGAGCCAAGAGCTGAACTCTTCAAAGACTGAGAGAATGACTGAGCATTCACTGAGGACTGCAGTGTGGAGGAGGGTGGGAGGTGGTGTGATGACAGATTCACAGCACAGGAGCAAGAAGAGCCGTCCTACTAGCAGGCCTGGTTAAGGCTGTACTTAATGTCCTGAGCAGAGATTCATTTGTATTTTCTGTAATCCATTAGCCCCCCAATCTCTACTTTGAAACCTTCTTTGAAAGAGTAAAATAAAAGCAGAATGTGATTTTACTTTACAAATATATGGTTGGTACATCTGTGAAACTTCTGTAATTCAGTGAACTAACTTTAACCTGTCACTTTAGGAAAGGTTTGTTTTGTGTTCAACAGTAAAACTAATTGTACTTGAACTTCTAACACATTTTTGAAGGAAAACTGTGTTGTTTGTCCACTTTTTATAACTTACATATGAACACTTGTTTTGTGTTGGCATATATGTGATACAGAGAGCATTTTTTATGTATTTATTGGGAACTTGATAAATTATTTGCCTAATAAAGACTTGGATGCTTAGTTGTCTCTCTGCTTTCTTCTAGATTACGTACCGGTTACGGCACCTCCTTCGAGCAAGGTGTGATGCTTCCCCAGTGACCAACAATACCATCCAGTTTCACTGTGATCCTAGTTTCTGGGCTCAAAATATAATCAATTTAGGTAGGCTGTTATGTAGATTTTCTCAAAGTGCCATTTGTTTCTGGAACTCTTAATGATTATGAGATTGTTGAAAATGTATTCCCTTCTACCCCCTAAATATTTTTATTATCTTGTTTTAAAGACATGGATTTTTCCTGGTATTTCATTAGTGTGTGTATATTTGTGACACATGCATGAATATAAACACACATATAAATATGTGGGTGATATGAAACATCCTTTTATTGACTCAGTGTCTAGACTTCTGGATTTAGGAGTTGTTTTTCTTCCTCAAGCAAGTAGAATCTTGCTTGTGCTGTTAGTGACATATTTATCAGAATAGCTGTTAAAACTCTTTACATGTGTCTGCCATTAATATAGTACTTTTTAGAATGTTTTCTGTTAAAACAGTATTTCTCATACAATTCTTGGCTTACTCACTCTTGAGACCCAGTTGTCAGGTACTAATGGCTCATTTATTTGCTTTTTCTTGCTAGGGAGGAATTCTCTCTCTGTGTTTTGTTTTTGTTTTTCCTTTTATGTAATAATTAAATAATTTTTAACCTCCTAATTGAAGTGTATCATGCATATAGATAACTGCCCAATTTTGAAGTACTAGAGTTATCAAAAAGGGGGTCTTTCAGTATCATTTGGTAACATTGCATATCCCTGCAGGCAGTCCTTGTTACATTATGTACTAGTAAAAAAAATCTTCAATTTTTGCCTCCTTTCTTAATTTCTCACAGGGAAATTACAGAAACAAAAATAAGAATTTCATATACATTCTTCATTAACCACCTTTTGGCAGTTTTTGGGCTCATTGACTTTGTTTCAAAATCATCAAATAGCGTTGCTCTATCATTCTCTAAGCTAGATTCTGGGTAAGAAAGAACTGGCTGGAAAGAGAGCCAGTGCTCTCAGAACACTCCAAGAAAGGAAGAAATAGGCTTACATAAATCTCATCCATATGTGAGAATGGTAAGAATGGTAATAAGGTGACCCTTTGAAGAAATGATAAGGTGACTCCTCAGCACAGTTTAGAAGTACATATTTATTGATTGATAAACATAGCCAGCAGCTGGAATCATACATATTCTCATCTATATAACTAAAAAGAAGCATCTAAATACAAAGCATGTATATAACTATCTCTAACCCTACTCTACCCTCCACCACATATGTAGCTATAAGAGAATCTATCACAGTTTTATATCCATAGTAACAGTCATGTTGACTTATATGTCCTTACAAGCATATCACTTAAAACATAGCCCATGATGTAGACACAGGTAAAATTAAGAAAATATGTGACTGTACGCACATGAGTGAATATAGTTTAGGTAAATCTGAATCAGCAAAAACGAAAACACCTCTTGTTTGTGAGGAATTTGTAATACAGTATCCTTTACTGTAGGACTTTTCAGAGGTGTCATATATAGCTCTGTAAATTTAAAGTGAGATTGACGTTCTAAATCTTCTAAGAAGGATACAACTTTCCCAAACTTGTTTATTTATGGCTTCTGAGAAACATGTTATAGAAGAGTGCAAGGGAAAAGTAATGTCTTGGATGCATATTCAGTTTAGTGTCTTTGTGACTTTGGATAAGTTGTTTGGTCTCTCTGAACCTTTGATCCCTTATCTGCACGAAGGATTTTAACAATATACATAGATCTCCTGTCATGGTGCCTAATATGGAGTATTTAATGAATGATAACCATATCTTTAAGGATGCATATGCTTAGTAAATCAGGAACTTTTAGCTGAGTCTCTGCTATTGAAGAAATCAAGCTTAGCCCTACTCTTGGACCAGACCTGTGAGAGGTACCTTTAATCTCTTTTTTTTTAACAGTGTAGTTATAAAGCATGGTGTTCGCCATCAGAGAACTAACATAATTTGCACCATGAAGGTGTAAAGAACTAGCTGTTGTTATCATTCAATTGCTACGTCATAGAGAGATAACTGAGTCAGAAATACTCTGTGGTATTATTCTCACATCCAGTGAGTACAGTCAGGTTTGCGTGTTTTGTTTTGATTATACAACAGCAGTTCTCACAGTATAGTCTGAAGCTCCTTCAGGTGATAAAAGGTCTCCCTTTTCCAAGAACATACCCATATGTGGCTGGGTTTTCTGCATGTATTTCTATTTAAACAATATATTAGATAATGCAGAAACTGTTACAGCTATTAAGCCAGACATTTTAAAGAAATGTTTGAAAATGTAAAATAGTGCCATTCTTCACTAAAGTTTTTTGAAAATAAAAATAAGGTTTTTTGTGTGGGTTTTTTTTTCCTATAAAAATATGTTACTCTGGGTTGTCACTTTTAAATGAATTAGTATGGAAAAATGTTTTTTAATTCTCATTTCTAATTTTGAATATGGTAGATTTTGTTTGATAGACCCTACATAAACTTCGGTGTTTCTATCTTTAAGCGAGTAAAGGGTTCCTAAGACAAAAAGAAGTTCCTTGGAAATCCTGAAAATGAGCAAAGATAGCCTTTTACGAAATATGGTATGTTACTATCAGAAAATCTTCAGAACTTAACTTTTTCTCTTTGATTAGGTTCTTTAGTAATTGAAGATAAAGAGAGTCAACCACAAATGCCTAAGCAGAATCCTGTCGTGGAACAGAATTCACAGCCACCAGGTGGTTTATCTTCAAACCAGTTATCCAAGTTTCCAACCCAGATCAGCCTAGCTCAGTTACGACTCCAGCATATGCAGCAACAGGTAATGGCTCAGAGGCAACAGGTGCAACGGAGGCCAGCACCTGTGGGTTTACCAAACCCTAGAATGCAGGGGCCCATCCAGCAACCTTCCATCTCTCACCAGGTAAATTTGGAAGCAGGCCTGTCCTAACTTAGATAATTATAGTACAGTTGTATTCAGCAGCTCCTAAAATAACCAAGGTGTCCTTCCTCCATGATTTGAATATATGAATTTATAAAAATTTGTTGCATCAAGGGTCCCTAATTTAACTCTAGTTCTTAGCCCTTCTGAAAAAGAAATTAATGGTTTATTCAACTGGGACATCTATTCTCATCTGCTCTTTGTCATCTTTATAACAGAGGATAAATGATTGCATTCCTGAATAACCCATGCATATGATTGATGGGAAAGTTGTGTACCTGTAACTCATAATTGTTACATTAGTGCTTCAGGATGACTGATGCTTCAGGTATCTGTCCTCTGTGAAGATGCAGTGTTTAGAAAACCCACTGCATCTGGAAACTAGGACAGAATGAAATAGAAAAGGGTAAGGGTGTGGTTTGTTAGAAGTCTGCCTTTTTCAAACTTTATTTCTGAGCAAATGTTCCAGGCACCATTCTTTTTTTTTTTTTTTTTCAGTTTTGTCATCTTTTTATTTGTATTATTTCTTAATTCATAACAAAGATTTCAGTCACTGGTGGAGAAATGGGAAAAGCATGTGTTTATTTTCTACTTATCCCTCTAAAGGGTTTGAAGAACATATGCATGTAAATTCTACTTGTGATGTAGAGTGGGTGGAAGAGTCTAGACATGTGTTCATATAGTCATAAACTCAACAGTACTAACAATACAGTAACAAGTTCAGAGCATGAATCAAAATCGTGATCCAGTGGATTAATTACTGTGCATTAATTAAGAACAAACAGTTGCAATATTAGTATACATTTCTGCTGCTGTTATAGAAGAAGCTTCTATCCACTCCATTTAGAGCAAGTCTCTTTTTCCCCCCATGCACCATTCTTATTTTAATGCACAAAAATTGTCTCTTTATTTTCAGTTCCTTTTATTTATTAATTTATACTCCTTGTTTCTCAGAATTTGAACTGATTTACAGTAAATGACTCAAATGAAATGGCACAGGGATTAATAAGTATTAGTAATGTTCAAAGCATGCAGAACTAGACTAAGAATTCTCATTATGCTTGAGAACAGGACTTAGCTCAGTTTTTGATCAACAAAACAAAAAAAGAATCAGGAATAATATCTATTACTTGATTAAAAGGAAACATATCATTAGAGAAATTTTATACCAGTGTTTTTTTAGCACTAAGAGGAATGCATACATAATGCAGTTCTTTTATGAAAAAGCAATTAAATGGCATAATAGCATGTTTTGGTAGCAGTTATACAAGACAGATGATCTTCTTAGGAGACTTGCTACAACCCTGAATAAGACTTATGGGCCTGTGTGAATCCTGATTTTGTTAAATTGCTTCTGTGTAGGCCCGAGGTGATTTTATTTGTGATTTATAGCTGTCTGGTAATTTGATTAAGAAGATACGTCAAATCCAAGAGAATATTAACTAGTAGGACCAGTTGATTATTGCTCTCGAACTTTGTTTTAACCCAGGTTTTTAAAGGAAGTAAATAGCAAGCAATTTAAGAGGTCTTTGGTGAGTGTTCTATGAGAAAAGATGTATACACTTTCGATCCCAGGAGTGCCACTGGCAGAGTTGAAATTTTGTTAAGAAAATGGAGGAATTCTTTTGTCACTCCCCACCCAGACTGCAGAGTAACATATTGCGGATAGACTACAGAGCACCCAAATTGTTTTGGACATATAGTTGATGAGGAAAAGAGAGAAAATACTTACTTACTGAGTGACTAGTGCTAAGCATTTACATGATTAATATTTATCTTAAGTATCTGAAAGATGGTAAAGTGATTTTTATTACTTTATTAACCTGAAACAGGATAAACCCATCATTTGCATTAATTCCCTTTTCATTGAAAAGTGAGGAACTGAGGCAGTTCATAGATTCTGTGTGACTCAGTCACATTCTCAGAAACAGCTATTTATAGAAGCAGTAACCAAACAGAAGTAACCTCGATAGAGCCTTTAGCCTGCTTATCTCAGAAATTTATATTTGATCTTCTTATTTCTTTCTGTGGTGTACTGCTGTATGATATATATATATATATAAAATGTACAATCTTTATTATACAGCCTAATTTTCCCACTTATCAACACATTTGACCCTTGAACAATTAATTCAGCGGTTAGAAGCACTGACCCTCTATATAGTTGAAAATCCACATATGACTTATCGTCAGCCACCCCCCGCCACCTGCCATGGTTCCTCCACATCCACTGCTCTGCATCTGAGGATTCAACTAAACACAGATTGTGCAGTACTGAAGTATTCACTATTGAAAAAAATCCTTGTCTAAGTGGACCTGCACAGTCTGAACCCGTGTTGTTAGAATATCAGCTGTAATTGTCTCATCTTTATGTCATTACTTCACACACTGCTCTTTTTCTGTCTCCTCTCAGTGACCCCTGAACCCTCTTCTAGTACTCTCATCTCTCATTTTTATCTTCTCTCTACCAAATATCTGCTCCTACATTTTTCACTCAACAGTTTTTTCCCTCTTCTTTAAACTTTTACACTGCCCTGCTTACCTGCTTTCTTAGTTCTCTAGCAGTTTATTTGCACATACATCTGGTAAAATATCTGTTTGTAGACAGGTGTATATGTGTGCCTCTTTGTCATACTCTACCTCTAGCCTGAAGACACGTCAATTTAAAGGCCTGCTCTAAAAATCGCTTACACAGGAGTTCCCTGTTTCTTCTTTCTCTGAAAGTAGCCATGTAATCTGAATGATTAAAGAGCTGGGTGATACAGAGATAGACTACATAGTTACATGACTGTGTGGCACAAACTAATAAACACTCTGCATCTCTTTATTGAGTGGTGTACAGTATACTCTGTCGTACTGCAGTGGACAGCTTGAAGTTTGTTAAGTCTAAGTCTGTTATTGTATACTTTATGGTTCTCACTCCTAGGCCAGATTTACTGTTCTGCAGAGATACTCTCATTTATATGTATATATTAATTTTCCTAAACAGTGAGTGGGTGTTAGAAGGACATCTGCTATCCTTCATGGTTATACTGACGTAGAATAAAATTATCACCTGTAATAATGAAAGTATTTACAGTGAGGGTGAGAATAATGATGAATATATGTCACTTTACTGAAGCTCTCAATTATTTATCTATTCTCTCCCTTTTTTCCTTCTTGCAAGTTAATTCCATTTAATTAAAATAGCATTGGTTTTGCTATTTCTTTTATGTTCATAAATAGTTTCTAGTCCTGTTCTTTCAAGTTACTTTTCCTGTCATGGGGTTCTTAGAAATTAACTCAGTCAACAATCATAGTTTAGGAGAGGAGATAAAAATCAATCACCTTAGATCTTTTTACACTGGGATTCCTTGATGGGCGAGTGGACATCCAATTCCACACTGATTTCTTACAGCAGTATAGTACACTGGCATCAAATGTCACTTCGTTTTTTTCTTTTTTCCCTGAATGTCATTTCTTGACTGAATCAATATATAAATCCCAGTCAGGGCAGGAGTAGGCAAAAGTTTTAACTGCCTTTGTTCTCCCTTAAGGATCATTTTGAGTGCTTTTCCACTTTTTAAAAAATAGTCTTTTGGATGAATTTAGAAGTTTTCCACTATACTTCCCCAATTATTTTTTGTTTGTGTTTCTGTGATATAAAACCCTTCCAGTGAAAAACTTTAATAGAAGAATCAAAAAGAATTGCTATGGCTTCAGGCTTCTGTAAAATTTTGGCATTTTCTCTTTTTCTCATATTTTTCTATTCTTCATCCACAGAATTTCCTTTGATCTTGAAATAGTGTCTAAGTCTACTTTTCATTAGGTCTGTAATTGCTGGTCACTCTTGTAATTTGCTAAGTGTGAACCCAGTGCCAGCTAATTTTCAGGAGAGGAGAAACAGAAGACCTTTTCCCAGGAAAGGAGATAAATTCCAAAAATAAGAGAAAGAAAAGAACAAAAAGAGGGCAGGGCTACACTTTATAGCTGTCCGCCTTAAGATGTTGCTACTTCAGCCTTATAAGTTCATTTATTTGTCCCCCTCTTTGAATATGGGGGTTAATAGTTCCCTTTCTGAGAAGTTCTGGTCATATACAGTTAAGATAGCCTGAAAATAAGTATTTACTCTGCAATAATTTGCCAGCCTTTTGTGGAACTTTGGTAACCAAGGTTACCTTTTTTAACACTGGTGTCAATTTCTAAGGATAGCATTTGTGAGCAAACTAAGCTTGTCCTTACCCTGTCCTGTAATCAACCAATGCTGTCCTTGAAGGGTTTCCTTTCAAAATCTGTTTTCTTTTAGAGAAACTCATCCTCTAAACTGTAGTTAGTACCTCAACCCCCAGTTAAACACCAGAACATGTTTGACTAATGCAATGGCAGACTAGTGTTGGATTAAAACCATAGTGCTGCTTTTAATGAGTCGTGTGACTTCTTTTCTGGTTATCCCAGCTTTTTAATGTTTAGTGTCCTGATTTGTAAAATGGCGGGGGTAGGGGAGTAATAAAGAGCCTCTTGATGAAAGTGAAAGAGGAGAGTGAAAAAGTTGGCTTAAAACTCAACATTCAGAAAACTGAGATCATGGCATCTGGTCCCATCACTTCATGGCAAATAGATGGGGAAACAGTGGAAACAGTGACAGACTTTATTTTTCTGGGCTCCAAAATCACTGCAGATGGAGACTGCAGCCATGAAATGAAAAGACGCTTATTCCTTGGAAAGAAAGTTATGACCAACCTAGACAACATATTAAAAAGCAGAGACAGTACTTTGCCAGCAAAGGTCCGTCTATTCAAAGCTATAGTTTTTCCAGTAGTCATGTATGGATGTGAGAGTTGAACTATAAAGAAAGCTGAGTGCCGAAGAATTGATGTTTTTAAACTGTGGTGTTGGAGAAGACTCTTGAGAGCTCCTTGGACTGCAAGGAGATCCAACCAGTCCATCCTAAAGGAAATCAGTCTTGAATATTCATTGGAAGGACTGATGCTAAGGCCAAAACTCCAATACTTTGGCCACCTGATGCAAAGAACTAACTCATTTGAAAAAAAGACCCTGATGCTGGGAAAGATTGAAGGCAGGAGAAGGGGACGACAGAGGATGAGATGGTTGGATGGCATCACTGACTCAATGGAAATGGGTTTGGGTGGACTTCGGGAGTTGGTGATGAACAGGGAGGACTGGCGTGCTGCAGTCCATGGGGTCACAAAGAGTTGGACATGACTGAGCAACTGAACTGACTGAGGGGAGTAATAATGAGATAACATAGAAAACGCCAATCGCAATGCCTGACATGTAGTTTGATCTCAATAAGATCTAAAATTCACTCATTTTAAAATGTTGTTAATATCATGTGTTTTCATTATTAATATCTGCGTACAGACCTTAGAGGTCTGCACAGACCTCAGAGCCAGAGAACTTGAGTTCAAATCTTAGCTCCATTCCTTCCTATCTTTGGTAATCTTGGACAAGTTTCCTTTTCTGTAAAACAGAGAGAATCCCTGCCTCAGAGGAGGATCTTTGTGAAGATTAGAGTTAACACATGTAAAGCATTTTAACTAGTACTGGACATGTGATAACTGTCAGTAACTATCAGTAATTATTATTCTATCATTTTAGATTTGAAGAGGGCAATTCTTTCCAGAAGATAGTCATCAGGGACTTAGGGAATCCCTATTTCCCAATTTGGTCTAGATTTAACTCTGATTGGAAAATCCTCTCCCAAGGGTCTTTTCCTAGTAAAACTTCTGTACTTTAAATGCTTATTCACATTCTGGGCAGCTGTCCCCTCCCCCCATACCCTTATTGTAATATTAATAAATGATTCATCTGTGGCAGAATTGTTTTCTTTCTATNTTCTATCATTTTAGATTTGAAGAGGGCAATTCTTTCCAGAAGATAGTCATCAGGGACTTAGGGAATCCCTATTTCCCAATTTGGTCTAGATTTAACTCTGATTGGAAAATCCTCTCCCAAGGGTCTTTTCCTAGTAAAACTTCTGTACTTTAAATGCTTATTCACATTCTGGGCAGCTGTCCCCTCCCCCCATACCCTTATTGTAATATTAATAAATGATTCATCTGTGGCAGAATTGTTTTCTTTCTATAAAAGTTATAAAATAGAGTTCTCTGTAATTCATCTTTCAGGAGCTGACTGCCACTGAATTGATACAATGTCTTTTTTCCAGCAACCTCCTCCACGTTTGATAAATTTTCAGAATCATAGCCCCAAGCCCAATGGACCAGTTCTCCCTCCTCATCATCAACAGCTAAGATACCCATCAAACCAGAATACGCCACGACAAGCAATGAAGCCCAACCCCTTGCAGATGGCTTTCTTGGCTCAACAAGCCATAAAACAGGTATGTGTGTCTACTTCTCCACAGGTGCTTTTACTTCTCTCTGCTTCCAAATCATATTGAATTTATGGATAGAGCAATGGTGATGAAGAGCAAGAGTAAGCTGTTTTCTTTTTTTTAATAAATGTGAATTACAAAGTTTATTACATACAGACCTAAAGAGACAAAGCTAGGAGAAAGGATCTCGATGCTTTGTAATTAACAAAAAAAAAATCAAGCTACTTATACAGAAGTAAAGGCCCAGAATAATCAGTGAGTCATGGGTATGAATTTTTCAGTATTAATGTGTGTAGCTTTTAGGTGAGTATGGAAGTATTCTAACAAATACAGATGGCATACCTCAAAAGAGACCAATGAATGAATCTTCAGAGTGTTTCGAGGAGACTTCTTGGAAACAAACTTAGTATCACACAGTTTTAATATGAAGTATTAAACAGTGTGTGTATATATATATATATATATATAGTATATCTATATATGTGTGTATATATATATACAGTATATCTATATGTATATATACTATATATACAGTATATCTATATATATATAGATATATATATATACACACACACACACACCTGTATATAAGACTACATTGTATTCTCACTCCAGTATTCTTACCTGGAGAATCCCATGGACGGAGAAGCCTGGTAGGCTACAGTCCATGGGGTCGCAAAGAGTCGGACATGACTGAGTGACTTCACCCCCTTCACCCTTCAAAGCTTAATATTTAAGGTTATACATTAAATTTTAGAAGGTTTAATATTTATATTCTTAATGTTTTCAGGTCATATGTTTTTTAGGAATTACTGTTTTAAAAAGCTAAAGCTCCCCCAGCACTTTGTCCTCTCCAAGTACTTGTGTCAGGTCTTCCCAGCTTACAACTAGCAGATTGATTTTAGTTTTTTTGCCAAGACCAAAATAAAGAATATGATGTTATTCCCCATAATTTTGTAACATTCATTTTAATCAAATTATTTTAAAGTAATATTCTAAAAGTAAACATGCTGTGTCTGTGTGTTTTTATAATTACTTTGATATAAATTTTCTAAAATGACATTTTAATTATTTTCAATAAAATTTATACCTATCTCTCTTTTATCATTAGAGATGAGGTGAATAGAGACCAAGCTACAGTTAGATCTTACATTCTGATTATTTTCCTAATACTTTTGTGGCCTTGTACAAGTTTACCCTCTTAAATCTCATTTGCCCCTACTATAAAATGAGTTCGTACCTTGCAGAGTTGTGCTGAGACTTAGATGGTAGTGTGTATAACAGCACCTAGCACATTCTGGGTACTTATATTTATCTACCTCATAGCTATGTAACATGGGTTTGATCCCTGATTTGCACTGGAACAACTGAGCCTGCACACCACAACTATTAAGCCTGTGCCCTAGAGCCCAGGAGCCACAACTACTGAGCCTCTGTATATGTAAAATTGTACTTGTTTGTTTATTTTCAGCTGTGCTGAGTCTTCACTGCTGCTCAGGCTTTTCTCTCATTGTGGAGAGAGGGCTGCTCTCTAACTGCAGGGCATGGGCTTCTCATTTCAGTGGCTTCTCTCTGTGGAGCACAGGCTCCAGGGCATGTGGGCTCAGGAGCTGCAACACATAGGCTCAGCAGTTGTGGCTTCTGGGCTCTAGAGCACAGGCTTAATAGTTGTGGTGCATAGGCTTAGTTGCTCCACGGCATGTGAGATCTTCCCAAATCAGGGATCAAACCCGTGTCTCCTGCACTGGCAGGCAGATTCTTTACCACTGAGACACCAGGGAAACCCGCTGTTATTTTTAATGGATAGACACACACTCTAAGAATGTTTTTAAAAATGTTTTCTGGTCAAAGTCTAAACACGAATGAATAAATGATTAAACTAGGAGGAAAATATAGGGGAGAGTTTGTTTTAATAGAATCCCTTAAGTTATACTGGTACAATGGAAATGCTTTCTAGCTATTAAGAAAAGGCAGTAATCTATATATGATCTTCTAAGTATATATGGGAAGAAACATCGAATTTGTGTGTGTGTGTGTGTTTTAATTTCATATACATAGAAGAAACCTGGAAAGATACACATGAACTGTAACTGTGCTTATTCTGGGATGGGAAGGAAGAAGAGAGAGACGGATGGATGGATAGGTGTGAGGGGTGGTGGTAGGTGGTTAAGTTGGCATTCATATTCACAGAGTTTTTTACTTAGTTTTTTCAGTGGAGAATATAAATTAGGTTTTTCAAAGTTAGAATATTTCTGTCACTGTCACTCTGTATTGTGTCATCCCTGTATGAATGATACTGTGTTTGAGAGTTTTTTCCTCCGCATAGTCTTAAGATACCTCTTGGTTGCTTTTTATCATAAAATTTTCAAACTTAGTTGAGAGAGTTTGTATAGCGGACAGATTGCTCTATTTGCTGTCTCCTTTGTTATCTGTATATCCATTTATCCATTCATCCATCAGTCAAACCTTCTTACTTTTGATAGGTTTCAAAGTAAATTTTAGACAGCAGGGTGGTTCATCTCTGTATACTATAGCATTCCTAGTTTTAATGGGTTTATCTCAGCCTGACTTCCCTGGTGGCTCAGGTAAAGCTCCTGCCTACCATGCTAGAGACCTGGGTTCGATCCCTGGGTCAGGAAGATCCTCTGGAGAAGGAAATGGCAACCCACTCCAGTACCCTTGTCTGGAAAATCCCATGGATGGAGAAGCATGTTAGGCTACAGTCCATGGGGTCACAAAGAGTCGGACACAACTGAGCGACTTCACTTTCATTTTGTTTATCTCAGCCTGTAACAATTTTCTCAGATGTTTCTTGATGCTTAGTTGCCTGTTTGTATATAAGGAATGGGTGTTTTTAAAAAACTGAAAGCTGGGATGTGGGGCTAATGTTTAATGCTGAATTTTGCTCTTGTGTGAGGGCTCCTTGGCATGTTTATTAGAGTTACTGATGTCACTGTCTTTAGGTAATTGCTCAGTTCCCGAAAGATCTCTTTGTTTCATGCCTGAAATGCAGGGCCTGATGCTTGTTGAAGCTCAGCATTCAGTGTGTATATCGTTTATTAATTTTCATTTTCAGTGTAATACTTCTGCCTTCAACTGAGCCTGGTGCCCATGAGTCCAAAGACACTGTTTTATCTATTCTGGAAACTTAATTTCCAGTCTTCTTCTGTGGAGGTGAAGGAAGTCATTATTTTGGGGTAGCTAGAGTAGGAAAGGAACATAAGATTTGATCCTTAAACAGACTCTCAACGATCATCCTGTTTTTAGTTCTTTGTCTTTAGGGTCAATGTGTTGTTTTTACAAAAAAAAAAAAAAACTCCCTTAACTGTCATTTTAGTTTCAGGTATATCAGGTAGTGACAGAAGGAGATACGTATTTTCAGTCCTCCGTCTTTATTTGTAGTTGCTATGTACATGTTCAGATTTCTTTTTCGATATATATAAGTTTTCCGAGATTGGGTGCGGTGGTTTTTTGGTGTATACTGTTGTCTTCTGGGAGAAATCAGTGCTTTTTATTATGTTTGTAGAGAATTACTGAAAATTATACATATCAGTGTCCTCTCCCCGTTCCATGAAAATTACAGTTGAATTCAAATAGTAGACTATGTCTTTTACTTTGTCTTGTACCTGGAACAGCTCTTAGATGGACATTTTATGTAACAGGCTTGCTGATAGGCAACCTTTCTTCTTCCTTCTTGCTACTGCAGTGGCAGATCAGCAGTGGGCATGCGGCCCCCTCGACTGCCAACAGCACGTCCTCCACTCCCTCCAGCCCCACCATTACTAGTGCAGCAGGGTATGATGCAAAGGCTTTCAGCTCACCTGTGATTGATTTGAGCTCACCGGTGGGAGGTCCCTACAATCTTCCTTCTCTTCCAGATGTAAGTAAACACAAAACTTCCACTAAAGAATCTGTTTCAGAAATTTTAAGTGAACTTGAATCTGGTGAAAGGCCATGGGTATGTTGGATTATAGGCTGTGTGTTTGTGTTTGGAAGTTGTTTTTATCCTTTAAAAATATTGTAACAGCAGGAATCATAAAAAGATTAGTATTAACGCTTAAACATACTACAGAATGTCTTTCAGGGCGCTGGAGTTAATGTGTTAGTAAATGAATGATTATGGTGATTAATTATGGAATGTAAGCTAGGGAAGGAGGGAAGTGAAAACACAGGAGGAGAATTGCTGGAACTTGGTTCATTGGAATAGGGTTAGAGAGCGAGGCTAACATTTAAGACATCAGAAGAACTGGAGTCAGGTTTAATAAGAGAAATGATAACATTTTACTGACAAGTGCAGTATTACCTCTGATTTCTTTTTTATTTAAATTAAATACATTTACCTCTAAACTGGTTGTCAGTATGACTTTTTAATCAGTCAGTTTTGGGACTTCCCTGCTAGTCCAGTGGTTAAGACTCTGCAGTTCCAATGCAGGGGTTGTGGGTTTGATCCATGATCAGGGAACTAAGATACCACATACCCTGTGGCATGGCTCCAAAAAAAAAAATTTTTTTAAGACAGAAAATATATCATTGAAGAAACAAATCAGTTACACAAGAGTTGATATTTGTTTTACCTTTTTTCATCCTACAAGCTTAGGTAATCACTCATGCAAACATTAAGAACTTTTAAGAAATCTTGTAGGATTGTGAAGAAAATCTAAAATGTTATATTATTTACTTTTTCAAATTACTGAGATCAATTCATATTTCCTAAAAGTTGAATCATTAACCTTACTGGAGTTACTTCATTTTTTAAATAATTGTATATAATTTAGATGGGTAGAGTATATGTATTTTATTTTCATGCATAGATGATAGGAAAACTTTTGTTCATTCCTATAATTTTATTTTAGCTTTTAGGATTCCTCCACAGTGTAAATAACTTTTATTACATTAAGATCTAACAAATCTAGTCAATCCAGTACTTATTGCATTCTGGCCATAAGTATTGTATTGGCCAAGGTAGTGCCCAAAGAATATTAAAGGAAAATAACCCCATTTACTTCCCTCCTCCCCCAACTGAAAGAAGACCCACAGAAAGTAAAATTTCCTCTACAGCCCTCAAATACAGATGACCCTTTGTGTACCAGCCTTTCTCAACTGAGATTCCTCATCTGAACCACAAAAGAAACTGCTTTGAGGGACTGTTTCCTCAGTCCTTCCAAGGTTTGTTCATAATTAGTACCATTCTAGATGCAGAGGCAAGAAAGTAAATTCATTATATACAGTCTATGCCCTTGGAATGAAGGACTTAAGTTTCTTGAAGAATCTTGATTGAAAAAGGCTGGAACTATTAAGCTGGATTTTAATCACAAAGACATTCTTAGGAAACAAATGGTATATTTAAGCATTAAAAATATTTGCATCCAAAGAGAGGTAGGAGAGGGTTGGATTGGGAGTTTGGGATTAGCTCATGCAAACTGGTGTATATAGAATACACAAGTAACAAGGATTAGCAACAAAGAACTGTAGTACAGGAAACTATAAAGGAAAAGAATATGAATAATAATGTATATATGTATAACTAAATCACTTTTTTATACAGCAGAAATTAGCAAAACATTGTAATTCAATTATACTTCAATAAAAAATAAAATTTAAAAACTTTGAATCTAAAGTATTAAAGTCTTAGTAGAAAGTTTATCAGTAGTTTGGCTTAGTAGTCAATTACTTATAAACATGTTAAAGCAAGAATCTACAGGGGATCAGATTTTTCCTACCAAACATTAATAATGTATTTAAATGAAGTTAATGTTCTCGAAATATGTGATGTGTGGACTTGTTTCATCTATCTAGTGCATACCAGAGCATGAGTTCTCAAAGTGTGGGCCAGGACCATGAGGGTCTGTACAACCTTTTCAGAGGCTCTACAAGGTCCTCCCTGTGTAAGACCAGATTTTCTTCATATTCTTTAGCCGCAATCACACATCTGAGCAGATTGAGAAAATATATCAGATTCCATTTGGCTGTTATTAAGCCAGACACTAAAGAAACTTTTAAAATGTGAAATTGTGCTATTCATCTCACCAAGGTTTTTTTTTAATTGGTACTTCTATTATCTTTAAATAAAATTTTAAATATAATTTTGTTTTCACTTTTAAGGACGTAGCACACAATATTCCTTTCTCCTGGCTCATGAGTTGTGAAATAGTGTGACCTCGGTATATTTACTACGATGAAATATTAAGAAGTATGAGAGCTTTTTTCTAAGATTGTTTATGGGGAAAATATACATCAGAACTTCTCAAAAGGATATTTGCATCTACTAAAGTTTTCTTATAAATTTAAAGTAGCTTTTAACTTGCCGAGTCAGAATGCCATGAAATAATTTCTTTTCTTACCAGATTGACTGTTCAAGTACTATCATGCTGGATAACATTGTGAGGAAAGATACTAGTACCGATCATGGCCAGCCACGACCACCCTCAAACAGAACTGTCCAGTCGCCGAATTCATCAGTGCCATCTCCAGGCCTTGCAGGTAAAGTGGACTTGTAAAAATTTTACTAGTTTTTCTCGGTTTTTACTTAATAATAATAAAAGGATCGCCCTCCACCTTCCCTTTTTCTCTCGGGTGATTAAAATGGACCTATGTTTTAGGTAGTCTCTAAAATTAGTGTACTTTCAAAGTGAAAAGCAAAAGTTAAGCCTTTCTACATTTTCAGTCTCAACGGAACTTAGAGGCACCATAGCACACACTCTAGGAGGAAATTGCTATTTTACTTTCTCTTTTAGACAAGTTGCCTATAGTATTATCCCTTTTTGTGTAGAATTTGCCTAGAGTTAAAATGTCTCAGTAACAATCACTCTTTTTGTTGATTGCTCCTACCCTGGTTTGGTGTTTGTATTTTAAGAATTTTGGACAGAACTACTTATTTCCTCCAAGAGAGAAGCCCTCTGACTAATGCTGCTACTCCCAGAGACCTTGGCAAATTAGATGCCTTAGACCAAATAAGGAAAGAGGAGACTCTCTTATGCCATTCACTAGTCCCCCATAATAAAGCAGTTTTAGAATTTTAAGAGAGGTACTTATTTAAAACATAAACAAACTGAAAGGAAATTGTTGACAAAAGATGGCAGAAAAACTGTTTAATTATGTAGCTGCTGCTGCTAAGTCACTTCAGTCGTGTCCGACTCTGTGCGACCCCATAGACGGCAGCCCACCAGGCTCTGCCGTCCCTGGGATTCTCCAGGCAAGAACACTGGAGTGGGTTGCCATTTCCTTCTCCAATGCAGGAAAGTGAAAAGTGAAAGTGAAGTCTCTCAGTCGTGCCCGACTGTTAGCGACCCCGTGGACTGCAGCCTACCAGGCTCCTTCATCCATGGGATTTTCCAGGCAAGAGTACTGGAGTGGGTTGCCATTGCCTTCTCTGAATTATGTAGCAAGTTCATACAAATGAATAAGGAAAGCACACAGTGTTACCAAAGGACCCTGCAGCGTGTGTGCTCAGTCCTGTCTGACTCTTTGTGACCCCAGGGACTGTAGCCCACCAGGTTCCTCTGTCCATGGGATTTTCCCAGCAAGAATACTGAAGTGGATTGCCATTTCCTTCTCCATGAGTAGATAACTCCCTAAAGAGGAGATAACTCCCTAAAGTGAAGGGGCGGGAGGAAGAAAGATGCGTGGTTCCATCTCACTAGTAGTCATTATGAAATCAAAAGACATGATTTCTAACTATTGAATAAGCAAGATTTCAACAGTGAACATACTCATTGATAAGGATGTAATGGGAGGAATGCTCTGATACATTGCTGGTGGGAATATAACTTGAAACATTTCTGGAAACCATTTTAGCACCATTACTAAAGCTAACTTTATTCAGTACTGACTCTGTGTCCAGCACAGGGCAAAGTACCCTCTACACATTGCTCCAGTGTCTTCCATTAATTAGTGTCTGTGTCGATTTCTTTCTTGGACTGCTTTTATATCAGCCTGACCAACTTTTAATTGTCTCTGCAGCTTTCGCTGACATTAGTGTCCTCACTAAGCTCCTACCCTTGTTACTCTCATATGGAACACTGAACAGTGTTTGGAGACATTTCTGATTCTTACACCCCTAGATGCTGTGTATGTAGAGATGCTACTGGCATCTAATAACTGGTCAAGGCCAAGGGGGCTTCTTGGCATCCTTACAAAGCACATACAGCCCCCACATCAAAGAATTACCTGGCCCAAAATGTCAGTAGTGCTGAGGTTGAACAGCCCTGCTACTTCAGGGCCTCCAGCTCTGCTGGGAGTTCAGCAGCTACGTTTTGTTTTATATAATTTCATTATGTGTTTCCAGTTTCAGTGTAGTACTAAGCGAGAACATTCAATAGGAATTAAATACAGATATTCATTTTATGAATGTGTATGATTTCTTCCTCCTCAGGACCTGTTACTATGACAAGTGTACATCCGCCAATACGTTCACCTAGTGCCTCCAGCGTTGGGAGCCGAGGAAGGTAAACTGACTCAACTTACTGTCCAGTGTATAATAATTATATATTACATGTTAATGAAATCAATTAATGGGTTAATCAATTTTGTATCTTTAAAGATACAAAAAGATTTGTGCATGTGTTGAAAATTAGAAAATACATTTGAGTTAAGCATAATAGCAAGGACAAAGCAGAATGATGTATGTATAACACACTGCACTGTATAGGGACATGCACAAATAAAAACAGGGAAAACAAATAATTTTATACTAAAATTGGTGTTCTGACTTTTCCAAATACCTTGCATTGAATTTGCTTTAAAACATTAATTTACAGTTGTTGAAATTGTATTTTAACTTCCGTTACACACCACTCATACTGCTTGCAAATTTCTCATCAATAGTGAGCCCAATTCTTACTTTCCTAATCTAATGGAGGAAACATACTCTGAAGGGGAGACAATCAAAAGACTGACTCAAGGTTGTAAAAGTCTTATCAGACCCACTCCCACAATTTACATTTTAAGATAATGAGATTAGAACTAACAATAGAAAGATCTTACCAGACACATTCCCACAACATACACTTCAAGATGACAGGATTAGGCAGAAGGTTCTTAAGAAGGAGAAACATGTCCTCCAGTAGGATACACTGTTGTTATATAATTATTGGTACAGTGAAAGTGTACCAGGCTCCTCTGTCCATGGGATTCTCCAGGCAAGAATACTGGAGTGGGTTGCCATTTCCTTCTCCAGGGGATCTTCCCAACCCAGGGATCGAACCCAGGTCTCCCACATTGCAGGCAAACCCTTTAAACATAACCTTGAGCAAGATGAGTTGTTTTGTTGTATAATCATTAGCTCTGGGCTTAAAGAAAAAAAATAGTTCTAGGTGAGTGATCACACCCTCTTGGTTATCTGGGTTATTAAGATCTTTTTTGTATAGTATTCTGTTAGTTCTAATCCTGTCATCTTAAAATGTAAATTGTGGGAGTGGGTCTGGTAAGACCTTTACAACCTTGACTATAGTAACCAATTGAAAAAGTATACTGCTCCCTTGCTAAGTCTAGTGAGGAGGCACTGTCCTTCACCCTTCTGATGTCTATCAGAAGCTTTCTCTGTCCCGTTTTATACTTTAATAAAACTCTACCACACACACACACACACACACACACACAAGTTTTCTGTGACGAAGATGCAGGAATGTAGAAAAAAAAATTTGTCTTTTTCTTTCTTTTCAGGAGCCCCAGACCCCTTTCTCCTGCTCAGGACCCCAGACTTCTTATCAAACTACCTAAAAATTCATTTTCATTCATTTCATTTCAGTCGCTCAGTCGTGTCTGACTCTTTGCAACCCCATGAATCGCAGCACGCCAGGCCTCCCTGTCCATCACCAACTCCCGGAGTTCTCTCAGACTCACGTCCATCGAGTCAGTGATGCCATCCAGCCATCTCATCCTCTGTCGTCCCCTTCTCCTCCTGCCCCCAATCCCTCCCAGCATCAGGGTCTTTTCCAGTGACTCAACTCTTCGCATGAGGTGGCCAAAGTACTGGAGTTTCAACTTTAGCATCATTCCTTCCAAAGAAATCCCAGGGCTGACCTCCTTCAGAATGGACTGGTTGGATCTCCTTGCAGTCCAAGGGACTCTCAAGA
>SJXO01001646.1:67099-97503 GCA_006408615.1 Connochaetes taurinus | reverse complement strand
TGATCTCTGGTTCCTCTGCCTTTTCTAAAACCAGCTTGAACATCTGGAATTTCATGGTTCACATATTGCTGAAGCCTGGCTTGGAGAATTTTGAGCATTACTTTACTAGCATGTGAGATGAGTGCAATTGTGTGGTAGTTTGAGCATTCTTTGGCATTGCCTTTCTTAGGGATTGGAATGAAAACTGACCTTTTCCAGTCCTGTGGCCACTGCTCAGTTTTCCAAATGTGCTGGCATATTGAGTGCAGCACTTTCACAGCATCATCTTTCAGGATTTGAAATAGCTCCACTGGAATTCCATCACCTCCACTAGCTTTGTTCGTAGTGATGCTTTCTAAGGCCCACTTGGCTTCACATTCCAGGATGTCTGGCTCAACTCTCTCATACAAATGAATTATGTCCCTAGTTAATTATCTTCACTCTTTGTGACAGTAAATCATTAATATGAGCCTAGAGTTCTCTTTGTCACTGACTAGAGAAGGAAATGGGAAAGACTAAAAAAAAAAATTGCTAATTCTAAGATAGTTCTAAGATCTGGCTGCCTCATTTTAGAACCTTAGAATATTGAAGTCAGTTTTAGTCAGGATTTATTTAAATGTATTTAAGTATCTTTCCAGGTATATAATGTAACTATTTAAGTAAATTAACACATAAAACTTTTTTTATACATAAACTATTTTGCATACAACAATTGCATTTCAGTTATGTATCATTTTTGCTGATATAACATAGTTATCACTGCCATGAAGATACAGCATTATTCCCATAAAGCTATTGTTATACTTCTTTTTAAGATACTTAAGATAGCTTTCTTAGATTTTGTTTTCTTTCCTTTTTTTTTTTTTCCTAGCTCTGGCTCTTCCAGCAAACCAGCAGGAGCCGATTCTACACACAAAGTCCCAGTGGTCATGTTGGAGCCAATTCGAATAAAACAAGAAAACAGTGGACCACCTGAAAATTATGATTTTCCTGTTGTAATAGTGAAACAAGAATCAGATGAAGAATCCAGGGCTCAAAATGTAATTATGATTGCAGTACTACTCCTACTTGAGGGATAAGATGAAAGGAACTTTTAAATAGATTGTAGGAAATAAAAGCTATTTATTTATTTAAATAGTATTTAAAGGCAGGAAAATAGTCAACTTAAAGGTTGATAACTGAGGAAATCTCTCAGTAGATCAAAACAAGAGGCTTATTAAATGAGGTTGGGTATTTTAAAGAGAGAATGGAGTAAACTACATGGAAGGTAACTGTCAAAGCAATACTACATGGAAACTTCCTATAACTGAAGGGCAGTACCAGTGAGTAGTGAAAGTCGCTCAGTCGTGTCCGACTTTGCAAAAGCTGCTCAGTCGTGTCCGACTCTTTGCAAAAGCTGCTCAGTCGTGTCCGACTCTTTGCTACCTGAGATTCTCCAGGCCAGAATACTAGAGTGGGTAGCCGTTCCCTTCTCCAGGGGATCTTCCCAACCCAGGGATTGAACCAGGGTCTCCTGCCTTGCAGGCGGATTCTTTACCAACTGAGCTATCAGGGAAGCCCAACTGAAGGGCATGAGCATCTGAGTTGTAAGGGCCTAGCAAGTACCAGAACAAGTAATTGAAAAAAAAATGCAAGTCATATATACCATCATCAATTTTAGAATGCCACTATTCTAAACAGATTCTAAAAGCCTCCAGAGGAGAAAAACACCTTACATAATGGATGAGACATTTTAATGTCACCAAGTCCTCCACACAGACTCTCAAAGCTGGAAACCAATAGAGAAATATCAACATTGTGAAGAAAGATATTTTGTAGGGAGAATTCTGTACCCATTCAAATGATTGTGTATAAAGATGAAATAAACATTTTTAGACATGCATGCAGAGTCTCAAAATTTTAATTCCATATACTCATTCTGAGGAAGATATGCTTCATCAAAAATGAAGTAAACCCAGAAAGAGGAAGACATAGAATTCCAGAAATAGAATCTAACACAGAAAAGAGGCAAAGAAAAGGATAGTTAGTCCCCAGTTCAACAGCTCCTCTTGTATACCCTATAGGGGGACAGAAGACTCCATTAGGGATGTGTGAAGAGGGAGAAAAAAACTTTGACAGTATCGAGAAGCATTTTATAACCCTGTTGGAGATTGTGAGAATAACTTAGATATCTAGAAAAAGAAGCAAATGGATTAAATTTTAGAGTTAGGTAATTGACAGTGACAGATGTTATTTTCTTAGGCTCCAAAATGACTGCAGACGGTGACTGCAACCACAAAATTAAAAGACAGTTGCTCCTTGAAACTAAAGCTATAACAAACCTAGACAATGTATTAAAAAGCAGAGACATCACTTTGCTGACAAAAGGTCTGTGTAGTCAAAGCTATGGTTTTTCTAGTAGTCATGTATGGATGTGAGAGTTGGACCACAAAGAAGGCTGACTGCCAAAGAATTGATGCTTTTGTACTGTGGTGTTAGAGAAGATTCTTGAGAGTCCCTTGGACACAAGGAGATCAAACCAGTCAATCCTAAAGGAAATCAACCCTGAATATTCATTGGAAGGACTGATGCTAAAGCTGAAGCTCCAGTATTTTGACCACTTGATGCAAAGAATTGACTCATTGCAAAAGACCCTGATGCTAGGAAAGATTGAGGGCAGGAAGAGAAGTGGATGACAGAGGATGAGATGGTTGGATGGCATCACCAACTCAATGGAAATGAGTTTGAGTAAGCTCTGGGAGATAGTGAAGGACAGGGAAGCCTGGTGTGCTGTCATTCATGAGGTCACAAAGAGTTGGACATGACTTAACTGACCAACAACAATTATTGACTCATAGTAAAAAAACAAAAAGTTAGGCAAAAGAGGAAGTGATCATAGTACATACTGTGGTTATGCAATGAACAGTATATAGTCATAATGGTATAAATAAACACTGAAATAACAAATTTAAATAAGAACTTTATATAATCAAAATATAACCTGAACATGCATTTGACCAAAAATTGATTTTTCAGGATACTTAGTACAGTACTGATACTGACCAGTTAGAATAAATGCTGCTTATAACAGTTGTACTTGCCCCTGCCAACTAAAAAGAAATCAGTGCTTAATAAAACTATGTTAAGAAGATGGCATAAATGGTGTGTTAAGTATAAGGAGGATATGGAGAGTCAGGAAGGAAAAATCTAATCTTGCATAGTATGAAAAATATATACATGTGTAATAAAATAGAAAATGTTTAAAATTTAAATCTGGAAAATTACAGTATAAGCATACTCTTTAGAAGTATAGAACTAGCATAGAAAAAAGCTAAATAATTTGAAAATAATTACCTCCAAAGAATGATATTAGAATAACCATGCCCTTAACTGAATCTGCATTTTATTACTTAAGAGTTTAATATTTAAAGGAAGTAATAGATTTAGTTCTTAATTTTAAATTTTCACCATTCTAGGCTCCAACATAAAATTTAGGTTCACCTTGATGATATTAATGGCACTTGGAGAGGTGAAATTATCGATAAGAATTAAAGCAGTATACCTTTCTATGAATGATTTAAAAAAATCTACAGTAGGAATGTTTTGTGTTTGGGTATAATTTGAATTAACGTCTCCAGTAAAATGTATTTACAGTTCACATGGTTGACTTCTACATTAACCACCTATTCTGCCACTTCTGAAGCCGTTGAAAAGATTTTTCCTGTATTATCCACACCCCCTTACTGCTACTGATCTTCTGTTTGGAAGATGTTTCTCAGTAGAGGCCCATGTCTTCTTTACCATTAGGGCCAGTTAGCAGTAAACAGTCTGCTCTCCTGCAGTTTCATGGGCTCATTTGAAATAACCAGGTGCTCATGAGTAAGCAAATTGCAATCCAGAATTGCAGTAGTGCTGATAAAGAATGGCAGTTTAAGAAATCCATATACATAGTTAACTCTTTCCATTGCAGACCAACTATCCAAGAAGCATACTCACCTCCCTGCTCCTAAATAGCAGTCAGACCTCTGCTTCTGAGGAGTCTGTGTTGAGATCTGATGCCCCTGACAGCACAGGAGATCAACCTGGACTTCACCAGGAAAACTCTTCAAATGGAAAGTCTGAGTGGCTAGATGCCTCCCAGAAGTCACCCCTTCATGTTGGGGAGACGAGGAAAGAGGATGACCCCAATGAGGACTGGTGTGCAGTTTGTCAGAATGGAGGGGAACTCCTGTGCTGTGAGAAGTGTCCCAAAGTATTCCATCTCTCTTGTCACGTGCCCACTCTGGCAAATTTTCCAAGGTAAGATGGCACTTGCTTCCCTTGCTTACAATTTTTCACTATAAATAATAATAGCAATGACATTTGATCCTGTAACACAAAACCTTTTTTAAAAAAAAAAAAAACAAAACCTTTGTAAAAATTTGAATAGAAATCCACTTGGCATAAATTTATATGCCAAAATGTTCAGCATAGGGTTTTCCATACTCTGTCTCCCATTTCGTTTGCTTCTCTCATCTCTCAAAAACCTAGTCTGTTATGTCAAGGAAAAAAACATCTGGCCCTTTAAATTATTACTAGGAAGTTACCATGAAGAACAATGGTTCTTGTATACAACTGTCATAATTTAGTGCATCTTATTTGCCAGGCATTTGAGTTTTATTATTTATAAATATCTTCAGTAAATTCTTAGACCTTATGAGATGATAATACAGAACAACCACTGTATAATTTCAAATTTAATAGTACCAAGAGTGTTTCTTTTTCTTGAATCATTTGGGGGAAAATGCCATTTGTGCCTCACATCAGCCATAGATTAATGTGTGTGTTTTATTTGTTTTCTTTTGTGTGTATATTTCATGCCCCCTTCACTGGACTAACACACCCCTTAGGCCCATGAACTGTATTTCTGTTGATAAGCTCTCAGCACGGTGCCATGTACATAGGAGATAGGTGGTAAATCCTCAGTGATTAACAGTTATACCAAATAAATAATTCTGCATTACAGATGGCACAGAGCAGGGTGGGAAAGGGAGGTGGTGAGGAGAGGAGTGATGCAGCAGGAACTCAGTCAGATACTTCCTCCCCCAACAGTGGAGAATGGATCTGCACTTTCTGCCGAGACTTATCTAAACCTGAAGTTGAATATGATTGTGATGCTCCCATTCACAACTCAGAAAAAAGGAAAACTGAAGGCCTTGTCAAACTAACACCAATAGATAAAAGGGTAAGTTTCCAGCCTAGACTGTTAAACTTAGTTGTTTTGGTTAGATGCCTCATCATTGTAGTGCAGCTGTGCCGTCATCAAAGAAGTGTATCGTCAACTTAGTACTTTTCTTCCACAGAATACAAGAATCTTAAGTAATGGCAGATTACAACTTTTTTAATGAAGTAAAATAGCAATGCTATATATACATTTCCTAGAAGCTTAAAATATAGTAATTGAACACGGTAGACTATATATCCTTTATGTGGTCTGGACTTTTAAATTTAACCTACCTTTAATAAATTTCAGTTATATTTTCTACTACAGATATGTTTTCTTCCTTGGAATTTGTTCAGAATTGGCAGCAAAAAGATCGGTTTTTCTATTTACTCTTCCTGGAAATAACTCATTCTTTCACCCAGTGGTACTGGATTTATACCTTAAAGGCAGCTAATGTATTTAACCTTATTTATTACTAAAGAAGCTCCTTTGTTAATTTATTAAGTAGAACAATCAGTATGAAAGTTGTCGTGCAAGAGGGGGCTGAAACATGCACTACCACTGAGACACGGTGGTTACTGGGGTAGACTTGTAAGCAGAGAAATAGCAGAGTGCATGATAGAAACAGCTGCATTCAGAGAGGGACCTTAGGACCGACCACCCCATGGATAGAGATCCACCTCTGGATCGCTTAACACCTGGATGGTTTTTATTGATTATGTCATTTTATTGACTATGAGTAATTCAGTATAAAAATTGCAGAGATAAGTGGAAATAAAAACTTCAAATAGTTTTCTAGTGATACTGTTTTTATTTCTATAAAGACTGCTCTCATATGTTCCATGCATCCCAAAATGTCAAACAGTACACTGTAACAGATGATTGGAAAGGACATCAAAGCTCTAAGTATCACTGTTTTTTGTATTCATCTGGCTTTAATTTCCATCCTGGTACTTTTATCTATTAATGTTGCTACTAAAAATTAGTTGTGACTTCATTATTTCTTATTTATTTATTTATGCTTAGAAGTGTGAACGCCTACTTTTATTTCTTTACTGCCATGAAATGAGCCTGGCTTTTCAAGACCCAGTTCCTCTGACCGTAAGTATTAATGTTGCATTAAAGTTTTAAAATGCATTTTTGTACAGTGGGATGGTTTTTCTGAAATTTGATTTATGAGAATCTAGTTTCTGTACCATTTTTCAACAGTAAATTTCTTACATTAATCAAAATCTTAAAACTTACTGCATTGTTGTTGTTTAGTCACGCCCCTTGCTCTTCTGCCCATGGGATTCCTCCAACAAGAATACTGGAGTGGGTTGCCATTTCCTTCTCCAGGGGACCTTCCCGACCGAGGGATCAAGCACGCGTCTCCTGCATTAGCAGGCAGATTCTTTACCACTGAGCCACCTTGGAAGCCCTATTAATACAAACTGAATGCTTTAATCTTGACTACATTTTAGTGGTAACTAACTGTCCAAAAACTTCTGTTATATTTTCATGTATTCTTTTTTCTCATGTATTTTACTTACTGTTCTCTGGGATGATTTAAATCAATTGTTTCTCTCGGGAATTTAGGTATATATATCCTAAAGCTATTGGGAAAGAAACTTTCCATTTCAGGTAAAGACACCCTGTGCCCATGCCCCATCTCTGTACACATTTTGATTTATAGGTGCAGACTTCAAGTAATAAGTTCAGGTCAGTTCACTCGCTCAGTTGTGTCCGACTCTTTGCGGCCCCATGACCGCAGCACGCCAAGCCTCCCTGTCCATCACCAACTGCTGGAATCTACCGAAACCCATGTCCATTGAGTCGGTGATGCCATCCAACCATCTCATGCTCTGTCATCCCCTTCTCCTCCTGCCCTCAATCTTTCACAGCATCAGGGTCTTTTCAAATGAATCAGCTCTTCGCATGAGGTGGCTAAAGTATTGGAGTTTCAGCTTCAACATCAGTCCCTCCAATGAACAGCCAGGACTGATCTCCTTTAGGATGGACTGGTTGGATATCCTTACAGTCCAAGGGACACCCAAGAGTCTTCTCCAACACCACAGTTCAAAAGCATCAATCCTTCAGCGCTCAGCTTTCCTTATAGTCCAGCTCTCACATCCATACATGACTACTGGAAAAACCATAGCCTTGACTAGAGAGACCATTGTTGCCAAAGTAATGTCTCTGCTTTATTATGCTGTCTAGTTTGGTCATAACTTTCCTTCCAGGGAGTAAGCGTCTTTTAATTTCATGGCTGCAATCACCATCTGCAGTAATTTTGGAGCCCCCAAAAATAAAGGCAGCCACTGTTTCCACTGTTTTTCCATCTATTTGCCATGAAGTGATGGGACCAGATACCATGATCTTAGTTTTCTGAATGTTGAGCTTTAAGCCAACTTTTTCACTCTCCTCTTTCATTTTCATCAAGAGGCTTTTTAGTTCTTCTTCACTTTCTGCCATAAGGGTGGCATCATCTGCATATCTGAGGTGATTGATATTTCTCCCCACAATCTTGACTCCAGCTTGTGCTTCCTCCAGCCCAGCATTTCTCATGATGTACTCTGCACATAAGTTAAATAAGCAGGGTGACAATATACAGCCGTGACTTACTTCTTTTCCTATTTGGAACCAGTCTGTTGTTCCATGTCCAGTTCTAACTGTTGCTTCCTGACCTGCATACAGGTTTCTCAAGAGGCAGGTCAGGTGGTCTGAGATTCCCATCTCTTTCAGAATTTTCCACAGTTTATTGTGATCCACACAGTCAAAGGCTTTGGCATAGTCAATAAAGCAGAAATAGATGTGTTTCTGGAACTCTCTTGCTTTTTCCATGATCCAGCAGATGTCAGCAATTTCATCTCTGGTTCCTCTGCCTTTTCTAAAACCAGCTTGAACATCTGGAAGTTCACAGTTCATGTATTGCTGAAGCCTGGCTTGGAGAATTTTGAGCATTACTTTACTAGCATGTGAGATGAGTGCAATGTGCAGTAGTTTGAGCATTCTTTGGCATTGCCTTTCTTAGGGATTGGAATGAAAACTGACCTCTTCTAGTCCTGTGGCCACTGCTGAGTTTTCCATATTTGCTGACATATTGAGTGCAGCACTTTCACAGCATCATCTTTCAGGATTTTAAATAGCTCAACTGGAATTCCATCACCTCCACTAGCTTTGTTCATAGTGATGCTTCCTAAGGCCCACTTGACTTCACATTCCAGGATGTCTGGCTCTAGGTGAGTGATCACACCATCGTGATTATCTGGGTCATGAAGATCTTTTTTGTACAGTTCTATGTATTCTTGCCACCTTTTCTTAATATCTTCTGCTTCTGTTAGATCCATACCATTTCTGTCCTTTGTTGAGCCCATCTTTGCATGAAATGTTCCCTTGGTCTCATTCTATTGTTTTCCTCTGTTTCTTTGCATTGATCACTGAAGAAGGCTTTCTTATCTCTCCTTGCTATTCTTTGGAACTCTGCATTCAAATGGGTATATCTTAAGAAGTAGACATTAACAGTAGAGGAAGAGGTGTGTGTGTGCTTACCATTGACTTCACAAGCTTCATATTTCAAGTTTGATGTGACTTTAGTGCATTATGGGCTTTCCCAGTGGCTCAGCTGGTAAAGAATCTGCCTGCACTGTAAGAGATCTGGGTTCGATCCCTGAATTGGGAAGATCCCCTGGAGAAAAGAAAGGCTACCCACTCCAGTATTCTGGCCTGGAGAATTCCATGGACTGTATAGTCCATGGGGTTGCAAAGAATCAAACAGGACTTTGCAACCTTCAGTTTCACTTTCACTTAGTGCATTATTGTAAGGTGCTGGAAAGAACTTGCTACTCAAAATATGTTCTATTCTCTGATGTCTGAATTTCCTTTAAAAAGCTAATAAATTTGTTAAATTTTTTTTTAAATGAATGCAACATTAGAAAAGAAAACTAGCCAAGTAACACTGAGCTGAGAAGCAGTCAACTTCTTTCCTTGTAAACAAGTTTTGAGAAGTTAAGATCGGAAAAAGAAATGCAGTTGACTCTTAGAACAACACAAAGGTTGAGGGCACCAACTTTCTGCACAGTGGAGTCTTCATGTGACTTTACAGTCAGCTTTCTGTATCTGCAGCATCAGTCAATCACAGATTTTATAGTATTGCTGTATGAATTTCATGGGAAAAAATCTGTGTATAAGTGTACCTGCACAGTTCAAGGGTCCACTATAGTCTTTGGGGTGGAAGGCCCTTTGTGCCCAGAAGAAACAGGGCAAAAATATGCCAATAAAAAGTTAATTCACTTAAAAATGTGACCTAGAATTTGGTGCTTTTTCTAATGTTGGCCTACTGTTACATTTGGCATGAATAACAGCAACAGCAAAATAGGCCCCCTTAATATATATTATCTCATTTCATCTTTACAAAATCCTATGAGAATGGTAGAATTATTTCTGTTTGAAACTTGAAGAAACGGGTTCGGTGAAATGACTGAACCCAGTAACCTACCCAGGAGAGTGTTATTGAGTAGCAGAACTGCGGTTCAAACCCAGATTCAGAGCCCACTTGCTATAACACATGCAGCAAAAAAATGTCAAATCTTACTAGAAGTAATACTTTTTCTAATGATTACCTTTTTTGTTTAATAATGAAAAAAGGAGAATAGTAAGAGGGTAAATGTAGTAGGCTTTTTTCATTAAAAATAACTGATGAAAATTTTTGATAAAAGTGACACAAAACATTTCCCAATGTCTGGAAACATGTAGGTGCTTGCAGTTTTTGCTGAATATATGTCCTTATCAGTGACAAAGTAGAACTGAGAAAAGCAGTAAGGATGATCTGAATTATATACTACTACTTATAGAATTTATATGGGACCAGGTAGAATTTATTTAACATCACATTTCTTTTGAAAGGTGCCTGATTATTACAAAATAATTAAAAATCCAATGGACTTGTCAACCATCAAGAAAAGACTACAAGAAGATTATTGCATGTATACAAAGCCTGAAGATTTTGTAGCTGATTTTAGATTGATCTTTCAAAACTGTGCTGAATTCAATGAGGTGAGAAGGGGGAGGGGGGAATAGCAATGTGAAAGTAATGTTAAACCAAACACCTTACCAACAAAGGAGGAGATGAAGATATCTATCTGTGGTAGCATAAATTTTCAAAAGTTCGAGTCTATATCAAGGAATGAAAAGAGGTTATTAGGAAAATGTTATCCACATGTGGTGGCTCAGACGGTAAAGCATCTTGCTTACAATGCGGGAGACCTGGGTTCGATCCCTGGGTTGGGAAGAACCTCTGGAGAAGGAAATGGCAACCCACTCCAGTACTCTTGCCTGAAAAATCCCATGGACAGAGGAGCATGGTAGGCTACAGTCCACGGGGTCGCAAAGAGTCGGACACGACTGAGCAACTTCATTTCACTTATCCACATGTATAGTTTATTATATGGTGAGTGGAAATGCAAATTACTGTTGACAAAAACAGTTTAGAAAATATTTTTATCTAACCCAGAAGCATTCTTTGTCATTCTCACCTTTATTTCTTGAAATATGGCATTTCCAAACTTTAGTCTTTGAGATATTGAAATATTAAGAATGTGGTTTAAATAATTCTTAATTAAGAGTTTTCTCAAAAACTTTATCATCTAAACATCTATCAGACTTAAAGCTTTTTGATGATAGTTTGTCCTTTATATTGGTTACTCATTCCAGAGGTAGATATTATGTTTGTTCTAAAAAACACCTGTAACTGGATTCTGATTACAGCATCTCTTTGATATCTTTTTGGTAATCTAGATGAGTCAAGGCCTTTATTTACTTCTTATCTGCTCTTCTCTAGACTTTGTCTTACCCGAGACTATTATTTAATTTACATCAAAGCTATAGGTAAACAGTTCTTTTGAAACAATCCACTGATATTCATAATCTTGAGGTAAAAGGAAGCAAAATATAAGAAATCTACTAGTTTTATTAACTAAACATTTTTTTAATTCATATTTTTATTCAACAGCCTGATTCAGAAGTAGCCAATGCTGGTATAAAACTTGAAAGCTATTTTGAAGAACTTCTGAAGAATCTTTATCCAGAAAAAAGGTTTCCTAAACTAGAATTCAGGAATGACTCAGAAGATAATAAATTTAGTGATGACTCAGATGATGACTTTGTACAGCCCCGGAAGAAACGCCTCAAGAGCATAGAGGAACGCCAGTTGCTTAAATAAGCACACTGGCCTGTGCTGGTTTTTAGATTTTTGTTTGTTTTCAAAATACATTTTGCCACTAATTTAACATCATTACCAAGAAGAGTTTGTGACCATCTTAAGTTTTCAGTGTTTACTAGACTCTGATTTCCTTAATAACCCATTTCTTTTAACCTTCTTACTAAGAAAGAAAGGAAAAGAGGGAGGAAGGAAGGAGAAAGGAAGAAAGAAGCATCAACAACAAAATAAAAAGACATTCTTCCCACTTCCTGGATTTCAAACTGCAGTCCCAAGTGACAGCTACTATAGAAAGGACTTTGTATGAACTCTAAGTTGAAAATTTAATGTGGTCTGGATGTGTGCATTAATCCATTTTTAGAAAATACCACTACTCAATTATGGACCAACATTAGTTAGGTGTACTGCATGTAAGTACAGTACTCCATGAATGTCAGTGGTAATAAGAGTTCTATCCTAGAATGCCCACTGGTGCACCAAGAAAGTAGACTAGATGCTGTTTAAGAAGGTGCCTCATAGCATATCATGTAAGATGGCAACTGTATTAAAGAAAAAGGAAAACAAATGTTTGATTTTTTTTTTTCTTATCTATAGAGGTGTTTGATATAGCAGGTTTTCAAGGCCATTTTTCATACGTTTCTAAAACCTCTCCTCCTTCCACCAGGGAAGGAAGTAAGTGTGCTTGTTTGGTTTTGCTGTGTGTCTGTGTGGACTGGTGTTTGCATTGTAACTGTGCAGATGACCCTTTTATAACAAGACTCATTGTCTGCAGTATGGCTTTTAGTGGAGCCATCCAGAATATGAAATACAGCAGTGTGTGCCATATTTGATGTAAAGATTCTTCAGCTTATACCCTTTGGGGCATTAAATACAGATTCCCCTGAAAAGGACCAGTTTTTGTGGTTTTCATCTGTCTTTATAAATTGGAATAAAAGTCTTTTATGGAATTTAGAAGCAGGCAGTTAGAGGGAATTGTAGTGAAATTTAAATTTTTTCTAAAGCATCTATTTTTCAGAATCAGAACCTCAAATTGATTCTTTCTGACTTAATCTGGGCTTCATTTTCATTCTCTTGATGGAGAGATATAGAAAACCTACCTTCTGAAGGCAAGCATATTCTTCCTGGGTCAGCCTTGGCTAGTTTAACTGACTTCCATGTATTCCTTTTACTTGTTCAGTATCAAGGAAGGTAACTAGATTAAGATAGAAGAAAATTGTTGTGCCATTTCCTAATCTAACGTTTGACAGAATACATGAAATGTTTTAGTTTGCCAAAGTAAACCTTTATTTATAAAACATCAGTTGGCTGAAGATATTTTCCTCTTAGGCCAGAAGAATAAAAATATAGCTGACTTGACAGAATTTTATCCTTTGGATGGTGTCAGGTCCCATGAATTAAACCTAGAGGACTTACTTTTATCCACATGGCATTATTTCTTCAAATGGATAATTTGAAAATGCCTTGTGGCTAAGTCATTGGGTTTTCAGGTACTGCTGAAGATAAAATGAGAAAATACTGATTATTTATTGGCAAGAGCATCTCACTTTGTGTAGACTTAGTCCATATGTCAATTATGTATTAAAGGTTAAGAAACCGTAATTCACTTTTCCAAATACGTGTTTCAGGGAAGTTGTTGTTGTATGGTTTTGAGTATGTATTTGCCATTTATTCTCCAAAAATGAACAGATTTTGGTAATAGTGCATTTACCACTTGATTGTCTTCTTTTGCTCCAGCGTCTTTAGCTCAGCAGCCATGGAGCTTTTGCTAATCAGTTTATTGTTTTTATGTTAGAATAGTTCCTTAGGACATTTTCTTCTTCCACATTTGTCTCCTTAGTTAAAGGAGGGCACTGCAGATAAATTTTGAGGATGATCACAAAGGGAAGTAGCACTTAAGAGTGAAAAATTATAATTTCCGAAATGCATCTGAGCCAGAATGTCTACTAATGTACCCAGAACTTTCAGTTATATTCAGTGCCATATGAATCGTTTAAAACAATATTTTTCTTTCACCTTTATATATATATATCTGAATGAAAGGCACTTGACAACCACATATATTAGAAGAGTTTCTCTCTCCAAATAGCATTTTCTTAATAGTCTTTAAAGTCCTCTGACCTTATTAACAGGTGCCTATGTGTCCAGGAAGATCCCAGCAAAGTAGTCCTTAAATTATAATAGAAATAAGCTATCAGAAGAGCCTGACTATACCTCATGCCCACTTGGAGAGCATTCCTTTCAAAAGGTCAGTGCAACTCAAGCAACCTTGACCTAAACTTTGAAAACTCCAGTTTTTACCTCTGATCAAAAACTCCTGGAGATTGCCCTCTATATTTAGAACCAAGAGCCTCATGTCATATCTGCAGGACTCCCAATGCTGAAGGGGGATCACATGATGAGCAGGCCATGTGGCACCTAGAACTGACTCAGTCCAGCTCATCAAAAGTTTTCCCAGGTGCCAAGCATCTGATCTTTCCCATCAATAAGAAAACCCAATACACAGTCAGTGACTTACAAGGATAATGTATACCATGAGAGTGAAAGTGAAGTCGTGTCCAACTCTCTGCAACCCCATGGACTGTAGCCCACTAGGCTCCTCGGTCCATGGGAATCTCCAGGCAAGAATACTGGAGTGGGCTGCCATTTCCTTCTCCAATATTAAATTCCAAATACTATCTGGCACTACAATTATCTTGCCCTTTGAATTAACAGGCCCTGCTTTTCTTTTCTGAATTGAAGGGTAGGAAATTGGAAGTTCCTAGAAGGAAAATGTCCTCTTTTGGTAGCTTTACTTTCTTTTCCAAGCTAAAGAATTGGCTCCACATTTTACTACTACACAGTAGTGTAGACATAACACAATTTAGGACTGCTTCCAAAAAGATTCATTCCACAGTCAAAGGGTGAGTATATGAATTTGCATTTCAGTTTTCTCTTACTGTTAACACTGCTTAAACTTTTTAACTTAGGTTACATGGAGAGACTAGTTAGACAGTGAAAGGAGGAACTAACTCCTTTTGATCTACAGATGAACGTGAATCACAGCAGTAGGTTGCTTCACGGGAGCAAAAGGTTTTTAAATAGAATATTTTCTTATTTTCTTTTCCTCTGTATCTGTTATGAATGAGAGAAACTGAGTGATCTGATTGGGCATTAAAATTATGGACATAACCATGAATTCAACCATCTAATTGCTTGTTGAAATAGAAAGTGAAAGTTGCTCAATCACATCCAACTCTTTGCCACCCCATGGATTATACAGTCCATGGAATTCTCCAGGCCAGAATACTGGAGTGGGTAGCCTTTCCCTTCTCCAGGGGATCTTTAGAAGCCCTCCTTTAAAATAACCATGCACATATATATTTTTTAAAGTTTTTATAATATCATGTAAGTTAAGAATTCATGTCTTTTTATGTATATTATCCCTTCATCTTGGATGTGAATTATCTAAAATTCACATCTTGATGGCTCATGTTCTTGAAAGAGAATACTGCTAGCCAATCAGATCACAGTTTCTCTCCCCATGAAGGTTTTGCTTATTGTGAAGGATATCTGAGGCAGTAGTCTTTGTTGTTGTTTTTAATTTGGGAGAGTCAACTGATGCTTTGATTTTAATAAAAATCAGCTTTGATGAATTTTTACTGTGAATATTTTACCACAACAAGGAATTTTTAATGGAAAAATTACTGCTTGTCGTTCAGTAGAACATTAACTAGTGTGGGTCTCCTTTGTGTCCTTTGTATATTCCTCTATAAAATCGGTCCACTTAGGGATGAGCTGTGCATGCTAAGTCACTTCAGTCATATCCAACTCTTTGCAACCCTATGGACTATAGCTGCTAGTCCATAAACAATAGGAAGACTTTTAAACAAACAAAAACAAAACTGTAGCACAGGGATTTCACCAACTTTAAAAGATAAGCAAAAAACTAATTTGGCAAATGGGAAGGAAGAGGAGGGTGTCATTGAGCCTTTAAGGGCCATGCTTTGGCAATGGCTGTTTCTCTAATCTAGTCGTTGAAAGCATTTACTGATGAGGATGTGTGTTAAGAAAGCTCAAGATATAATAAGTCCCAAATAAAGGCATTGACATTCATATTACAGGATTTTTTGGCCACTGAAAACGGTGCTTTGAAGAGATTTTAAAAAATCAAATTCTCTTCTATACATAAAACTATAGATCCAGACATTCAGCCTCTGTCTCATTGCATAAAGCAAAATATGCTTGTACAGAGACTAGAGTTATGTTACTATTGTTAATACCTCAACTAGTATTGTCTTTTAGTGGACGGCGAAACCCATCCAAAAGTTTTTACAAATAAATGACTTGATGTTTGTTGACTTCCATTTCTACTAGTGCCTGAAACGATTAAGGTAAGCAATATTTATGAGTTTATAACAGATTTCTGAAATTCAGTATTTGAATTGAAATTATGTTGACAGGGTTTGCTGTAGACTAATTTAGTGTCTTCTAGGAAGCTTGAACACTAGACAGTTCTAGACAACATTGTATAGAATCTTAAGCTTGGATACCACCACATTGGAAGTTCCTGAAATCCTTGGGAAGGTGCTTAAGCATCAGTTTTGTCAGTGGTTTTCAGTCACTGCTATTCTTTAAGTATTATTTACTGCTAAGGTCAGCGTTAGGGTTTTGAGTTACAGTTTGTCATGGGTTGTTGTTCTTTTTTTTGGCTGCCTCAGGTCTTAGTCATGATGCACAGGCTCTCAAACTGTAGCATGCAGGCTTAATTGCCCTAGTTGTGGAATCTTCCCCAACCAGGGATCAAACCCACGTTCCCTGCATTGGCCGGTGGAGTCTTAACCACTGAACCACTAAGGGTTATTTGGCTAACCCTACATGTGTAGCCAAGACACATTTGCATCAGAAATATTTTGGTCTAAAATTTTCTAATAACTAGACTAAGGTCTAACAAACTATTTAAAAGTATTAAAGATGACAGTTTAGGTAATCCAAACAAACTTTTATTCAACACTTCATGAAGAAGGCAGTGGTTCAGAGAACAACAAAATGGTGTGGAAGGCAGGAAGTTTTATGGGGTAAAGAATAAAGAACCAGAAAGTTACTTCAGAGACCAGAAATTGCTTGGCATTTGGTGATTGGCTGACTAGATGTATGGCATGTCTGGTCAAGTAGAGCATTTACTAGGAAATGAAAGTTAGTAAGTTTTAGTTTGTGTACATAGCACCCCCACCAGAAGTGGCTTCATGTTGGGCCTAGAATAGGCCTGGTACCACCTTTGGATCATTCTCTTGACCAATTGAGAGTTTCAATTAAAAATATCAGTCCTAGTATGATTTTCAGTTACTTTTTCCACTTTGGGTCTTAGTGTAATGTTCAGAAGAGATATCAGGCTTGTATTCTGGGAACTGGTTATGTTCTATTCTCTTTGGTCGTTTTGGTCAGACAGTTGTTAGCTGGTCAGTGGCTACCCCACATGCATTTAAAACTTTCGTGAGTACACAGCCTAGTAGGGAGGCAAAAATTATTAGCATCAAAATAATACCCATGGTTTGGAAAGTATTCCTGAACCGGGGTTTCCATGTCCAAAACTAACTAGAATCAAATAAGTCAAGAAATATGGATGCGGGGGATACTTCTCAAAGCCAGTTGGTCTGTTTATGTGTTTCATATAATTGGTCTATACTTCTCCAGAAGTATTTATCAAGTGAGCTTGTTCCAAAGACAGTGAGGCATTGGAAAACGGGGGGGAAGTTTATGATGGGCAAAAATAACTAACTACAGGACCACCAGCATCACCACAAATCTAACGGGTGGAAGTTGGATTATGTTCAATTTGAAATGGCCTGAGGTATATGAGTAATAGCATTCTTGGGAGAAAGCAGTCTGTCTTGATGTGGGCTACTTTTCCTTCTCCTCAGTTTTTGAGGTCTTCCATGTTTACACAGTTGTGAAATAAGGACAAAAGGTTTGACACTTTAACAGCAGTGTCGGTGGTCAAGAGTCCTTGATAGGATAACTAACTACAGGACCATCAGCATCACCACAAATCTAACGGGTGGAAGTTGGATTATGTTCAATTTGAAATGGCCTGAGGTATATGAGTAATAGCATTCTTGGGAGAAAGCAGTCTGTCTTGATGTGGGCTACTTTTCCTTCTCCTCAGTTTTTGAGGTCTTCCATGTTTACACAGTTGTGAAATAAGGACAAAAGGTTTGACACTTTAACAGCAGTGTCGGTGGTCAAGAGTCCTTGATAGGATACTTTGCATGAATCTCATTTTTGTAAAAGGATCAGAGTAAAATAATAACTGTCTATAAATGACAAGACTTTAAAATACTAGTGGTTAGAGAGCTGACAAGAGTTCAGTTGTGGAATTGACAATAAAAATGTGGTTATTTCTATGAGCTACAAATAGATATCTAACATTTTAAGATAACTGGAGTTATGACTGATACCATTGTACTAGAATGTCAGATTATCTGAAATTTAATATAATTTCTTGATAACATATTAATAACATATGCCTGCACAAATAACCTAACAATTAAATATTACTTCTTATTTGATAATGCTTTCACAATAATTTCTGGAAGTAGAGTCTTCCTCGCAGGAAATTTTTCAGCATTACACAAAACATATTCCAAATATCTTTCAGTTTTTCTGTAAAAGTAAGTCTATGCTCAGTAATGAATATTTCAGAATTTTCTCTTACTGGGAAATGATTCAATAAATATCCATCATTTAATCTCAGTATGACTTTAAGGTTTCAAGTGCCAAAAATATTTTGGAAACAATTTTTAAGTAGATATACCATAAAACATGATTATTGTTGAAAAGCTCCTTTATAAACTTATTTATGTTTGTTAACAATTATGTTTGGATTACTCATGAAAATTTCATGAGACTTTAAACCACTATTATCTTCATCTAATTTCTTGCTGACAAATTCTGTAAAAGAAATAACATGAACTTATTTGACTTTTAGTAATCCTGGTAGTTAGTCACTAAGTCACGTCTGACTCTTGCATGCCCACAGACTGTAGCCTGCCAGGCTCCTCACCATGGGAATCTACAGGCAAGAATACTGGAGTGGGTTGCCATTTCCTTCTCCAGGGGATCTTCCCAACCCAGGAAATCGAACGCAGGTCTTCTGCATTGCAGGAAGATTCTTTACCAAATGAGCTATGAAGGAAGCCATTTAGTAAGCCTAGATAGAATAAAAGTTGTATGTCCACATTACGTTCCATTCTGTTCAGTCACTCAGTCGGGTCCGACTCTTTGCGACCCCATGAATCGCAGCACTCCAGGCCTCCCTGTTCATCACCATCTCCTGGAGTTCACTCAGACTCACAAACTTTAAAGATGTGTCTATTTTAATTAAACAGACACAACTTAAACTACTTTTTTTTAACCAAAGATTATCCTAGATCACATGAACTTGAAAAATATTTGGCTTAGTTTCTATATTTCTGAGAGTTTATTTGATTTATATAAACTTCTATTTGTCTTTAAGTCAGTTTAATGGAGCTCTTCACAAATTTTGGCCACACTATCCAGAAGAACAAAATCGCACATCTGTGACATACATGTAGACATAAGATCTGTATACTGATCTTACAGCTTGTTTTACAATTTTAGCCACGAGATGGGTATGATAATTCAAAACTCACTAGTTTATAAAAACAGTTGGATCATTGTGTTTCTGGGAGATGGAATGAATTAAGGTTACTTGCTCAGATAGTTTAAACTTTTTTACTAGTATTTGTAGAGAAGACTTAAGATTTTTTTCATTTACCTAGTTTCCAAATACTGCCCGTCCCCTTTTTTTTTTTTTTGTAAAAAAATTTCCTCCCTGAAGTTTGCATTACAAAGAGACAAACCTCAGTTCTAGCAAAGACACTTAAACATCTCACAGGCATCAACAAAGAATGCAGCTTCCTCCAAGAAAGATGTTACCTGAAGCCTGCATTTTTACAATACCTACAAGCCTTGGGGCTTCCCTAGAGGCTCAGCTGGTAAAGAATCCATCTGTAGTGTGGGAGACCTGGGTTCAGTCCTGGGTTGGAATGATCCCCTGGAGAAGAGAAAGGCTACCCACTCCAGTATTCTAGCCTGGAGAATTCCATGGACCAAGGATGGGACATGACTGAGTGACTTTCACTTTCACAAACCTTGTGAGATGGGAGAGGTTCTGATTAGTAAAAAGGATAGGTGAACTTTTTCTGCTCTTACAAAGACTCAATTTGTGAAACAGGAAATAGAATTGGATTACAGGATTACAACCTGAAAGATACGAAGGGGACCATCCACCCAACACCAAATTTCAGACTGGACAGTGACTGTTCTGGCTGTACTGAACAAACACCAAGAGCTATTACCCTCCCTAGATCCAGAGTCACTCCCAAAGAGAGCCAAAATAAAGAAGTACTTAGACAGTTTCCGAAGAAGCTGGCGACAGTTGGTAAGCTGCAAATGGGATGGAACCCACATTTCTGTCCAACCATATTTTGTGGCCTGATAGTTGAACTGCCTCCATACACAAGAACAAACAACCCCCATGTGTCAGCAGGCAGAAAGGCCAGCCAGTTCTCAGGACACAAGAAGGCAATAGCTATTCCTGGGAGAGAAAGGATCAATAACCAATGAGTTCCCCAAACCAGACTCCCAAAAGTCTTCATTTGGAAAGGGAAGGACATGAAATTTCTCTCTGGACCAGAAACTCCAGGGACCAGCAAGAGCTGACTTTGGTAAGAATTCTCACTTTTGGCTAGCTTCTGTGGGTTTTCCCAGGATCCCTATCTACAGATTCCAGTGAACAGAATTTACAATAAAGAGTGTAAGTTCTTGCCTACTAGGATTTTACAAGGTTTTCCATTTGTTTTAGTTTCCCCTTGGCTGTTTAAGGGAATAACTGTTAAGAGTTTATCAGAAAATCCCTCAGAGTCCCATTCACCCTGGAAGGGCCGGCCTTTGAGAGTAGATAAGGGGGTATGCAAGTTCAGGAGGGAGGGGGTTTTATTACCTTAGTTATCTGGCCTTGGAGCTGTTGCAGTTTTAAAACCAACTTGATGAATGTTTTTGGTCTTGGCTCTTCAAAGTGGAAAGGCAGTTCAGTTAGGATTAGGAGACAGTATTCAGGTAAAGAAAAATAGTTGCTGGAGCCACATTTGTCTTGTTTTCTCTGATTTTTCAATAGCCTTTAGCACTGAATCTTTCAATGAAGGTGTTTTGGAATTTTGCAGCATTTTGGAATCTTCTGCATAGCAATTAAATATATCCCATTCTGGTTGATTTGGGAATATTTTCACAGGTGGTTCTTAAATAAACAATGTGTCTAACTGGAATGTCCCCGATGATGGCCATTGCAATGCTAGGTTGTCTTAGATTTACCATTTCTGTAGTTGTCTGCAGTTTCCAGGACCACAATTATTATGACAGAATAAGCAGGTGTGCCGGAAGGTGGACCACTCAGTTTTTTGAAACTCAAGGATCTCAAGGAGTCTTAGGTAAGCCTTGGGTCTTTGGGAACCAAATTACTACTTAAGAGGGATGTACTCTGCTAGGTTGGGGATCTGGTGGTATTTTACAGTGTACTTTGTTGCACAGAATTTTTTTTGAGGTTGTCAGGTGGTCCAGTGTCAATCTAACCCAGTCCATGGCCATCTTAGCACATGAGTCTTAGATTTAGGTGGGAAGCACTCTAAAATCTTTTAAGTGTTTGATCCATGCTTACCAGTTTTACATCTTTGGATTCAAGATTCCCCTTAGCAATTGATCTATTTAATCTTTAAATGAGAAGATTTCTTTATAAAAGCAGCAGTTGCCCTAATGACTTTTAATAGTATGACTTGTGCTGCTTAGATGATGATATGCCATTAGTTCAAACGGTTGTAATTTCTTATTTTCCAAGTCTCCCCACACTTTTTGCTGTAGACTTCTCTTTATGCATTCCCTAACTGCTGCCACCCATTGTAGGTTCCCAATATAGCTGTCTTGGAACTTTTCTGAGAAGTATACACACACACATTTCTTTTTCCCCTTACATAAAGTTTGTTTGGATCAGAACTGTGTACAAGGGGTCGGAGCTCAAATCCCTAGGTGGCTTGCCCTTGGTTATGACGAGAAAAACAACGCAAAGGGTTCAGTGGGCTCTTTGCCTATGTATCTTGCCCCACAGGCCATTGGAAGTCAGCTTGGGATTCCATCCTACCCCCCAAAGACCGTTACAGATGATCAAAGAAGACGATTTAGGCAATCCAAACAAACTTTGACACTTGAAGCAGGCACTCTCCACTTGCAAGGGCCCAAAATACTGCAAAGGGGAGCTGAAGGCAGGAGGATAAAAATTAAGGAATAAAGAGGTAAGTAGAGAGCCACACTTGGCTTGGTGTCTGGCCAACTGGCTGTACCATGTTTCTGGTCAAGCAGACCATTTACAGGGACATGAAGGTTATTTAAGTTTTGGTTTGCTGACATGGCACCTGGGCAGGAGTGGCTCCATCTTGAGCCTTCAAACTTACTTCAAAAAAACCACTATGGCCTGTTAGCCAAATTCAGCCTATGGCCTCCTTTTATACAGCCTGAGAGCTGATAATGTTGTTAACATTTTTAAAGGCTGGCGAGGGCTGTTGACAGAGACCATATGTGGCTCAGAGTCTGAAATGTTTATTCTCTGTCCCTTTATAGTCAGTTTCCTGACTTCAAGCCATTTGTGCCTGTAGTTCAAATAGGAATGATTTGCATACACATAGTTCGCTAGTCTAGGGACACTTCATCATTGTAGCAAGAAATTCTTTTTTTTTCCATTGCAAAATGGGGGTGGAAGGAGTAGGGGAGTCAAGTCATTGGGCATCGATTCCTCTTTTAAGAAGTCTACCATAAATCCAAAGAGCAACAAAAGACTAAATGTAAAAACATGGCTGTTTTTCTTCCATAGCATACCTGTGTGCACTGGTATGATATGCATGCAAATGATTGTTCTATTATGGCATATAATTACATCATGTAGAAAAGTTTGCTATACTGTAATGAAATTAGAGTCAAAATAGAATGTCTGGGGAAAAGTTTATTCCCAGCTACTTTGATTATTATATACACAAGACTGAAATGAATTAAAGCACATTCTTTTATGAATAAGTAATTTTCATTATAAAGTATGGAGGTCACAATTTAAGTATGCTAATTTTAATTGTGAATTTGATGACTTCCATTTGTTTTGAAAGGCTTAATGATACCACCTCAAACTCATGTCTTCAGTTCAGTTGCTCAGTCGTGTCCGACTCTTTGTGACCCCATGAATCGCAGCACGCCAGACCTCCCTGTCCGTCACCAACTCCCAGAGTTCACTCAGACTCATGTCCATCGAGTCAGTGATGCCATCCAGCCATCTCATCCTCTGTTGTCCCCTTCTCCTCCCCAATCCCTCTCAGCATCAGAGTCTTTTCCAGTGAGTCAACTCTTTGCATGAGGTGGCCAAAGTACTGGAGTTTCAGCTTTAGCATCATTCCTTCCAAAGAAATCCCAGGGCTGATCTCCTTGCAGTCCAAGGGACTCTCAAGAGTCTTCTCCAACACCACAGTTCAAAAGCATCAATTCTTCAGTGCTCAGCTTTCTTCACAGTCCAACTCTCACATCCATACATGACCACTGGAAAAACCATAGCCTTGACTAGACGGACCTTTGTTGGCAAAGTAATGTCTCTGCTTTTGAATATGCTATCTAGGTTGGTCATAACTTTCCTTCCAAGGAGTAAGCGTCTTAATTTCACGGCTGCAATCACCATCTGCAGTGATTTTGGAGCCCCAAAAAATAAAGTCTGACACTGTTAGCTACAAAATTTTAATATAGCTTTTGCTGTATACCTCAGGGAGAATATCAAGTATAGGTTTTGTCTGATACTTATTACTTATTCATATAAACATGAACAGACTTGATACCAAGCAATGAAAGCCAGCTTCTCTCTCCCCTAGATATCCCTCACCAACCTTAATGTATATTTTATGAAACTTCTGTATTGATGTCTTCCCTAAGAGACTATATATACAGCTAACTTATTTCATCCTCTTGTTTTTCAAAAATATATGATCAATTTCTTAACTACCAAGTAGTATACCAAAATTAAACGAGGTGTTTTTAAATGTGCCACAATTCTTTGTGAAGATGAAAATACATTTTTCTTCTTGGGTAGACATAGATTTGCAGATCTTCATTTAATTTGCTGGAGAAAGAATAGATAACACATTTTTTTAAAGTCTTCACATTCAGCTATCTGGCACTAAAAACTAGTAAATAGGAGGTTCTTTAATAAGGAATTAAGGGTCTAACATTTTTACCTGTGTACCTGACAATGCAATAGTACTTTTATAATTCAATTACAGATATCATTTAGGGAGAAAAATCACATTATACTTACCTTTCTTTTTTTTAATTGTTTACTAGGTTCATCAAAATAAATTTTTAACGTAATTCTAAAGTGGAATTACTACTATTAACTATTGGCCAGGTTGGTTCATTCAAATTATTTGGGATCCTGTTGAAAGGTAAAATTTGAGGCATGTTTTAAACATTTTTAGAAGTTTTACTGTATTGGTTACTAGATAGTTTCATATGTTAAGTGCTCACAACACTGAGATATAGACATACACCTTTTAAGATTGGCCTGAAGACACAGCCATTGAGTGGCAGAGCCAAAGGCTACATTCCCACACAAATATATTTACTGGATCTGCATATGAAAGTTGTAGGAACTGATATTAACAGTAAGTCTTATAAATAGACATGTAAAATAATATCATAACAGAAAAGGGAATGGTTTTCGTCACTGGCTCATATGACTTGAATCGGAAATCCATAAAGCACGTGAGATGATGAGCCAGATTTCAGTTTATATATATTATTACTACTTTAAAAAACCACCACTTAATTTTGCAATCTAGTTTAAATTCCAGTCCCTCTGTATTTAGCAGGTTCCTTTATACAAGTTTTGGATTTCCCTTGTGGCTTAGATGGTAAAGCGTCTCTCTACGATGCGGGAGACCCGGGTTCGATCCCTGGGTTGGGAAGATCCCTTGGAGAAAAAAATGGCAATCCACTCCAGTACTATTGCCTGGAAAATCCCATGGACAGAGGAGCCTGGTAGGCTACAGTCCATGAGGTCGCAAAGAGTCGGACATGACTGAACAACTTCACTTTCACCTTTATACAAGTTACTTAACTTTCCCTTGCCTTACTTTCCTCAACTGTGTGAAGAGTGTGATAATCCTATTATTTAAGATTAAAAGGAATCATCTGAATCACCTAATACAATCCCTGGTTTTAAGGATTCAGTGATTAGGTCACCTTTCCAAGTAAGGAACCTAAACAAAGCCCTAAATTTCTAATTACTTAGCATTATCTGTGATCAAAATGCATATTACCTTAAAGATTAAAAGTTAAAGGGAAAACAGAATAACACATCTTGAATCTAAGAAAAAATTGACACTAGCGTATTGTGCTTTCCCCCTCTTTACTCAGTAGTGTTTTCCAATTACTCAGACAACAAAACACATCTGTACCAGGACAAATAATTAACTTGTGCACATGATTCACTATAAATAGCATATGGGAGCGAGGGCAGGCTGCATTCAGCCAAACAAGCACAATGATTTCACAGTCCCATTTAGATGGGGCAGCTCAGATCGGCCAAACTACCGTTAACTCTCAAACAGCATGGGGTTGAATTGTGCAGGCCCACTTTTACGTGGATTTTTTTCCAGCTGTAAATATTCTAGTACTGTATGATCTGCAGTTCATGGTTGGTTGAATCTGCAGATGTGAGGAACTGTGGACACTGAAGACTGACTAAGTTTTTAATACTGCAGGTTTTGATAGCCTGGAAGGTTGGTGTCCTAATCCCTGTTCAGTGGTCAACTGTATACACTAACTTCAGCTGTTCTCCCCCGTTTCCCATGTGTGCCCTTGCCTGCCAGCAATAAGCTTTGTATTTAAGGCAGGGAAACAGAGCCAACTGTAAGGGCAGAGGGCTAGGAGAAGCTGTCTCTGATACAACTTTGCCCCCAGGAGCACACTTTATACTTCTAGGATGTCTTTTTATGTACTTTGTGTCTGACTGTCAGTATTGGATGGCAGCTGGTGCAGTGTGGAAGTTTTTGCCTCCACTCTTACCACGGGCAGTTGATAAAACTGGGGGGAAGATAGCGGGACCGACAGTAAAGACTCTGTGATCCTACAGGCAATGCAAACCGCTGTTTCTGACCCTATGGCCACATTTAGCTCTGCAGCACTGCTTCTATACAGAAGAAAAGTGGAAAGGGTAGAATGCTGAAGTATCAGTTATACTTATTTAGTCCCAGTTCAAGTTTTATAGGAAGCAAAGGTTTGAAGTGAATAATCAGTATGCTGCTCAAAGTTACATGGAAGAACACTGGATACCCAATTTTTCTGCTGGAACCTGCTAAACAAATGTACCCTTGTGTGAGCACAGGCTTGGGCATTATCACCTCTACTTAAAAGAATTTTCATACTCCAAGCTCATTTCCTTTGGTCAAAAGGAGAATACTTAGATTCCCACATCACTTACCTGTAGGGCCCGACCTTTAGTCTCAATGGGGAGAGTAAATGCAGAAATGGCACATACCACACAGACAGACGAGAAGAGACACAGGGCCCCCAGGAACGATGCACTCATAAGAACCTGAAAAGCACAAGGAATGACTCAATATACTGCATCCCAGTCACTTTTCAACTGATCTTCATGCCAAAGGGAAAATAAGGATTCATCCCACCAAATACATAAATGAAAGGCTTTGCAGCCATTCTGTAAATTATGCAATTCTGACATCTTAGATCTAGTATTTATTTGGGCCAAACTTTTGTAGGCATTTTGTGCGACTCTTCCAGAAGCTGGGAGTGATGTTAACATGCACTGGCCAGGTCAGACTTCTCCCTGCACCCGCCCCTTGGGTATAACTGGAGCAAACCAATACCTGGGAAAGATGAGAGAACTGCTTGTTTTCCTACCCCTTCTCATACCAATTCAGCTCACTTAACCAGTAACCCTCTCCTTTCCTGTAATACCTGCCTCTTCTAAAAGTCAACCTGCCCTCTTCAGTTCTGACAGGATGAACCAGGAGGAAGTCTTTTGGGAATAGATGTAGTGTCTAGGTCATGCCTTTACTGCCACTTCTATTTTGACACCAAAATTCCTACCACCTGAATAATTCTAAACTAGCTCCACTTCATATCCTTTGCACCAGATTCAAAGTCCAAGATGGTGTGAGAGCCTGCTGGGTTCAGTTGAGGTCACAGAACCGTGCTCCACAACTAGGATCAGGGAGAGCAATTCCCTAGAGGGTTTCAGGCTCTGCTTGCTAGTGGGACTCCAGCAGTCCAGCCAGTGTTACTGGATATTTTTTCAATAAAGTCTTCTATGCCTAAGTTAACCCAAGTCAATTTTTATTGTTAGCAAGCAAGAACTCTGATACCTAATTATAAAAATGGCCAAAGAGGAAATGCTGATGGCTAACAGGCACATGAGAAGATGCTCAACATCACTAATTATTAGGGAAATGCAGATCAAATCACAGTGAGATATCTCCTCACACCTGTCAGAATGGCTAGCCTCAAAAAGCACACAAATAACAGATGTTGGCACAAATGTGGAGAAAGGGGAACTCTCGTACACTGTTGGTGAGAATATAAGTTGGTGCCACCACTGTGGAAAACAGTATCGAGATTTCTCAGATAACTAAAACTAGGACTACCATATGACGCAGCAATGTATTTTTGATATATATCCAAAACAAAAACCACCACCAAACAAGTGAAAAATACTAAAAATCATCTGGGAACTTTGTAAATGAGTCTTTTCAGGCTTCACTCCAGATTCACTGTATTAAAAACAAAGATCTGTAAATCCCTACTTCTAATAATCAGCACACACCAGGTACAAATAGGGATATTACATAGTGAAAAAAGATTCAGTCCAACAAGACAGCACTCCTAAAGGCTGATATACTGAAGAGCTTCAGATTACATTCTTTCAGTAAAAACTGAAAAAGTCACTGTTGATTTTTCAGTAAAAAACCACTCTCCACAGTTGACAGAACTGCTAGACAGAAGATCAGCAAGGATAAAAAACTTTACCATCAACCAACAGGAGTTCACTGACACTTATGGAACACCCCACCTAACACACAACAGAATACATATTCTTTTCTAACCATGAAACATTCACCAAGAAAGACCTCATTCTGGGCCATAAAATTAACCTCAAAGGAATTAGAAGAACTGAAACCATAGAATATGTTCTCTGACTAAAATGCTATCAAAGCTAGAAATAACAAAGATAACAGCAAAATTTCCAAACTTGTAAACAATCCATGTGTCGAAACATTAAGAAAAATAAAAAGTAACATTGAGGGGAATGAAAATCCAGCATATTAAGTTTGTTGGATGCGGCTAATAGGAATACAGATAAAGTATTTAGAAATAAACTATGTAAGACATAAAGACTAAAACTCCACTAAGGGACATGAAAACTAAATTTGTTCTTAAATAGAAAAACACTGTTGTTTTAAAAAGTAGTTCTCGAGGTAATCTGTAGTAACTCTAATGGATCTCAAGTAAAATCCCAATAGGATTTTTGAGTCAATTTGGAGGGGAAAAAAAATTTATTCTAATCATTAATATGTTTAAAAAGCTCAAGAAACTTCTGAAAACATGTGTGGGTAAGGGAAACTTGAGGTGATTAACCCAAGAGCCACTAAACAAACTTCCAATCATTAGCAATATGATATTGATGCCAAAATAGATCAGTAAAGCAGTGAGTCACAAAACAGATCCAAGTATCTATGGAAATTGAATTGCTACAGTAGGAGCACGTGAATCAATTGAACCAGACAAATGCTTAAGGGCCAGGAAAGCAGCTAAGCATTGTGTTGCTTTTTAAAGCTGGACCTTTAGCTCAGGGCTTAAGCCATTAGTAAACTGTAAATAAAGAAATTAATGTTTTAGATGAAACACTGAAAGGCTTTGCTGTTTTAGAAATGTTTTTAGAAATATGGTTTAGTGGGTGCTGAAGGCCATTAAACATGACCCAAAACACTAACTCTCTAGGTGAAAATAACTGTTGACAAAAAAAAGTTTTAATTTTATATGTCAAAAACTTGACTAGTAACATCTTAAGGTAAACCATGAACAAAGAAAAAATATCTCTAGTATAATAAATAGTTCATGGCCTGCAGAAATTCTGCAAATCACATAAATAAGAAACTTACCCCCCCAAAAAAATACAAATGGATAATAAATAGAGGAGAGATGCTCAGCCTTACTAATAAAGTACACATTAAGACATGATATAGTTTATTGTCCACCAATATCAAAAAAGGTTAAAAGGGGGATTTGGCAGTGGTCAATGACAACCTAGAGGGGTGGAATGGGGCAGGAGATGGGGAGTTCAGGAGAGAAGGGAATATGTATACCTGTGGCTGATTTCACATTAATGTATGGCAGGGGCCAATACAATATTGTAAAGAAATTATCCTCCAATTAAAAAAATAGAAGCAAAAAAACACTCAACATGAAAAAAAGGGGGGAAGGGGTTGGTGATGATGGAAAGAAACAGATGCTTTAAGAGTGTGTTACTTATCAAGAGCATATAAATTTTTTTAATGAAAATAATTTGACAAGATTCATTGCAATTAAAACATACACACCCTTTGACCTAAAAATAATTCAATACACTTTTTCCTATACAAGGACACTCTTCCTTAGACATCTGTGGTCACTCCCACATGACTCTGCCCTATTATGAATGCCCTCCCTAACCACCCTACACCTTATCACAGAAAATGAACCAATCTGATCACATGGCCCACATCTTGTATAATTCAATGAATCTATGACGCATGCCATGTAGGGCTAACCAAGATGGATGGGTCATGGTGGAGACTTCTGACAAAACGTGGTCCACTGGAGAACGGAATGGCAAACCACATCAGTATTCTTGCCTTGAGAACCCCATGAACAGTGTGAAAAGGAAGAAAGATAGGACACTGAAAGATGAACTCCCCACGTCAGTAGGTGCCCAATATGCTACTGGAGATCAGTGGAGAAATAACTCCAGAAAGAATGAAAAGACCAAAGCAAAAACACCACCCAATTGTGGATGTGACTGATGTTGGAAGTAAAGGCCAATGCTGTAAAGAGCAATATTGAATAGGAACCTGGAATGTTAGGTCCATGAATCAAGGCAAATTGGAAGTGGTCAAACAGATGGCAAGAGTGAACGTCGACATTCTAGGAATCAGCGAACTAAAATGAACTGGAATGGGTGAATTTAACTCAGATGACCATTACATCTACTACTGTGGGCAAGAATCCCTTAGAAGAAATGGAGTAGCCATCATAGTCAACAGAAGAGTCTGAAATGCAGTACTTGGATGAAGTCTCAAAAATGACAATGATCTCTGTTTCCAAGGCAAACCATTCAATATCACAGTAATCCAAGTCTATGCTGTGACCAGTAATGCTGAAGAAGCTGACGCTGAGCAGTTCTATGAAGACCTACAAGACCTAGAACTAACACCCAAAAAAGATGTCCTTTTCATTATAGGGGACTGGAATGCAAAAGCAGGAAGTCAAGAAATACCTGGAGTAACAGGCAAATTTGGCCTTGGAGTAAAGAATGAAGCAGGGCAAAGGCTAACATGGTGTTTCCAAGAGAATGCACTGGTCATAACAAACACCCTCTTCCAACAACACAAGAGAAGACTCTACACATGGACATCAACAGATGGTCAATACCAAAATCAGACTGATTATATTCTTTGCAGTCAAAGATGGAGAAGCTCTATGCAGTCAGCAAAAACAAGACGGGGAGCTGACTGTGGCTCAGATCATGAACTCCTTATTGCTAAATTCAGACTTAAATTGAAGAAAGTAAGGAAAACCACTAGACCACTCAGGTATGACCTAAATCAAATCCCTTATGACTATACAATGGAAGTGACAAACAGATTCAAGGGATTAGATCTGATAGAGTGCCTGAAGAACTATGGACAAAGATTC
>SJXO01001646.1:2479-64775 GCA_006408615.1 Connochaetes taurinus | reverse complement strand
AAAAAAAAAAAAAAAAAAACATGTATTAAGCAATAGTCCTAAGGTGAACCTACTTGGAAAACCAAAATTCAGATATTAAGGAAATAATTTTATTGTACCAATTCTGAATCATTCTAAAGCATGACAAATAGTTTTCTCTGTTGATTTATTTTTATATCATTTTATTGTCTCCAGCAGTGTCATCATTTAAAAACCAAATTAAACATAACTATGGGATAGCCAAAAGAAAAAAAAAAGAAAAAGAAAGAACATTCCAGAAAAACATCTGCTTTATTGAGTATGCCAAAGCCTTTGACTGTGTGGATCACAACAAACTGTGGAAAATTCTGAAAGAGATGGGACTGCCAGACTATCTTACCTGCCTCCTGAGATATCTGTACACAGGTCAAGAAGCAACAGTTAGAATTGGACATGGAACAACAGACTGGTTCCAAATAGGAAAGAGAATACGTCAAGGCTATATATTGTCACCCTGCTTATTTAAGTTATCTGCAGAGTACATCATGAGAAACGCTGGGCTGGAGGAAGCACAAGTTGGAACCAAGATTGCTGGGAGAAATATCAATAACCTCAGACATGCAGATGACAACACTCTTATGGCAGAAAGCAAAGAACTAAAGAGTCTCTTGATGAAAGTGAGAGAGGAGAGTGGAAAAGTTGGTTTATAGCTCAACATCCAGAAAACTAAGATCATGGCATCTGGTCCCATCACTTCATCACAAATAGGAGGAGAAGGAGACGACAGAGGATAAGATGGTTGGATGGTATCACCGACTCAATGAGCATGAATTGAATAAACTCAGGAGTTGGTGATGGACAGGGAGGCCTGGCGTGCTGTAGTCCTTGGGGTGGCAAAGAGTCGGACATAACTGAGTGACTGAACTGATCTGAACTGAACAACCCTACACACGAGACCACCCCCACCACCAACTATTTCCTCTGTTTTTTATGTGTTTATATGCATATTTTATATATTAGCAAACTGTCTCTTGCACAGGAACAAAGGTTTGCATGATGTTCAGGGGCCCCGTTGTTTGTAAAAGCAGAAAGAAAGAACATTAGAGACAATTTCATCACCAAGGTAATGGCCATCTAATTATGCACATCTCTGCAATGGAAGTCTACACATCTACATAAAAGAATGAAGTTGATCTACACATACTAACATAATTATTAACGAGGAAAGACAGTTGCAATATGGAGATCTGTATATGGATGTGTGTGGATAGACTGATGGATGGACAGCTGTGTATAATGTTTGAACATGAACCTGTCTACATGTGTACTCAGAGAATATATAGTGTAAAGAAGAGTCTGACTCCACTTCATGACAGCTGACAGCCATTAAGCCTCCCCCTTCTCACTTCCCTTGTACTCTAGCTTCTGAACAAACTGAAAAGAAAGACTGGGTGCTTCATCTTTGGTGCTAACAGGAGATTCAAGCCACACAAGCCCCTGACCTCACATGGGAACCCTCAAATCTGGCTGCAAGAAAAAAATCCAACCAATCACCTTGCCTGCTCCCTCAGAGACCTCAGCTATGTAACTAAGCAATAAACCTTTCATACCCTCTTGGTATGTGTATGTGTCATCAGCCTTGTTATGCAGGGCAGAGTTGGAGGACGGAGGTGGAGTTCCATCTGTGTCTGCAGGTGACCATAACATGTAGATATGTAGAAAGATGTAGATATTTATGACATTTCTATCTACATATGTACAAGTGTCTATGTATAATACATATGTAATAAGTTTATAGATGCACACATACAAACTGATATAATAACAGATAAGAGATATAATATATCCATTAAAAAGGCATCTGGAAGAATACACCCCAAAATGTTAAGACATACAGCAGTTATCCCTACTGATAGAATTACAGGGAATATTTCTTTTCTCAGTTACACATTTCTGTATTTGAAATTTTACAAGCAGCAAAGAGTACAGATGGGGGTCTCACCGCTAGAGTCTTGTAGTCCATGGTTGAGGATTTTGGTCTTTATCACTGAGCAATGGCAAGGGCAAAATGATAAACGTTTTTAAGCATAAGAACAACATAAGATCTGCACAGATGCAAGGAGGAAAATGAAGGAGGTGGCTCAGACGGTAAAGTGTCTGCCTGCAATGAGGGAGACCTGGGTTCGATTCCGGGGTCAGGAAGATCCTCTGGAGAAGGAAATGGCAATCCACTCCAGCACTCTTGCCTGGAAAATCCCATGGATGGAGGAGCCTGATAGGCTACAGTCCATGGGGTCACAAAGAGTCGGACACAACTGAGCGACTTCACTTTCACTTTCAAGAGCATGGAGAGACCAGGCAGGCTGCTATATTAGCCATCCAGTGAAAGGTGATAGTAGTCCACACCAGAGTGGTACTGGTGCAAAAGGAGAAATGATTAAGAATTTTGCATCTGTTAGGATGTAAAATCCAGTGGCTTGGGGACTGGCTGTGACAATGGGAGAGAATGGAACGGAGGACAGTGTTCAGGGTGGATACAGATGCCAGGCACCGATGGAAACTGTGAAGAGGAGTGGATCTGGGGAGAGATGTTACGCTTTTAATGCTGGCCATGGTGAATTTAAGATGAGCTTGAGATATTCAAGCAGAAATGTTGAGGGGCAAATGGATGTGTGAATGTGCATCTCAGAGGAAAGCCCTGATCCGGAAATATAAAGTCGGGAGTCATGTGCATATAGTTGGTAATTAAAACCACAAAAATGGGTGAAATCACCTAAATAGAGAGTAAAAATATGAAAAGACGAGGGTCTATTGTTGAGCAATAAGAATTCTCAATAATAAATTGCAGAGGCGGGGGTACCATGGAGTCAGAAAGAGCAGCAGAGATGCAGGAGACAGACTGCAGGTGATGGTGCCACAAGAAGGGGAGGGCACGAGGGCATGGCCATCAGAATCTATGAGAGGGAGCCATCCCGTGAGATGGAAGGTTAAAATGACAATTGTATTTGCAGATGTGGAACCAGATAGACCATAGCAAGAAGCATTTTGGTGGAGTCAGGATGGCTGCAGCCAGGTTGGGACAGGAGGAGTGAGTAGGGGGAAAGAAATGAATACAGTGAAAAGAAAGAACTCTTAAATAGTGTGGCTGGAGAGAAGAGGAAATGGAGTTTTACAGTCTGCAAGCTATGGAATCTTAACATGCTGACCAAAGATTCAATATGGAGGGATAGATTGGAATCACATGACACGTATAATGATAAGCCTGAAAAACTCATGAGAATCAAATGAAAACCCATTGGAATGAGTTCAGTAAGCTGTTTGAAAATCCATAGACAAAAAACTTAATTGCCTCTCTAACTACAACTAACTAGTTAAAATGTTAGACTAGAAGTTATAATCAAAAAAAAATCATCTATTTGCAATAATAATGAAAAGCCTTAAAATGCCTAAGAATAAACATAACAAGATGTACAGGATCTATTTGAAGAAAACAATAAAATCCCAGCAAGGAACATGGAATAAATGGAGAGAAAAACCTTGTTTGTACATGGGAAGGCAACATTAAGAGAAAAAAGTCAAATTTTCCTAAATTAACTGATACATTTAATGAATTAACAATTAGAATCTCAATAGGATTTGGGCAGACAAGGGAGGCACATTGCAAATAAATGATTCTAAAGGTTATCTGAGAAAGAACAGCAGTGAAGTGGGGCGTACACAGCCAGATTTGAAAATATACTATAAACCCCATCTGACTAATGAAAAGTATGACAGTGATGAAACTAGACAGATCAATGGACTAAAATAGCAAAGCTAGAAATAGACCAAGTAATTGTGGGAATATAAGCAGACAGTTCTAATCCATAAATAAAAAATAGGGTATTCAATAAATACTGTAGGGACAACTGGGCTGCCATTCAAGAAATCATAAAGTTGTTTCCTGCATTTGACCTCACACTTTGATACTATAATGGCCTGAAAGAGGGCACATCAGATCAGGGATTTCTGGGTTAGAATCTGGGATGCATATCACTTTGTGAAAATGAAGTTGTAGACTTAATGATTTGAACGCTTTTACACTTTATGTTGTGGGGGCTTCAAAGGTGGCTCAGTGGTAAAGAATCTGCCTGCCAATGCAGAAGACACAGGTTCGATCCCTGGATCAGGAAGATCCCCTGGAGGAGGACATGGCAACCCACTGCAGTATTCTTGCCTGGAGAATCCCATGGACAGAGGAGCCAGGTGAGTTACAGTCCACGGGGTTGCAGAGAGTCAGACACAACTGAGCACACATAAGTATGTTCAGTTCAGTTGCTCAGTGTCTGACTCTTTGCGACCCCATGGACTGCAGCATGCCAGGCCTTCCTGTCCATCACCAACTCCTGGAGTTTACTCAGACTTATGCCCATTGAGTTGGTGATGCCATCCAACCATCTCATTCTCTGTCATCCCCTTCTCCTCCCACCTTCAATCTTTCCCAGCATCAGGGTCTTTTCCAGTGAGTCAACTCTTCGCATCAGGTGGCCAAAGTATTGGAGTTTCAGCTTCAGCATCAGTCCTTCCAATGAATATTCAGGACTGATTTCCTTTAGGATGGACTGGTTGGGTCTCCTTGCAGTGCAAGGGACTCTCAAGAGGCTTCTCCAACACCACAGTTCAAACGCATCAATTCTTCAGCACTCAGCTTTCTTTATAGTCCAACTCTCACATCCATACGTGACTACTGGATAAACCATAGCCTTGACTAGAGGGACCTTTGTTGGCAAAGTAATGTCTCTGCTTTTGAATATGCTGTCTAGGCTGGTCATAACTTTCCTTCCAAGGCGTAAGTGTCTTTTAATTTCATGGCTGCAATCACCATCTGCAGTGATTTTGGAGCCCCAAAAAATAAAGTCTGACACTGTTTCCCCATCTATTTGCCATGATGTGATGGGACCAGATGCCATGATCTTCATTTTCTGAATGTTGAGCTTTAAGCCAACTTTTTCACTCTCCTCTTTCATTTTCGTCAAGATGCTCTTTTTAGTTTTTCTTCAATTTCTTCCATAAGGGTGGTGAGTAGACGTATAGACTCCAATAACTATAAAGAGGGCCGTTAGAACTAAGGTCGAACACGAAGGAGGTCGGGTCGCAAAGAGTACTACATGAGACGTATCTTTAATTTATTTGTCCCACTGTTATATGTCGGAACTACATGAGGAAAAGGATAAACCTTGGTCAGACAACAGGTACAGGACAAGATTGACAATGAAGGATTGGATGTATGCCTAAAGAGTTCTCCGTTCAGTCCAACAGACCATAAGGGTAGAGAAAGTCTTAAAAGGTGTTAAACAACACTAGGTGTATCAGTTTCCGAAACTGCATCAGTTATTTCGTCTTTATCCACAAAAAGACCTTGGGAGAACGAAAAAGTCACTAGGTCGTCTAAAACCGTTAAACTAGAGACCAAGGAGACGGAAAAGATTTTGGTCGAATTTGTAGATCTTCAAGTGCAAAGTGTATAACAATATGAAGTTATTTTTCAAATCTCTGAAAGGACCGTCATGTCTCCAATTCTGAGTACGAAACTGACGTCCCCCGGATCCAGACTAGGGACCACCCCTTTGATTCTAGGGTATACGGTACGTTATGTCGTTTTTTAAAAACATCCGAATGTGTGGGAAAGAGGGTTTTTGTGGTGTTCCGGTTTCTTTCTGACCTTCTTCTCTACACATAGGAATGGTAAGATTAGTGTTTTGGGTCTGTGACGTTTATTTTTATAACTATATAAACTCAGGGATACTTGAAATTCAAGGATATGTTTCTTTCCCCTCGTATTTATCCTCACTTTCTGTTTACTTTTTAACCTCTCTTATAGACGTCATACAGTCTTTTCATTTTATGAAATATCCATACTTCCTGACAGTGTTTAGTTACAAAATTTTGACTTAAATTCTATCTGTTCCTCACCCGTTCGATTTCATCTGTGGGTTAATTTTATACTTTCCTTGTAAGTCAAAGTAAGGATTAGCTTCTTTGTACTTAATATTATTGTTTCCCTATAGTAAATAACAGTCATTCCAACCGTTTCTGCTTTTTCTACTTGTTTTGGTCAACCATTTATACACTTTGTCACCCCCGATGGTGAAACCGTGTTAGAAGGATTGCTCTTAAAATCGTGTCACATAGTTTTACCTTTTACTCGTCTGTGGGACTGGATGGTTAGGTTAAAGGTTCTTAATAGGATTTCTCTATTAACGTATGAACCTATTTTTACATTCGGGTTCCCACGAATATTGACAACAAATATTATCTATAGTTTATCAGATCTGTAAATGTGTCTTGACTATTTCACTGAATTTCATTGTAAACCTCATGTGTATGTTACTGTAAAAAGTCGTACTTTTCCCCGAACTGAAAATAAAAGTAACCGTACTTTTTAATGACATTGTATAACAACGTACGGTTTTCATCCGATATTTTTCAAGTACTTCCAAACCCAAGTTCTACTTGAACGGAGGAGAGTACCTGTGTGACTTGCTACAACTCCATACAAAACAATATCCTCTGAAAGAAACCCCGAGAGTAGCTTAATGACTCCTACACATCAAGCAAAGAAAAAAACCCACATCAAAATGGGTAGGACAGGCTGAGATACAGTCTTACCATGAACCCTCCCCTAGTTCATGCTTAGTTGCTCAGTCGTGTCTGACTCTTTGCAACCCTTTGAACTGTAGCCTACCAGGCTCCTCTGTCCATAGGATTTCCCAGGCAAGATAAGAGGAGAACTCACAAGTTTGAGCTTCTCCATGAGGAGTGATGGGTTTGAACCCCATATCTGGCACCACAGCTTTTAAGACCAGTACCTGAGAGATGAGCCCCAAAAACATCTAATTTTGAAAGCCAACAGGGCTTGCATCCATGAGGCACACGAGACTGGCCTATCATAAACTGAGCATTGTTGTTAAGAGTCCTCCCAAGGACTACCTAGCTATCCACCTGAAGCTCACACAGAGGTAATTTAACAACATCCATCTAGGAGCCTACTCTGCAAAGATACTCTGTAAACATGAAGGCTGGCAGGTGCAATCTCTGGGCTTTCTCTGTCTTGCTCCAGATCGCTGGTATCTCCCAGAAAGGAGCTTGTGTACATGTTCAGTTCAGTTCAGTCACTCAGTCGTGTCAAACTCTTTGCAACCCCATGAATTGCAGCATGCCAGGCCTCCCTGTCCATCACCAGCTCCTGGAGTTCACTCAAACTCACGTACATTGAGTCGGTAATGCCATCCAGACATCTCATCCTCTGTCGTCCCCTTCTCCTCCTGCCCCCAATCCCTCCCAGCATCAGTCTTTTCCAATGAGTCAACTCTTTGCATGAGGTGGCCAGAGTATTGGAGTTTCAGCTTCAGCATCAGTCCTTCCAAAGAAATCCCAGGGCTGATCTCCTTCAGAATGGACTCGTTGGATCTCCTGGCAGTCCAAGGGACTCTCAAGAGTCTTCTCTAATACCACAGTTCAAAAGCATCAATTCTCTGGCACTCAGCTTTCTTAAACAGTCCAACTCTCACATCCATACATGACCACTGGAAAAACCATAGCCTTGACTCGACGGACCTTTGCTGGCAAAGTAATGTCTCTGCTTCTGAATATGCTATCTAGGTTGGTCATAACTTTCCTTCCAAGGAGTAAGCGTCTTTTAATTTCATGGCTGCAATCACCATCTGCAGTGATTTTGGAGCCCAGAAAAATAAAGTCTGACACTGTTTCCACTGTTTCCCCATCAATTTCCCATGAAGTGATGGGACCAGATGCCATGATCTTAGTTTTCTGAATGTTGAGATTTAAGCCAACTTTTTCACTCTCCTCTTTCACTTTCATCAAGAAGCTTTTTAGTTCTTCTTCACTTTCTGCCATAAGGGTGGTGTCATCTGCATATCTGAGGTGATTGATATTTCTCCCGGCAATCTTGATTTCAGCTTGTGCTTCTTCCAGCCCAGCATTTCTCATGATGTACTCTGCATATGAGTTAAATAAGCAGGGTGACAATATACAGCCTTGACATACTCCTTTTCCTATTTGGAACCAGTCTGTTGTTCCATGTCCAGTTCTAACTGTTGCTTCCTGACCTGCATATAGGTTTCTCAAGAGGCATGTACCGTGTCCCAATTTGTGGCTACTGCCCAGGGGACACCCCTTGATTGCCTGGCTCTGGTGGCCAGCAGAGTTTGTTTCTATGTCCTACAAGATTATAACAAGCAGAGAAAGAATTCTCAACTACCTACACCGCAGGGCACAGCAGCAGAGACTCAGCCGACTGAAACATCTTTCTGGAAAGAAGCCCGTTAGCTTATCTTCATAGCTGCAACCTGAGCGGCAGGCTTCCAATTAAACACACATCTAGGGACCAACTGCTGGCACATCTTCCTGCTCTCCCTCTGCCCACTCCAAAAGTAATAAAAAGTAACTACAATAATGTGTTAATGGATACACAAGACAGAAATACATACACTGTCATATCAAAACCAAAGCATGGGTGGGAGTAAAAAATGTAGTGCTTTGGAAAGCATTTGACCTGAAATCACAATCAAACAAAGATAAAGTGTTGCACCTCTCAGATGTCTTATGTAAGCCTCATCGTAGCATAAAGCAAAAAAGGTATTCCATGCTAATGGAAAAACCAAAGCTAAGACAGCTAGACTCTTATCAGACAAAAAAGAAGTCACAAAGAAGGTCATTACATAATAATAAAGGTGTCAGTCCTATTAGAGGATATAACATCTTAAATACTTATGTACCTGATACAGGAATACCTAAATATACAAAGCAAATGCTAACAGATCTAAAGGGAGAAATAGATGGCAATACAAAAATAGGAGGGGACTTTAATACCCCATATCCAATGAATGAAGAAGAATATCCAAAATATAAAAAGAACTCATACAACTCAATAACAAGAAAACAATTCAATTTAAAAATGGGCAGAGGATCTGATAGACATTTTTCCAAAGATGACATACAGATGGCCAACAAGTATATGAAAATATACCCAACATTACTAATCACCAAAGAAATGCAAATTAAAACCACAGTGAGATATCACCCCATACATGTTAGAATGGCTAGTATCAAAAAGGCAAGAGATCACAGGAGTTGGTAAGGATGTGGAGACAAGGGAATACTTTTGAACTTTAACACCCTATATTCACCAATGGTGGGGCTACAAATTGATGCAGCCACTATGGAAAACAGTATAGTAATTCCTCAAAAAAATTAAAAATAGAACTACCATATGATCCAGCAATTCCAGTTCTATTTATCAAAAAGAAGCAAAAACACTAACTCAAAGAAATATCTACACTCCCATGTTCATTGCAGCGTTATTTGCAATAGCCAAAATACAGAAACAACCTAAGTATCCACCGGTGGATGAGCATATAAAGTAAATGTAGTATGTATATATACATTGGGATATCATTGAGCCATAAAAAAACAAGGAACCTGGGCCCTCGTTGGTGATTCAGTGGTTAAGAATCCACCTGCAAATGTAGGGGACACAAGTTCAATCCCCAGTCTGGGAATATCCCACATGTTTCAGGGCAATGAAGCCCATGCATCAAAGCTACTGAGCCCACTTGCTACATCTACCAATGCCCACGCACCTGGAGCCAGTGCTCTGCAAGAAGAGAAGCCACAGCAATGAGCCTCCACACCACAACGAAGGGCAGCCCACCACTTGCTGCAACTAGAGAAAGCCTGTGTGCAGCAGCAAGGACCCAGCATGGCCAAATACATAAATAAAGGCGGGAAGGAAGGAATTCCTGGGACTTGGAACGGCATGTATGGACCGAAGGGCACAATGCTCAGTGAAATAAGCCAAATAAAGACAAACACTGTATCATCTCCTTTATGTGAAATCAAAAACACTCTCACAGATACTGAGAACACACTGGTAGTTGCCAGTGGTAGGAGGTAAAAGTGAAATGGGTTGTTGTTCAGTCGCTCACTCATGACTCTCTGTGACCCCATGGACTGCAGCATGCCAGGCTTCCCTGCCCTTCACTATCCCCTGGAGTTTGTTCAAACTCATGTTCATTGAGTCAGTGAAGCCATCCAACCATCTCATCCTCTGCCGTCCCCTTCTCCTCCTGCCAGCGTCAGGGTCTTTTCCAATGAATCAGCTCTTCATGTCAGTTGGCCAAAGCATGGGAGATTCAGCATTAATCCATCCAAGAATATTCAGGGTTGATTTCCTATAGGATTGACTGGTTTGAATCCCTGCCGTCCAAGGGACTCTCAAGAGACTTTTCCAGCAATCACAGTTCAAAAGCATCAGTTTTTCAGTGCTCAGCCTTCTTTATGGTCCAAAACGCACATTCCCTACATGACTACTGAAAAAATGATAGCTTTGACTATATGGACCTTTGTCGGCAAAGTGATATCTCTGCTTTTAATGTCTAGGTTTGTCATAGCTTTTCTTCCAGGGAGCAAGCGTCTTTTAATTTCATGGCTGCAGTTACCATACACAGTGATTTTGGAGCCCAAGAAAATAAAGTCTCTCACTGTTTCCATTTTTTCCCCACCTATTTGCTATGAAGTGATAGGGCTACATGCCATGATCTTAGTTTTCTGAATGTTGAGCTTTAAGCCAACTTTGTCACTCTCCTCTTTCACTTTCATCAAGAAGTTCTTTATTTTTTCTTCATTTTCTGCCATAAGGGTGGTATCATCTGCATATCTGAGGTTATTGATATTTCTGGCGATCTTAATTCCAGCTTGTGCTTCTTCCAGTCCAGCATTTCTCATGATGTACTCTGCATATGTGAAATAAGCACAGTGACAATATACAGCCTTGACATACTCCTTTTCCTATTTGGAACCAGTCTGTTGTTCCATGTCCAGTTCTAACTGTTGCTTCCTGACCTGGATACAGATTTCTCAAGAGGCAGGTCAGGTGGTCTGGGATTCCCACCTTTTTCAGAATTTTCCACAGTTTATTGTGATCTACACAGTCAAAGGCTTTGGCATAGTCTATAAAGCAGAAATAGATGTTTTTCTGGAACTCTCTTGCTTTTTCCATGATTCAGCGGATGTTGGCAATTTGATCTCTGGTTCTTCTACCTTTTCTAAAACCAGCTTGAACATCTGGAAGTTCACGGTTCATGTATTGCTGAAGCCTGGCTTGGCGAATTTTGAGCATTACTTTACTAGTGTGTGAGATGAGCACAATTGTGCAGTAGTTTGAGCATTCTTTGGCATTGCCTTTCTTTGGGATTGGAATGAAAACTGACCGTTTCCAGTCCTGTGGCCACTGCTGAGTTTTCCAAATTTTCTGGCATATTGAATGCAGCACTTTCACAGCATCATCTTTCAGGATTTGAAATAGCTCAACTGGAATTCTATCACCTCCATAGCTTTGTTCATAGTGATGTTTTCTAAGGCCCACTTGACTTCACATTCCAGGATGTCTGGCTCTAGGTGAGTGATCACACCATCGTGATTCTCTGGGTCATGAAGATCTTTTTTGTACAGTTCTTCTGTGTATTCTTGCCACCTCTTCTTAATATCTTCTGCTTCTGTTAGGTCCATACCATTTCTGTCCTTTACTGAGTCCATCTTTGCATGAAATGGCTAGATTTAAAAAATAAACAGAAGAAGAATACAATAACGGCAATGAAAAAATACACTGAAAATGGAAGGAATACAATGAAAAGTAGAAGGATAGCACAATAGCACAATAAATGAGGGAGAAAAACAAATAAGTGAGCTGAAAGACACAGTGGTGGAAATCATTTCCAAGGAATAAAGAAAAAACAATAAATAGAAATGAGGATACTCTCAGAGACCTCTGGGACAATATTAAATGCACCAACATTCACATCCTTCAGCCTATTATGTGAAGGAAAGAGAGTTTGAGACAATATTGAGATTTGAAGAGATTATAGGTGAAAACTTCTCTAACATGAGAAAGGTATGTGGTACGTTCATGCTCAGTCATGTCTGACTTTGCAACCCCATGGACTGTAGCTTGCCAGGCTCCTCTGTCCGTGGATATTCTCCAGGCAAGAATACTGGAGTGCGTTTCCATTTCCTCCTCCAGGGGATCTTCCCCACCCCGGGATTGAACCTGTGTCTCCTACATTGGCAGGCAGATTCTTTACCACTGAGCCACCTGGGAATCCCAACATGAGAAAGGAAACACTCAAGTCTGGGAAGAACAGAAAGTCTCATACAAGATGAACCCAAGGAGGAACATGCTGAGACACATATTAATCAAACTAACAAAAATTAAAGACAAAAAAATATTAAAAGCAACAAGGAAAAAGCAACAAATAAGATACAAGGGAATCTCCAAAAGGTTATCAGCTATTCTTTCAAAAGAAACTCTGCAGGCCAGAATGGAAGAGCATGATATTGCTAGATTTAAAAAATAAACAGAAGAAGAATACAATAACGGCAATGAAAAAATACACTGAAAATGGAAGGAATACAATGAAAAGTAGAAGGATAGCACAATAGCACAATAAATGAGGGAGAAAAACAAATAAGTGAGCTGAAAGACACAGTGGTGGAAATCATTTCCAAGGAATAAAGAAAAAACAATAAATAGAAATGAGGATACTCTCAGAGACCTCTGGGACAATATTAAATGCACCAACATTCACATCCTTCAGCCTATTATGTGAAGGAAAGAGAGTTTGAGACAATATTGAGATTTGAAGAGATTATAGGTGAAAACTTCTCTAACATGAGAAAGGTATGTGGTACGTTCATGCTCAGTCATGTCTGACTTTGCAACCCCATGGACTGTAGCTTGCCAGGCTCCTCTGTCCGTGGATATTCTCCAGGCAAGAATACTGGAGTGCGTTTCCATTTCCTCCTCCAGGGGATCTTCCCCACCCCGGGATTGAACCTGTGTCTCCTACATTGGCAGGCAGATTCTTTACCACTGAGCCACCTGGGAATCCCAACATGAGAAAGGAAACACTCAAGTCTGGGAAGAACAGAAAGTCTCATACAAGATGAACCCAAGGAGGAACATGCTGAGACACATATTAATCAAACTAACAAAAATTAAAGACAAAAAAATATTAAAAGCAACAAGGAAAAAGCAACAAATAAGATACAAGGGAATCTCCAAAAGGTTATCAGCTATTCTTTCAAAAGAAACTCTGCAGGCCAGAATGGAAGAGCATGATATATTTAAAGTAATGAAAGGGGAAAACTCACAAGCAAGACTACTTTACCCAGCAAGGCTGTCATTTAGATTTGACAAAGAAATCAAAAGCTTAACAAGCAAGCAAAAATTAAAAGAATTCAATGCCACCAAACCAGCTTTACAACAAACCCTGAAGGAACTTCTCTGGGTGGAAAAGAAAAGGCCACAACTTGAAATAAGAAAATTACAAACAGGAAAGCTCACCAGTAAAGTCAAATTTAAAGTAAAGGTAGGAAATCATCCACACACAAATATGATATCAAAACCAACAATTGTGAGAAGAGGAGAATACAAATGTAGAATATTGGAAATGCATGGAAATTAAGAGACCAGCAACTTAAAACAATCTTATATATCATATATGTGTGTGTGTGTGTGTGTGTATATATATATAGAGAGAGAGAGACGGCTATATCAAAAACCTCATGGGAGCCATAAACCAAAAATGTACAATAGATACACATACACAAAATGGCAATCCAAACACAACATTAAAGATGGATATCAAATCACAAGAGAAGAGAAGAAAAGAGGAAGGGAAGAAAAAAGACCTACAAAAACAGATTCAAAACTGCCGGGGTCCAGCCCCGGTGGATCCAAGGAATTCGAAGGGTGGACAGCATTGGTGAGGAAAACTTATTTATTAATATAAGATTAGATTAAGAAACAATAGTATAATAAGAAAATTAAGTGGAGAAAGAGGGCTGAATAACTTGGATTACACGGAAGACCAATAAAATTCCAGACAAGGAATTTGCACCATCTACATTGGGCCACCGGTGCTAGCTTGAATATCTAAGGGTGCCTTGCCTTAGGCTCCCTTTTGTGCGGGTCTTAACAGCCAGGGCAAGTAAGTAGACTTGGCGAGCCTCCGCGCCCCAGATGGGAATTCAGCCTGAAATTAAAGTAAAGAGGAAAAGGAGGGAGAGGGAGAAAAAGAGAAAGAGACACAGGGGAAACCATTCCAGCAACTGGCTCCGGCTCCTATTGTTTAGAAGGCCTTATATACATTTTAGATTGTACATAGAGATCAATGGGTAATACAAAGTTATGCAGCGTTAGCAGTCCAGACTCTTGTCAAAACCAGGCTTTTCTCTCTGCATACCTAATTGTATACACAAGTCTTAGGTAATTTACATCATCTTCTAGCCAAAAGGGCCAATTAACATTTTACAGCCTTTTTCTGATAAGGGTTTGTCAACCAGAAGACTTATTTGTGTTGATCTTCCCAAAGTTTGGTGCCATTCTCAGAAAGCACTAAATAAAGTTACATTCTTACATAGCAAGGACACAAGAGGAGTGCAGTGATATATAACAAAGAGAAAAGTAATTAACTCAAAAGTCTAGTGTTGCTAACATCAAAACTACTATATATCTTTTTCCATATCCCGTATACATTGATTAACATCGTCCTAGGTGCCTAAAAGATAAAGAATATGGAGGCCTGGCAGCAGTCATTGAGTCAACAGTGAAAGCCCGTCACCAATATGATTTTTAATTCTTTAGAAAAGGCTCTGTATTTTTAAGATGCCTTAAGCTTTGTGCCTCTCGTGGTTGGGGGGCTAAGCAATTCACAAGCTGAAAGAGGTCCGGGGAACCTGTTAGGCAAGCGATAGAGCAATCAGAGGGGTTTTAACTGAAACATCCCTTTCAAATGCAGAAGACTAAAGCCCTGATTTGACTTTTTCCAGAGAATATCAGAAAAGTGGAAAAGCAGGCAGAGTCTTATTTTTGGGGGGTGGATGCTCAGGAAATTCCAGGGGGAAAACCTGAGGTCTGATTAGCCTTGCCATCAGAGCTCTTGCCGCATGACCTTGTCACGGGTGGAATTCCTCACGCTGGCTCCCAGCATCAAACAATCAACAAAATGGCACTAAGAACATACATATCATAATTACCTTAAATGTAAGTGGATTACATGCTTCAACCAAAAGATATAGACTGGTTGAATGGATACAAAAACAAGACCTATATATATGCTGCCTATAAGACACCCACTTCATATCTAGGGACACATACAGACTGAAAATGAGGGGATGGAAAAAGGTATTCCATGCAAAGGGATATTAAAAGAAAGCTGGAGTAGCAATTCTAAGACAAAATAGACTTTAAAATAAAGACTTATAAGAGACAAAGAAGGATATTACATAATGATCAAGTGATCAATCCAAGAAGTTATTACAATTCTAAATATATATGCACCTAGCAAAGACGCACCTCAATATATAAGACAAATGCTAAGATCCATAAAAGGGGAAACTGACAGTAACACAAAAATAGCAGGGGACTTTAACACCCCACTTACACCAATGGACAGATCATCCAGACAAAAAATCTATATGGAAATACAGGCTTTAAATGACACATTAGACCAGACAGACTTAATATTTATAGGACATTCCATCTGAAAACAGCAGAAAACACTTTCTTCTCAAGTACACATGGAACATTCTTCAGGATAGATTACATATTGGGCCACAAATCAAGCCTCAGTAAACAAAAGATCAATGAAACTACAATCTGGTTCTTTGAAAAGATAAGCAAAATTGACAAATCTTTAGTCAGATTTACCCAAAAAAGAGAGAACTCAAATCCATAAAATCAAAAATGGACACAAAAGAGTTACAATGGACACCAAAAAAAATCTCTTGCATTCCTATACACTAACAACAAAAGAGTGGAATGAGAGATTAAGGAAGCAATCCCATTTAATATCGCATCAAAAAGAATAAAATGTCTAACAATAAACCTACCTCAGGAGGCCAAAAAAACTGAAAACTATTAATATAAGACACTGATGAAAGAAATCAAAGATGACACAAACAATGGAAAGATATACTATGTTCTTGGATTGGAACAATCAATTGTTAAAATGACTATACTACCTCAGGCAATCTACAGATTCAATCAAATTAAATTCAATCAAATCTGCAGATTATATCAAATTACCAATGGCATTTTTCACAGAACAAGAACAAGAAATGTTTAAATTTGTATGGAAGCACAGAAGGCCCTGAATAGCCAAAGCAATCTTGAGAAAGAAAATTACAGCTGGAGGAATCAGGCTCTCTGATTCAGACTATAGTACAAAGCCAGGAATATTACAACAGATGGTACTGGTGCAAAAACAGAAATGTAGATCATTGGAACAGGATAGAAAGCCTAGAAATAAACCCACACCCCTTTGGTCAACTAATCTATGAAAAAGGAGATAAGATTATACAATAGATGGGGCTTCCCTGGTGGTTCAAAGGCTAAAACCCCATGCTCCCAGTATAGGAGACCAAGTGTGATTCCTGGCCAGGGAACCAGATCCCACATGCCCCAAGTAAAAGTTCACACACTACAACTAAAGATTACCCTTACCTCAACTAAAAATTCCACATGCCTCAACAAAAACCAAAGATCCTGCATGCTACCACTAAGACTTGGCACAACTAAAAAAGAAATAAACAAATAAAAGAAAATACAATAGAGAAAGGACAGTTTCTTCAATAAATGGTATTAGGAAAACTGGACAGCTGCATGTAAAACAATAAAATTAGAACACTTTCTAACATCATACACAAAAATAAACTCAAAATGGATCAAAGAGCTACATTTAAGACTGGATACTATAAAAACTCCTAGAAGAAAACATAGGCAGAACACTCTTTGACACAATGACAGCAATAACTTTTTGATCCATGAGTAATGAAAATAAAAAATAAACAAATGGGACCTAATTAAACTTAAAAGCTTTTTCATGGCAAAGGAAACCATAAACAAAATGAAAAGACAACCCACAGAATGGGAGAAAATATTTGCAAGTGAAGTGACAGACAGGGGATTAATCTCCAAAATATACAAACAGCTCACACAGCTCTATGTCAAAAAAACAAACAACCGAATCCAAAATTTAAAAAAAAAAAATGGGCAGAATATCTAAGTAGACCTCTCTCCAAAGAAAATATACAGATAGCCAAAACCACATGAAAAGATGCTCAACATCACTAATTATTAGAGAAATGCAAATCAAAAACTACAATGAGGTACCACCCCATACCAGTCAGAATGGTCATCACCAGAAAGTCTACAAGAATAAAGGCTGGAGAGGGTGTGGAGAAAAGGAAACTGTTTTACACTGTTGTGATAAGTCATTTCAGTCATGTCTGACTCTTTGTGACCCGATGGACTAGCACAATAGGCTTCTCTGTCTGTGGGATTCTCCAGGCAAGAATACTGGAGTGGGTTGCCATGCCCTTCCCCAGGGAATCTTCCTGACCCAGGGTGAAAATTGGTGCAGCCACTAAGGAAAACAGTACAGAGATTCCTCAGAAAATATAATTACCATATGATCCAGCAATCCCAGTCTTAGTATACAGACTTAGTCTTATATACAGACAAAACTATAACTCAAAAAGATACAGGTACTTTTATGTTCATAGCAGTACTAGTCACAGTAAACAAGAAATGGAAACAACCTAAATGTCCATCTACAGATGAATGGATAAAGAAGATGTGGTGCATATAGACAATGGAATACTACTCAGCCATGAAAAGAACAAAATGTCATTTGAAGCAATAGGGATGAAGCTAGAGATTATCATACTAGTGAAAGCAGACAATGATAAATATCATATGTGGAACCTAATTTTTAAAATTGATATAAATGAAGTTATTTACAAAACAGAAACAGACTCACAGATCTTGAAAACAACCTTTTGGTTACCAAAGAGGAAATATGGAGGGGAGAGATAAATTAGGAGCTTGGGATTAACATACACACATATACTACTATATACGAGATAGATAACCAATAAAGACCTACTGTGTAGCACAGGAAGGTCTACTCAATAATCTGTAATAAACTATACTGCTTAAGTGATTATGAAAAAAATCTGAAAATGAATATATGTGTATATATAACCAAATCACTTTGCTGTACACCTGAAACTAAGAATAGTATAATTCAACTACACTTCAATAAAATTTAAAAATATAGATTTCACAATGTAGAATCATCCTATGAATAATGCCATCATAAATATCATGCTAACAACTGAAGAATTATTCCACTAAAGTATTTTAAATACATTAAGATATAAAAGTATACCAACTATGATATTTGAGTATATTATATATGCATATTCATATATATACATGCTTATACATATAGCAAGGGCTTCATTAACATACTTCTATTTGTTGTTATCACTACTAAAATATTAGGTAGTAATATTTTATTTCTTCTTTGTACTTTTTGTGTTTTCAAAGCAGAAGGAAAAAAATCACATATGGTCAAAACTGCTGTTGAAATCTCTTAAATCACTGAAAATACAGTAAGTTCAGTTCAATCGCTCAGTCATGACTGACTCTTTGTGACCTCATGGACTGTAGCACATCAGGCCTCCCTGTTCAACACCAACTCCCAGAGTCTACTCAAACTCATGTCCATCCAACCATCTCATCCTCTGTCGTCCCCTTCTCCTCCTGCCTTCAATCTTTCTCAGCATCAGGGTCTTTTCCAATGAGTCAGTTCTTCACATCAGGTGGCCAAAGTATTGGCGTTTCAGCTTCAGCATCAGTCCTTCCAATGAATATTCAGGACTGGTTTTCTCTTCTCCAACACCACAGTTCAAAAGCATCAGTTCTTCAGTGCTCAGCTTTCTTTATAGTCCAACTCTCACATCCATACATGACTACTGGAAAAAACAGCTTCAACTAGACAGGCCTTTGTTGGCAAAGTAATGTCTCTGCTTTTGAATATTCTGTCTAGGTTGGTCATAACTTTTCTTCCAAGGAACTAGTCTCTCTTAATTTCATGACTGCAGTCACTATCTGCAGTGATTTTGGAGCCCCCCAAAATAAAGTCTGTCACTGTTTCCCCATCTATTTGCCATGAAATGATGGGACCAAATACAATAAACACAAACGTATTTATGAACCAGGCTTCCCTGGATGTTCAGTGGTAAAGAAACTGCCTGCAATGCAGGAGTCTGCCTGCAATGTAACAGACCCAGGTTCAATCCCTGGGTTGGGAAGATCCTCTGGAGAATGAAATGGCAACCCACTCCAGTATTCCTGCCTGCAGAATCCCATGCACAGAGGAGCCTGGCAGGCTACCATCCATGGGGTTGCTAAGAGTCAGACGCAACTGAGCAACTAACACTTGCACTTGCATGAATGCATAATTCGCTTTTGTATCTTTGACAACATAGTTTCTCAGTAAGTTTATTGCTTACTAGAAATCACTTTAAGATTTGATTAAATTGTGTTCCCTCCCTGTTATCTGACCTGAGGCCAAACTATGGTGGAGGTAATGAAGATAATGGCAATCTCCTTCAAAAGATCCCATGCACGCACTGCTACACTCAGTGCCCCCAACTATGCAGCAGGCCATGGCTGACCCACGCCTTCACCCGAGGCTCCTGTACACTCACGGGCAAGTCTGGGTCAGTCTCTTGAGGGGTCACTGCTCCTTTCTCCTGGGTCCTGGTGTGCACAAGGTTCTGTTTGTGCCCTCCAAGAGTCTGTTTCCCCAGTCCTGTGTAAGCTCTGGTGGTTCTATGGTAGGGCTAATGGTGACATCCTCCAAGAGAGCTTATGCCATACCCCATCTACTGCACCCAGAGCGCCTGCCACTGCAGCAGTCCACTGCTGACCTGTACCTCCTCAGGAGACACACACACGCAGTTGTCTCAGTCTCTGCAGGGTCCCTGGGTCCTGGTGCACACAAGGTATGTTTCAGCTCTCCCAGTATCTCTGGCAGGTATGGGATTTGATTTTAAACCTAATTTAATCAAATCTTTAAATTGGATAAAAGATTTACTGAGCATGGCCCCACTCATCAGAAGAAGACTCAGTTTCCCCCTCAAGCAGTCTCTCCCACCAGGAAGCTTTCATAAACCTCTTATCCTTCTCCATCAGGGGGAAAAACAGACTCAAAACCACAATCACAGAAAACTAACCAATCTGATCACATGGACCGCAATCTTGTCTAACTCAGTGAAACTACGGGCCTTGCCATGTAGGGCCACCCAAGACAGATGGGTCATGGTGGAGAGTTCTGACAAAATGCGGTCCGCTGGAGAAGGAAATGGCAAACCACTTCAGTATTCCTGTCTTGAGAATCTCGTGAACAATATGAAAAGGCAAAAAGATAGGACACTGAAAGATGAACTCCCCAGGTTGGTAGGTGCCCAATATGCTACTAGAGATCAGTAGAGAAATAACTCCAGAAAGAATGAAGAGACAGAGCCAAAGCAAAAACACCACCCAGTAGTGGATGTGACTGATGAAGGAAGTAAAGTCCAATGCTGTAAAAAGCAATATTGCATAGGAACATGGAATGTTAGGTCCATGAATCAAGGCAAATTGGAAGTGGTCAAAGAGGAGATGGCAAGAGTGAACATTGATATTTTAGGAATCAGCAAACTAAAATGGACTGGAATGGGTGAATTTAATTCAGATGACCATTATATCTACTACTGTGGACAGGAATCCCTTAGAATAAATGGAGTAGCCATCATAGTCAACAGAAGAGTCTGAAATGCAATACTTAGATGCAATCTCAAAAACGACAGAATGATCTCTGTTCATTTCCAAGGCAAACCATTCAAAATCATGGTAATCCAAGTCTATACCCCAACCAGTAATGCTGAAGAAGCTGAAGTTGTATGGTCCTATGAAGACCTACAAGACCTTCTACAATTAACACCCAAAAAAGATGTCCTTTTCATTATAGGGAACTGGAATGCAAAAGCAGGAAGTCAAGAAATACCTGGAGTAACAGGCAAATTTGGCCTTGGAATATGGAATGAAGCAGGGCGAAGGCTAACAGGGTTTTTCCAAGAGAATGCACTAGTCATAGCAAACACCCTCTTCCAACAACACAAGAGAAGACTCTATACATGGACATCACCAGATGGTCAATACCAAAATCAGATTGATTATATTCTTTGCAATCAAAGATGGAGAAGCTCTATACAGTCAGCAAAAACAGGACCAGGAGCTGACGGGCTCAGATCATGAACTCCTTATTGCTAAATTCAGACTTAAATTGAAGAAAGTAGGGAAAACCACTAGACCATTCAGGTATGACCTAAATCAAATCCCTTATGACTATATAGTGGAGGTGACAAACAGATTCAAGGGATTAGATCTGATAGAAAGAGGGCCTGAAGAACTATGGACAAAGATTCGTGACATTGTAAAAGAGGCAGTGATCAAGACCATCCCCAAGAAAAAGAAATGCAAAAAGGCAAAATGGCTGTCTGAGGAGGCCTTACAAATAGCTGTGAAAAGAAGAGAAGCCAAAGGCAAAGGAGAAAAGGAAAGATAGAAGCATGTGAGTGCAGAGTTCCAAAGAATAGCAAGGAGAGATAAGAAAGCCTTCCTAAATGTTCAGTGCAAAGAAATAGAGGAAAACAATACAATGGGAAAGACTAGAGATCTCTTCAAGAAAATTAGGGATACCAAGGGAAATTTTCATGCAAAGATGGGCACAATAAAGGACAGAAATTGTATGGACCTAACAAAGCAGAAGATATTAAGAAGAGGTGGCAAGAATACACAGAAGAACTGTACAAAAAAGATCTTCACGACTCAGATAATCACGATGATGTGATCACTCACCTAGAGCCAGACATCCTGGAATGTGAAGTCAAGTGGGCCTTAAGAAGCATCGCTATGAACAAAGCTAGTGGAGGTGATGGAATTCCAGTTGAGCTATTTCAAATCCTAAAAGATATGCTGTGAAAGTACAGCACTCATTATGCCAGCAAATTTGGAAAACTCAGCAGTGGCCATAGGACTAGAAAAGGTCAGTTTCATTCCAATCCCAAAGAAAGGCAATGCCAAAGAATGCTCAAACTACCACACAACTGCACTCATCTCACACGCCAGCAAAGTAATCCTCAAAATTCTCCAAGCCATCCTTCAACAGTACCTGAACCATGAACTTCCAGATGTTCAAGCTGGATTTAGAAAAGGCAGAGGAACCAGATATCAAATTGCCAACATCTATTGGATCATAGAAAAATCAAGAGTGTTTCAGAAAAATGTCTACCTCTGCTTTATTGACTATGCCAAAGCCTTTGTGTGGATCACAACAAACTGTGCAAAATTATTCAAGAGTTGGGAATACCAGACCACCTTACCTGCCTCCTGAGAAATCTGTATGCAGGTCAAGAAGCTACTGTTAGAACCGGACATGGAACAATAGACTTGTTCCAAATCGGGAAAGGAGTATGTCAAGCCTATATACTGTCACCCTGCTTATTTAACTTATAAGCAGAGTACATCATGCGAAATGCTAGGCTGGATGAAGCACAAGATGGACTCAAGATTGCTGAGAGAATATCAATAACCTCAGATATGCAGATGACACCACCCTTATGGCAGAAAGTGATGATATACCAATAATTTATCTGACTCATTTTGATTTTTTTCATATATGGAAAGTGTGTGCACTACTCACTCTGTTGTGCCCAACTTTTTTCATTTCCATGGATTGCAGCCTGCCAGGCTCCTTTGTCCATGGAATTCTCCAGCAAGAATACTGGCGTAGGTAGCCATTCCCTTCTCCAGGGGATCTTCCCAAGCCGGGGATCAAACCCAGGTATTCTGCATTGTAGGCAGATTCTTTACCATCTGAGCCACCTAGGAACCCCAGTTATAAAGACCCTCTTGAAATTATGCCTCTTGAGATCAAGAATCTTGTGGTGGCATGCTGCCAAATGTTTAACAGGCTTTCCAAAAACAGTCCTAATATAATATTTGCCTGTGGACATGGGATAAATACCACCACCATGCTAATTTCAAACTGCAATGTGACATCAACTAGATTGCAAAATTACTCCCTAAAAATTTAACAGTTTTCACAAGCCAGGGCAGGCCAGTTCTGGCACACCATTGGAACCTAGTCTGGCTTATTTACTGCTGCAAATAAAGAGAACAATGCCAGGTATAGAGTAAGCATGCAACAAATGTTGGTTGAATATTAAATTGGAATAAATTCTCTTTTTTTTTTGGCTGAGCCTCGTGGCATTCAGGATCTTAGTACCCAGACTAGGGATTAAACCTATGCTCCCTGAAGTAGAAGGACAGAAGCCCCTTATAAATCCGTGCTTCTATTCTATCAATTATAAATTGCAGCTTATGGAGTCCTTTTTGCATTCTAACTGCCAAACTGTGAAGTGAGTACCTAGAGTTTGTAGAGAATTACTCTGAAAATAACTTGTCAAATGAGTCACCAAAGTAAATGAAAGACAAAAGACAGAGGATGAGAGAGGGAAGGGGAGTTGGAAGGGAAGGAAGAGGAGAAAGGAATAGAAAGAAAAGTGAAAGTAAAGCCAAACTTCTCGTTGACTGCCACACCTCTCACTGGTCCACAGACCAGTGACACTGGATTCCCTCTGTTAAAACTATAGGTGATGACTCTCATATTAAGAATCAGAATTTCTGGATGAAGTCCAGGAATCTTCATGTTATCAAGTTACCCTAGTAATTCTGATAGGCACTGAAGTCTGACAACCACATCCAAGGGTACACTGACTAATGAACTTATGAGAGTGACATCAAGCTCTACTGTCTCCTTGGAACAGTCTACCCCACCCCAAACTCAAGGCAAATATTCTACAAGCGATCAAATCTTCCTAGATTCTAACTTCCCATTCTAAACCTGGTAAGGAAAGACAAACATTCCAATTTCATTGTGATCAAAATAATGCAACTAGACCTGGAAAGTATTTTTGTTGTTGAGAAATACTTGTTCAAATATTTAATATCTTACATTGTCAGGGGATGTTCAGCTTTAAGGGATCCAATATGTTATTTTCTTCTTTTGTGTGCCATTTCTCAAGGACTCTATTCCTTATCAGTTCCTGGAAAACAGGAATGAGCAGAGCTGCATGCAGTTCTCAGGACTGAGATCATGAGAAAGGGCACCTGCTTGGATTCCTTTCAGTGACTCCCTTCAGTGACCTTTTACTTAAAGGTAATCTATTCAGTTATGCCCCTCTTACTCAGGATATGGAATGCTTTCTGACCCCTTGAACATTGTTATTTGCTTGGCTTTGTTTTTGCTCAGTTTTTTTTTTACTGCCTAAAGCTGCCGAGGTTAAAGCATCTAACTCCAGTGCAGGAGACCCGGGTTCAATCCGTGGGTCAGGAAGATCAACTGGAGAAGGAAATGGCAACCCACTCCAGTATTCTTGCCTGGAGAATCTCATGGACAGAGACTGGTAGGCTACAGTCCACGGGGTCGCAAAGAGTCGGACACGACTGAGCGACTTCACAAAGCTGCCTTGTATGAAGATATATGAACATGAGTTTCTCCAAATAAAGCACCCTTGTTTCACTCGCAACTTGGGTCCCCAGCATCCTTCTCATTGACTCCAGTCCCCAGGTCCCAGTCTACAAAGACCGTGACAGGTGGCGCCCGAACAGGGACCTGGTGAACGCCCTTGGCAAGTGGGCGGAGCGACTGTTAGGACCTACAGAGGTCAGTATGGGTGGGGATATAGTACAAACGGCTGGAAAGCCCCACCACTTTTCTACTTTACTTCATCATTTATTTAAGGTTCAAGGACTTTTGGGTTTGCATCAACAGATAGAGGCTCGTCTCCAAACAGTGGTTAAATACAATCCCTGGTTCCCTGATGAAGGCAGTTTCAATTTAGAAATTTGAAACCAGGTTAAAGAAAATGTTGAACAAGTCGCAAGATGGGGAGAAAATATTCCAATAAATTTCTGGCTCTTGTGGGCCCTCATTAAAGCCGCAATCTTGCCATTTCAAGGCAATTCTAGCCCCCCTGATATTCATCAACAAGCAGAACACTCATTATAAGAATATAAATTAGATGATGACTTTACAGAAGGCCCAATTAGAGTAACATAAAATGTTTCAAAACTTTCCCACCATCCCTGCTCCGGCTGTCCCAAGCGCTCCTCCTCCTTCTCTTTTAACGGTCACGAAACTGAAGGTCCCCTCAATTAGAGGACAAAATGAATCTGATGATGATTCTTCTGATGCTCTCTTTGACACTAAAGCCAATGATACTTTTTTTGATGACAATGATAAGCCCCTAACACACACTCATATTTATGAAAACAGATGATCCACTCATTTTCCTTCACAATGAAGGCTATGCAATCTCGAGTCTCTGAGGCTGATGATCTTTTTGCCTTCCTGTGTTAGGAAATGTTTATGCTCAAGGGCAACTAATACCTCAATATGAAGGCATTGATTTTTCTCACATGCAACAGATGAAAAAGGCTGTAACTATATACAGCCCTCATTCACCTTTTACTAAAGAACTTCTCAACGCTATGGTATCTTCTACTGAAAATTGTATTCCTTATGATTGGCGAATTTTGATAAAAGTTCTTCTTAAACCAGAAAAATATCTTCAATGGATAATGTGGTTTCATGATGTGACCCAAGATCACGCCAATTCTAATGCTCAAGCTGGCACTCCCCAAAACCAAACTACTTTAAAAATGTTAACCGGTATGGGGCAATTTGATTCGGTGAAAGCTCAGATACAATGCCCTCCTTTGTTGCATGAACAATTGAAAGAAAGTGCCCTTGAAGCTTGGGATCAAATTACTCCTCAAGGGAAACCTAAAAGTAACTACACAAAGATATTACAAGGGCCTAATGAAGCCTATGCTGATTTTTTAACTAGACTGGAAGTTTCTATCTCCCATAATATTGTCAGAGAAGAGACAAGAGTACAATTAGAAAAACTGCTTGCATATGAGAATGAGAATCAGGAGTGTCAAAGAGCCATCACTCCAATTCGTGAGACTGGGAATGTTATTGATTATTTGAAGGCTTGTCGCAACTTAGGATCAGAAACTCAGAAAATGCAAATGTTAGCTGAAGCAATGGCTGCTGCCTTTAAAAAGGGGAATGAAGGATGTTTTGTTTGTGGAGATAAAAGCCATTTTAAAAAGGATTACCCTAAAAAACACACAGAAAAAATTAAAACTACTAAAAAACATCCAGGAGTCTGCCCTCAATGTCATAAAGGGGTACATTGGGCTAAAAAATGTCTATCTAAGTATGATGTTGAAGGGAACCCTATTTTGGGAAATTCAAAGATGGGGACTCCCCAGGTCCCATCAACAAAAACCAGGGGCAAACTCCATCTTTTTCCTCAAACCTTCAACATCTAGCAATGCTGCCATTGATATACCAGCCCTAAATGTTTTCTTCTTTTTCCTCAAGCAGTCTCTTCTAGAATACCTACCGGACTTTATGGACCCCTACCGCCACAAACCTTCAGCCTTATACTTGGCCAATCTAGTCTGACTTCTAAAGAAATTACTATTCACCCTGAAATAATTGATTCAGATTATAAGAAAAAAAATTCAAATTATTATGTCATCTCAGATACTATGACAATTTAAAAAGGGGGACAAAATTGCCCAATTACTTCTTTTACCTTACATTTATATTAACTCCTTTAATGGTATATGGACAGGTGGATTTGGTAATACAGATCAAAAGCAATCCTTATGGACATCAATAGTATCTGAATATGCATGACCAAATATAAATATCAAAATTAATGGCAAAAGATTTTCTGGTCTTCTTGATACTGGATCCAACATTACCATTATTTCCAAACACTTATGGCCCAAATCTTGGCCTATACAGAGAATTTCTTGCCAAATTGCAGGAATTTCTCAAACCAAAATACAAGAGGTTTATCAAAATGTCCAAATATATCCATACAAGGGACCAGAGGCCAGCCTGCAGCCTTACAGCCTTATGTGATAGATGCACCCCTTAATTTAATAGGAAGAGATTTACTTATGCAATGGCAAACTCAAATATATATTCCACCTTTTTCCTAGGGGCCACTGCTCATTTAACAAACAACATAATTATTAAAATAATTTGGAAAAATGACAAGCCTATTTGCACAGAGCAATGGCCCCTTACAAAAGAGAAATTAGAGGCTGAGAAGGAATTTATAGATACACAGTTGAAATTAAAACATATTGAGGAATCTTGTTCCCCTTGGAATTCTCCCATTTTTGTAATAAAAAAGAAATCTGGCAAATGGCGTCTTTTAACAGATCTTCAAAAAGTTAATACATCTATGAAACCTATGGGGGCATCACAACCAGGAATTCCATCACCTACCGCTATTCCTCAAAACTGGCATATTATTATTATAGATATACAGGATTCCTTTTTTACTATACCTTTACACCCTCTAGACCAAGAGAGATTTGCTTTCTCTTTTCCTTATCATAATCATATCAGGCCTCATAAACGGTATCAGTGGACTATGTTGCCTCAAGTAATTATGAATTCTCCCACCATGTGTCAATATTATGTAGCCAAAGCACTTGAACCTATGAGAAAACAATTTCCTGACTTTCTTTTTATTCATTATATGGATGATATATTGTTTTCAGATCCATCTATTTTAGAAACTCAACAGATGTTTCACATAACTCAACAATGCTTAAAAGCTTCTAAATTAATCATTGCCCTTGAAAAGACTCAAACATCTACACCTATTACTTAAGATTTGTTTTTAATAGACATCATATTACTCCCCAACTAACACAGACTCATGTGAATAAATTATCAACCTTGAATGGTTTTCAAAAACTTTTAGGCGATATAAATTGGATTAGACCCTCTTTAGACATTACAAATTATCAACTGACTAATTTATTTAACACTTTAAAAAGAGATCCCAATTTAAATAACCCTCTTTCACTTTCACAATAGGCACGAGAAAAACTCTAATACAAAATAAATTGCAAAAACAATTTCTTACTCGTATTAGACTTGATTTACCTCTAGAATTATTTATACTCCCCTATCTCCATTCTCCCATAGGGCTTCTTACCCAACAAGAATACCCAGTAGAATGGCTCTATACCCATTTTAGAGGGACAGCCACTTACACCCTATCTTGATTTGATCACTCTAATCATTATCAATGAAGAAATAGAGCTAAGATTCTAATTGGCTCTGATACTCATAAAATTGTAGTCAGTCAGTTCAGTCGCTCAGTCGTTTCCGACTCTTTGCGACCCCGTGAATCGCAGCACGCCAGGCCTCCCTGTCCATCACCAACTCCCGGAGTTCACTCAGACTCACGTCCATCGAGTCCGTGATGCCATCCAGCCATCCTCTGTCGTCCCCTTCTCCTGCCCCTAATCCCTCCCAACATCAGAGTCTTTTCCAATGAGTCAACTCTTCACACCAGGTGGCCAAAGTACTGGAATTTCAGTTTTAGCATCATTCCTTTCAAACCACCCAGGGCTGATCTTTAGAATGGACTGGTTGGATCCTCTTGCAGTCCAAGGGACTCTCAAGAGTCTTCTCCAACACCACAGTTCAAAAGCATCAATTCTTCATATTAATAAATTTCAATTTGAGAACGCATTACAAACTTCTACCGATTTCCAAATAGCCTTTCTGGAATATTTTGGAGAAATTTCATTTCATTATCCTTCTAACAAACTCTGGAATTTCTTCAAAAATACCGAATTTACTATCTCTCACATTGTCACATCACAACCTATACCTCAAACTGATGTTTTCCATATAGATGGGACTAAAAATGCCAAAGCCTCATTCTGGTCTCTCAAAGAATATAAAGCCTTTTATACTAAATTTCACTCTGCTCAACAAAACGACTTATACGCTCTCATTCAGGTTATTCACCTACATTCTTACCCTATTAATATAGTTTCTGACTCCTTATACTCAGTTTTTGTATTAAGAAATATAGAAACTTCTACCATAAATTTGAATCAATCTATTATCCAACAACTTTTTCTTGAACTACAATCTATTGTTAAGAACCACACTTCCCCCATTTATATTACCTATATTCAAACACATTCTTTCTTCCTGGCCCTATGGCTCACGGCAATGAACAAGCTGATAAACTTGTCTCTTTTGCTACTCCTGAAGAGCAACATGCTTTATTACACAATAATCCTGGCTCATTACATCAAATTTGGAAAATTCCATACCAACATGCTTTAGAAATCATTAATAATTGCTCTACTTGTATGCCCCTACATCTTTGACCTATTGCACAAAGTATCAATCCTCGAGGATTACAAGCCAATGAACTATGGCAAATGGATGTAACTCATTGCCCTGAATTTTCTCCCTCTTCCTTCTTCCCTGTCTCAATCGATACAAATTCTTCTTTTATATGGGCCACACCTCCCCGATAGGTTATAACTCACCTATCAACTTGCTTTACAATAATGGGAACACCTAGTTCTATAAAAAGAGACAATGGCCCTACCTATATTTCTAGGCAATTCAAACAATTTTTGCGATCATTTTCTATTAAACATATTACAGGTATTCCTTATAATCCACAAGCACAGGGCATAGTTGAATGAGCACATCACACACTGAAACTACAAATAAAAAAATTTTTAAAGAGGGAATACACAGGAACACTTCTATCTTCCTTATCCAGAGCAGACTTTACTAGATTCCACTGCAATATATTCTTTAATCCTATAACTATTGTTAATACAGCTTTATTTGTTTTAAATTTTTTAAACTTACTGCAAGGAGATAGTTTGACAAAAGCAGAAAAACATTTTGAGGCATTGAAGGATACCTCCCTTCCTCTGCCCATCTGGTATCAAAACAGGTTGACTAAACAATGGAAATCTGGAGAATTAATATTACAGGGAAAGGGGTATGCTTGCATTTCTCCAGATGGAGCCAACGAAATCAGTTGGCTCCCTCTTCGGAAGATCCACCCCAGGGGAGCCACCTGCATTCAAGATAGAGAAGAAACGGCAAAATCCCCAGGAGAAGTTTACAGTACAAGCCATGGCAGCTTTAAATTTCCAAGAAATGCCACACTTGATGTCATTGACCTTATGATCTCCCTACTTGGGGACAGATAAAAACCTTTACTAATCAAGCTGAAAATCTGGTTTCTCAACAGGGAATGCCTCGGAATCCTGAAAACATTTTTGTTGCTATGCTTGCTTTTGCTCCCTCCACTCAGGCTGACTTGATTAATCACACTAATTGGGCTTATATACCTAACCCCCCTTTATTGCAGGTTATAGAATGGACAGATATAGTACTGATCGTATCCACTAATGACTCAGTACATATGCCCCCTCCTTGGAGCTTGGAGGGGCCCTCTCATCCTGAGGAAGAAGGAAGTCTAATTAACATTTCTCTAGGCTATGAAATCCTTCCTTTACACATGGGCCCAGCAGAATTACATATTAATGTTAGTCGACAAACATGGGCTTTCGTCCTGCCTCCAAAAAAGAACTTCCACATTGCTTAGACTGTGTACTGCCCTGTCCTTTTATGAGAACCATGTCAATACTACCAAAACTCTAGGAAAAGGACAAAAGTTGGAATGTAAGGGGTTTACTTATAAGGATTTTAAATATACTCCTGTTTATTGAGATACATGTCAAGCTAAATGTTTGTGGCCAATTACACCACTGTTGATTGGGGACCCCATGGTATGTGGCTATCTAACTGCTCAGATGATATTACCAGTACCATGTGTGATTATATTACTCAAGTAACATAGAAAATTACCAACAGTTCAATGGAACACTTCCACAACAAAGGACTCCTTGGCTGGCTTGACGGCAGAATGGCACCTCCTTGCCCTCAAATCATCCTCAATAAATGAACTGGGCCTGAACAATGGGACATCTGGAAGCTTGCTACAGGTACTGAAAAACTTGGAACTTGGACTAGATATTTCACAGGGACCAGTCATAGTCATAGTAACTATTCCTTCCATTATAATCATTCATATTTTATACAAGCTTGTGTTCCCCTTCCTTTTGTTATAGCCATATGAAACTTACAGTTTAATAAGACTTTATGTTCTGTGACTTGTATAGATTGCAAATTGTATACTTGTCTTAATTCCTCTATTTCTCTAAAAAAACAAATCCCTTTTGATTCTTCGATCTCGACGTAGTCTCTGGTTGCCAGTCGATCTCCACTGACCTTGGAAAGAGGGTCCCATGGCAAGATTTGTCTCCCGGTTACTAAATTACTCTGACAACCTAAGCAACTCATTGGATGGTTGATTCTTGTTTTTGGGGGGTTAATAGCCATTTGCACCACTGCTGCTGTTGCAGATGTTGCTTTACAAACTTCAATTCAAACACAAAACTTTATTCAAAATTGGACTAAAGGTGCTCATACTACATGGGTTACTCAGGTTCAGACAGATGAAAAAGTTCAAGATAAAATTCAGGAATTAAAAACAGCCATCCAATGGGTTTGAGATCAATTAATAGATTTACAAAAACAAATATTATTAAATTGTGATTGGAATTCTACTCAATTTTGTATCAATCCTTTTCAGTTCAGCCATAGTGCTTACAACTGGGAACAAATCAAATTTCATTTACAAGATACACATAATAATGCTTCCTTAGATGTACAATTCTTGCAAAAGGAAATCCTTGAAATCTTCTCTAAGAGTCTACCTTTTTCCAACAACTTGGAAACCTTAGCTGAACAGCTAGCTGATCAATTATCTGGGCTAGACCTTCAAAGATGGTTTCAAAGCATTACACATAGTATTGGATCTGGAACTATAATGCTGATAATTATCCTGGTGATTATATTTGTAATATACCAATGCCTTTCAACTACAATTGTTCAAACTAAACAAACTCAATTGGTCAGAGCCTCTTTCACAAAGTATCTACAGTCACCCCCAATTGTGAAAAAATAAAGGGGGAACTGTCAGGGGATGTTCAATTTGTTATTTTCTTCTTTTGTGTGCCATTTCTCAAGGACTCTCTATTCCTTATCAGTTCCTGGAAAACAGGAATAAGCAGAGCTGCATGCAGTTCTCAGGACTGAGATCATGAGAAAGCGCACCTGCTTGGATTCCCTTCAGTGACTCCCTTCAGCAGCTCCCTTCAGTGACCTTTTTCTTAAAGGTAATCTATTCAGTTATGCCCCTCTTACTCAGGATATGGAATGCTTTCTGGCCCCTTGAAGATTGTTATTTGCTTGGCTTTGTTTTTGCTCAATTTTTTAACTGTCTAAAGCTGCCTTGTATGAAGATATAGGAACATGCATTTCTGCAAATAAAGCACCCTTGTTTCACTCAAGACTTGGGTCCCCTGCATCCTTCTTGTCGACTCCAGTCCCCAGGTCCCAGTCTACAAAGACCATGACATTGCATTGATTGTTATTGATCATTGTTACTGTTATTAGCTAACACTTACTGAGGCCTTGAGTAAGTGTTAGTTGCTCCGCTGTGTCTGACTGTTTGCAACCCAGTGGACCGTAGCCCACCAGACTATTCTATCCATGGAATTCTCCAGGCAAGAATACTGGAGTAGATAGCCATTCCCTTCTCCAGGAGATCTTCCATCCCAGGGATCAAACCCAGGTCTCCCTCATTACAGGCGGATTCTTTACCCTCTGAGCCATCAGGTAAGCCCAAGAGACTATTTCTAAAGTCTGGAAAACCAACTATACCTCAGTCTGATCAATAGGATCAATATTTTACTGCTGCCATTCACCATTTTGTTCTTTTCTGAAATGGTAAAATAATAAGTACAAAAGAACTCTGAAAAGCAAAATTGCAAGACCAAACCTGCCCTCATTTTAAATTAAGACAAGGGAGGGACTTCCCTGAGGGTCCAGCGACTAAAACTCCACCTTCCAAAACAGGGGACTTGAGCTCAACTCCTGGTCAGGGAACTAAGATCCCACATGCTAAGGGACTAGTGAGCCTGTGCTCTAAAGCTAGAAAGAAGCCCTCATGCCACGATGAAAGATTCCAAGTGCTGCAACTAAGATTAGACGCAGCCAAAAATAAAAAAACTTCTAAATAAATAAAGATGAGAGGGCAAAACATGCCCAAGATAGTCTTAAGAAAAATGGTAGCAAAATCCTCTGTTAAATTGTAGGAAATACACATGACAGTCTGCTCAGCCCACGCCAATCCAAAACTTTCTCCAAAAACTGCCCCCCACCCCCATCCCGCTGCCCCCAACTGCCCAGCTGCTTCTGTGCATAAGCCTGACTCTTGGCTGCAACTGATGTAGCTCAAGTATGAACACCTGACCAGGCCTGGCCAGTGGGATGCAAGGAGAGCATCTTTTGGGGATATAGAGAGCACATTGGTATCTTCTGGTAGCTGGATCTAAGGAGAGAAGTCTGGGACTTGTAAGGCGGCAAGGTCCATGGGCAAGCACAACACACTGGTCTTGAGGGCACACAGTCTGAATGCTCAGTGACCACAGGCCCTAGACAAATGTGAGGAGGCAGAGCCTGGGTCCCCGACAATGTTCATGGCCTGGATCAGGCCCACCCAGGGCTCAACCTCACTCTTGTTTTTGGCTGCAGCCAGGGCAGTTGGATTTTCATTTCTTGTGGCCAAAACAGAATGACCAGTGCAGATGGGCAAGCCGTTTGGTCCCTCTGAGGAACCATGACCATGTGGTTTACCATATCTGCCTCTGATTCCCTCCTGAAACAAGGTCCCCCTACCATGGTCCCGATCACCTCTGGATTTTCTCCCAGCCTGCAGCTGATTTGCCTGAGTGCTGGACTTGCCCTTCCCAGGGCCACCTCCCTGCACCCTGGTTCAGCCTTCCTGCATGTTTGTGTTCTGTTTTTCAATTGCACCCTTGACAGCAGAGTTGGAGCCCACTGTCACTCAACAGCTCCAACTCCCCGTGTCATCTGTGTCCTTTGCATTTTTCGCCAACAATGTCCAGCGAAATCCAAACCCTTCACATGACACAGTACATGCTGTTGACTGGAAGCATTGATTTAGCCTCTTTTTCCACCAAATTCACTAGACAATGAGAAAACAGCACCTCAAGGAAACTCAAGCAGACAAATCTTTGGTTAAACCCTTAACTTGAAGGGACCCAGGCTGCTCTTTCCCCACCTCCCTTAGACATATCCTCCCTACCGAGACCGCTGGGCTGTACCTGGGATATAAACGGTGCCACCATTGCTCCAATGCGACACAGGGAGCCACTGGTCCCCAGCCCCAAAGCACGCATCGTCGTGGGGTAGACCTGGATGGGGGCAGTGCAGAAAGCATCCGTTAGTTTAGACTCCTCCTTTCCCAAGTCCCCTGTTCTTCCCTCCCCGGGTCAGGCTTTGATAATATATAAAAGGCCAAATAGTCTGTATAGACAGGATAAGAATAGAAGACGTTCATTTTCTCAGGTACACAACTTTGAGTTTTAACAGTATCAGATAATGAACATTTAGAAATTATCCTTTCAGTGAGCAAATTCCAAAATATGTGTTTAATGCTCCAAATGTGATTTTAGAAAGCTAAACTTTGGAATCAGATAGAGTTCCACCTTAGAGCTATAAACATATAAGGTGGTTCTACTGAACGGAAAGAAAATACACCCCAAATAACAACAATCCAAGCAAATCTTTAATATAGATATAGGGAACTGACTGAAGTGTCAGATACATACCACACCATCCCCCATGTTTGCATTTTAAAACCATATGGCACAGTCCACTTTCTTTCATTTATAGCAAGACCTCATTAATCTGCAATGCAGGAGACCCAAGTTCGATCCCTGGGTCAGAAAGATCCCCTGGAGAAGGAAATGGCAACCCACTCCAGTATTCTTGCCTGGAAAATTCCATTGACAGAGAAGCCTGGCAGGCTATGGTCCATGGGGTCGCAACCCTCAGACATGACTTATTGATTAAACCACCACCAAAAATCTGTACTTCATTGATTCAGAATTCTTGATAGGCAAATATTTAATAAAGAAGATTATTTAATAAAGAAGATTATAGGAAGAATATATAGGGAGAATATATGAAAGAATGCTTCTTAATTTTGGAAATTTTTCTCTGAATGCTATGTAATACTGATCAGTTTTTATCAATTCACCAAAGTAAAGCATGTGACCTCTCTACACACCATCAGTCAGGTGCAACAAGATGCTATCCTGCCCCAGGGAAAACCACTGTATTTATAAAAGACGACCTGGGGACTGAGTGCCTTTTCATGGAGTTCTTTTCTTTTTGTGGAAAATGAGGTTACTGGCTATTGAGAACAATGGATTCAGATACACAGAGACGATCTTTGCTCTAATATCAATATTTTTGTTTTTTGACAATTCTAGGAGATGAAATAATCAAGACAATCATCTTTTGGTACACATCTTTGATATTTTTTTTTAAGCCATAAGTATCAGGGGAATAAAATACTTAGAAGCAACCCTTTAAATGAACATGTTCCAAAATATGTTAAATATTCCAAATATAACTTTAGAGGTACACCACAATACATATAGACCTTTAAGTTCACAAATTCACAATAATTTTAGATTTTGTCAATGGAACTAAATGAAGAATTATGTATTGATATATGTCAAATATGTTATAATATCCTATTTTTAATCTGCATGAGAGAAAAAGAATATTTTTTTCCTGTGGCTTTAATGATTTTGATATGTAATATCTGTATTCTGAACAGACTTTTACCTTTCCTGATATGAAAATGAATGCAGCCTTAGCAGTCCCTAAAGCACCACTTTCTTTAGCTCAATGAAAGACAAAGCCAGTTAGTTAAAATACTGTTTTCTATTCAGACATTGCTTATTTCTAGGAATGTTTGCTCTTTAAACTGGGGCTTTCTAAGGAGCCCCATCAGAGGTAGATGTATTAAGTATATGGAATAATTCAATAAATTAAAGATAAATTACTCTTATATTTGAATTTAAGCCACACACAACAAACAGCAGAGTGGGATGTGATCTTTCAAAAGAAAAAAGTTGAAAAATACATTCTAATTTCTAAAAGAGAAATAGGGTGCTTTACATTTTATCAGCAACAAGCAGGTATTGGCCCTATTTCTTCAGGAAGCAGGGTAAACGGGCAATGAGGGTTTTTTTTTCGGGAGGGAGTGGTTAATGTGAATGTGATTTACTGAGAAAGGGAAAAGGTCCTATCTTTCTTCTCAGAGACTGGCTTTCACTAGACCCCATGGGGCAAGAGAAAGACCACATCAAATACACCTTCTGGTGTCATCTTAATAGGATGTTTTTAGAAACTCATCAAAAGTCAGCAGAAGCCAGGGATGCGTTATCTACAGACGAACACCTTGGTGTAAGCAACCCCTTCCCCAAAACTAACCTCAGCAGTGTAAATGTAGATGGTGCTGAAGTTGGCTGCCACCAGAGCCCTCAGCATGAAGAGGAAGCCGATGAGGCCGGCACTAGGGAACCGGAAGGGAGACATCACAAAGGCAGTATCGGACGACCTCCTGGGGCCCCCATCCCGGTGCATTATAGCGGCCAGCACACACACACCCGTGGAGACCAGGTCCCCAGCGTGCGGCTCATCAGCTGGCCAGACCGTGGGGTCCTAAAGCAAAAGCCCAACTCAGACCTTCAATCCCCTTCCCCCAAAGTGTGCCATTCCAGCCTATCCTCCCCCCAGTATGAGCACACCTCTGTGACCACTCCTGGAAAATGGTACAGTGTGCAGAATAAGTCATACATATTATGAATGAGGCCACCCTAGAGTCAAATTGAGTGCAGTGAATTTTCCCACCACAAGTATGCTGTCTACATCACTGTCTGGACAGTGGTGCAGCTCATTTGGTCAGTGACTAGAGTCCCCATTCTCAAGGAAGCTTTGTATAAAGATCCTAAATATCTTGGTGAGCATACTCAATACCCCCAGGCTAGTCCTGTGTCAGGGCCAAAAAATGTTCCTGATGTGCACTGAAGGCCATAGGTCAGGAGACCTCATTTTATTTATTTTGCCTTTTTTTTTTTTTCCTGGCTATGAGGCATGTGGGATCTTAGTTCCTCAACCAGGGATCGAACCTGCACTCTCTGCAGTGGAAGCATAGAGTCTTAACCACTGGACTGCCAGAGAAGTCCCCAGGAGACCTCATTTTAAAACCTCCACTCAAAACTAGATTGTTCCAAAGCAAAAAGGGAGCAAATACCTTGAGGTGCAAATATTGAGGAGCAGGAAGAATAAAGCCGTACATCCCATGGTAATAGAAAGGCTCAGCCGTCTCCCAAGGAAATTAATGCCCAGGATGTTTAAAGGATTCACTGGGGGAAAAAAAAAAAACAAAGACAATTTTCAGAACTTTGACAGCAAATGGCATTTATCAACACTGGCATCGTTTCCTCCTTGTCATTTCATAAAGAAACAACTTAATCCAAACCTCATGGGTATTGCAGCCAAGACACAGTCACACTGTCATCAACATCATGCTCTTTCCACATCCTTTTCCCATATGGGTCTGAGAAAAACAAGTATCAGTGTATGCAAAGTATATTTTATGCCCAGGATGTGTATTACTGCATATAGGTCTATTGTAAACTGCCCACTTGTTTGATCTATAAATATTTATGCTATTTTTCAAATTCAAAATGCCATGAATTTTTTTGGGGGGGGTGGTATATAACACAGTATGTGGAACTTCCCCAACTAGGAATCAGACCTACAGCCCCTGCAGTGGAAGCATGGAGTCTTACCCACTGCCAGGGAAGTCCAAGGTGCCAATGATTAAGTACCATTATTTTATGCCTATTAAAGCAGAAACAGTGCTTCCAAAGGGAAACCTAACAAGTCACTGTAAGACATATCCCAGTTGCAAAGATATTACAATGTGAGGGAATGCAACTTAGAATTGATTGGATAAAGTTATTCAAAGTTCTACGCCTCCAGACTTGTCCTCCCTACATGCACCCACACTGGAGACACGTCAGCATGATTTGGGGACTCGTCTAGTCCTACCAGGCAGGAGCCAAGTGTAGGACAGGCCACTCTTCTCTGTGAGGCTCTGAGTTGCCTGTCCCCCACCCAAAACAGAAAGCCACCCAACAGAGAGAGACATTTACGAGCAATTTCGCCAATGGTGCTGATAATCATGGTCCTGTAGTCGGAGGGGGCGAACATGTGGCAGTAACAGGGGCTCTGGCTCTCCTCCAAGACCCCCACGGTCACGGCCACCTCGGACTCAGACCGTGAGCCACAGACTAGGTCCCGCTCCAGCAGCTCGGCACTGGCCAGGATGACCCCGTAGTAGGCAAAAGAGATGCCCAGCCTGGAAGCAAAAAAAGATGCGCATCAGGAAAGGCTGTCTCCAGGCCTGAAGAAGGGGTAGCCCCGTGAGAGGTGGGGAGAAGCAGGGAGAGCTTTTCAGGTGGAAGGCATAGTGTGTGGGAGGGGAAAGGAGGGGAGGGGAAAGTGGGGTCACATTTCGGGGGCAGACTGGAGGGTGGCCTTCACCAGAGACTGCACAGGGAGAAACGGATTTGCAAGAAAAAGCAGAAAGGGCCCAGAGGACCCCTCAGGCCAGGAGAGAGTTTTGTCACAGAGTCAGAACAGAACTAACACCACGTTGAAACTTCCCCCCTCATTCTTTAGCTCATGTACTCTGTTCATTTAGCCCAGAATACACAGAGTTAACTATCAGAGCACCGTTGCTTGTGCCCAAACAACTTATTAAGTTCCCATCCCAGGTGGTCCCGGTTTGTTATGGCTACTACTTGTAAGTAAGTTCATTTTCAGCCTAGAGAACTTGCAAATAAGCAGATGGGGGAGATAGAGTAAAAATAACCAATATCGATTTGAAGTTTTGCAGAAACCTTGTGAACAAACAGAAGAACAAAGAAATGTTAAGCTTCCCTTGAAGGCCAGCGGCTCCAAGAGGTCTGCAACCCGACGTGACCCTTTCATCTTGAACCCTCCAACCTTCATCTTCCCCTCAGCCAAAGAGCAAAGAGTAGCCAAAGGCTACTCTAAGTTAAGATGGTTCTTTGAAACTTTAGCCCACCATCCTCTCAGTCTGCTGGCATTCTGGATAAAGTCGCTATAATTTGCCTCAACACATTATCTTCTACTTGCCTGTTATGCGGCAAGCAGTGCAAGCTTAGACTGGGTAACAGTTTCCTTCTCTGCAGCTACTCCAACATGCAAGCACAAACTTAGTGCTTTAAACAGTTCACAGCTATTATCTCACAGTCCTGGAGGTCAGCACTTCAGTGGGTCTGGCTGACTTCTCTGCTCAGTGTCTCAGGAGGCAGAAATGCCAGTGTAGGCAGGGCTGCTCCACTTTTTATGGGAGAATCCACCTTCAAGCTGATCCAGACGGTTGGCAGAACCCAGCTGCGCAGGCTGAAGGACTCATGTCCACATCCTCGCCGGCTGCCGACCAGTGGTTTTCAGCTTCTGCAGGCTCCGCTTGTTCCTTGTCTGCGGAGCCAGCGAGAGCAGTCGGGTCCTTCTCGTGCGCCTGCCTTGCCTCACACTTCTCTTCTGCTGCAGCTCTGATTCCAGCTGGGGAGACTTCTCTACTTTTATAAGACTCAGGTGATTAGATTGAGCCCACCTGCCTAATCCAGGTTACGCTCCCTGTTTTAGGTCTGATAACCATACTTATGACATCCATGTGCTGCCTTCACACCCACAGTCAAGTGTTTCATTAAATCACCAGGTGTTGGAAATCTTGGGAGTCATCTTTAGAATTCTGCCTTTCGGAGGTCAGGAAGCCATGCAAGGTTTTTTGCTTTTGCTTTATATTTCCTTCATCTCTCTCTCTCTCTCTCTCTCTTTTTTTTTTTTTGGTCTAGTCTTAAGTATTTTTATATATTTAAAATAAATATAAATTTTTATATATTTAAAATAAAATTTATTTTATTTAAATATAAACATAGCATACAGAAAAGTTCATATATCAAACTGAAGAAAAAGAGTAAAGTCAGCCTCCTAGAAGCCCCCCTCATGCCTATTTTATGGAAATGGTTATTAAAGCCACAGGTAAAAGACATATGGGGACAATTAGGGGAAATTACATATATTCTGCACACTGCATGATACTAGTAATGATTGTTAATATTTTTCATATTTATTTGGCTGCACCGGATCTTAGTTGTGGCAAATGATATCTTTAGTTGCGGCTCTTTAATTGCGACACGTGGAATCTAGTTCCCTGACCAGGGATCAAGCCCAGGCCTCCTGCATTAGGAGTGCAGAGTCTTAGCCAGTGAACCACCAGCCAGTCCCACAATGTTAACCTTGTTGGTGTGATTATAGGGTTGGAATCACCTAAGAAAATGTCCTCAAGTAGTTGAGACTCCTAATGAAGTACCTGGGGATGAAATGGCATGAAGTGTTGGGCCTACTTGGAAATACTTCAGAACAGGAAAAACAGCCAAAGCAAACGGGTGAATATCTGTGATTGTCAGATCTAAGTGGCAAGTAAATCAGACTTCATCATGGTATCCTCTCTGCTCTCTTGTGAGCTTGGAAACTCTCATCATGAAATATTGAAATATCTAAAAAGAAGACAATAATCACCTTGTTATTAAGGTAGCTTTAAATTTTCCTTAATTTCCAAATACTGAGAGTATTTTAAAAATTAAAAAGTCTCAAAAGGAGACATATCAACATACTTTTAGTGATTATATCTGGGAAAGGCAGACAACCAATTTCCTGAATTCAAACACAATCATTAAGCTTCTACTGTTCTGAATCTTTCTATAAGTGGAAGCATGTATTATGCATTCTGTGTTTGACTTGCTTCGCTCATTTGTAAGATTCAGCCATGTTGAGGGCAGAGTATGAGTTTTCTTATTTTTATTATTGTATCGAATTCTATTTTACAAATATAACACAATTTATCCATTATACTGTTGATGGGCATATGGGTTGTTTTCAGTTTGGGGCTGTTACAAATAAAATAATGCTATTTTGTTTTACTTGGCATATCTGTCGACTATAAATCTAGGAGTGAAACTGCTGAGCTATAGGTTATGCATACTTTCAACTGCAGTAGAAATTGTTAAACAGTTTTTCAAAGTGGTCATGCTAATCTGAAATCCAATCATCAGTGTATAAAAATTCTGTTTACTTTACATCCTTCCCAGTGCTTCATTGGGAAGATCTCCTGAAGAAGGAAATGGCAACCCACTCCAGTGTTCTTGCCTGGAAAATCCCATGGACAGAGGAGCCTGGTAGGCTACAGACTGCTGCTATTACTGCTAAGTCACTTCAGTCGTGTCCGACTCTGTGGGACCCCATAGACAGCAGCCCACCAGGCTCCCCTGTCCCTGGGATTCTCCAGGCAAGAACACTGGAGTGGGTTGCCATTTCCTTCTCCAGTGCATGAAAGTGAAAAGTGAAAGTGAAGTCGCTCAGTCGTTTCCGACTCTTCGCAGCTCCATGGACTGCAGCCTACCAGGCTCCTCTGTCTACGGGATTTTCCAGGCAAGAGTACTGGAGTGGGGTGCCATCGCCTTCTCTGGCTACAGTCTATGGGGTCGCAAAGAGCAGGACATGACTGAGCGACTTCACTTTCTTTCTTTCAACGCTTGATACAGTTTTTTTAACTTAGCCATTCAGGTGGGATTTGTAATGGCTTCTCATTTGGTTTTAATTTGTATTTCCCTGGAGACTTTAAGGTTGAACATGCTTTCATGTATTTATTTGATACACATTTCTGGTCAAGTGGCTATTCAAGTCTCTGGCCTATTTCTCTACCAGGTCAGGTATGATTTTCTTGTTGAAATAAGTTATATAACAGTAACATATATTAATAATATATATAACATGTATATATAATTTGTTGGACATAATATACTATACATTTCTTTTTCAGTTGGTGGCATACTTTTCAGGCTCTTAATTTAATGTAGGCAAACTCACCAATCTTTTATTTTAGTGTTAGTACATTTTGTGTCCTATTTAGAAAATCTTTGCACAGAGAGAACCACTGAATCTATTCCTTTGAATATGACTCTCAGTGACCTCAGAGGATCAGTTCCTGGAAAGTGATGAGGGAAGAGACCAGGCTGCAAAAGGTTAGTACAGAACTCAAATGAAAAAATTTTAAAAACTGGTTATAGATGATTTGGATTTTTTCTCTCTTTTTATATTGTTATTTTATATCTATTTTTTTGGTCTGTGGTGTTAAGCAAAAAGATAAGGCGTTCCTGGTGTCTGCGTTGAGTTTTCTCCCCAAAGCACTCAGGAAGAGTTTACTTCAGTGGACTTTCTCCCACTGAAAATGTTTGTTTATTTGAACCTAGTTTTTTTTTTAATTAGAGTATAGAGTATAATTGCTTTACAATGTTGTATCAGTTTCTGCTGTACAACAATGTGAATCAGCTGTAAGTATACACATATCCCGTCCCTCTTGAACCTCCCTAAACCTAATTTTTAATTAATAATACCATTCTTACCATATGACCCAGATCTGTAACGTGGTCCGTAAATATTTAGCATCCAATAAGTCTGCAAATCTTCCTCTCTTTTCCTGGGGTAGTGAAAGGGGAGACAGGACAGATTAAGTGGGTTAATAATGGGCCAAGTTGACTCTAATATTTTAGATCAGAGAAAGCAAGAACAATGTGAGAATGTTGTGCAGAGAGACAGCCACTCCGCTCCCTGAATACCCTTCACCCAAACCCATAAATACTGGCCTTAACTCATTTGTCTCAGTCAATCAGTCTCTGCATACTTTTTATTATCACTGTCAAGTACCAAGACCCACTGAATTTAAGATTCTAACCCTTTCACTCTTCTCCTTCTCACCAGTATTGGTGAGAGGTAGACTAGAATACAGAAAGTAGGAGGATACAAAAACAAACATGAAACTGATCGAGATTCTTTTAACACTAAGATGAAAAAACCCTAATATTAAAAAAAGTGTGAGACTCGTGTGAAAAACAAGTGGCCTAAATTTGGAAACAGGATGCAGTGTCCAATTTTTAATTTTTCTGTGTGTCTTTAGTAAAAGTTCTTGTCCATAGCCAGTGTCTATTAAGTACATTTGGATCAAAATAAGGCTGTGTTATACAGGATTAGGCAGTAATGGATTTTTCTGTAAACCAGGAATATTTCAGGTGGAAGGTGTTCAGCTGAAAACCAACTACTCTTTTCTCACAAATCCACCTGGGATTACAGCATCCCACCCTTGGCCCCCCGACCAGGGAGACCAGAAGTATGGTCTGGGAGTCCTGGATTTTGTTGTCATAGGAAGAGCTTCCAGAGAACTCAGAGGTCCTTTGCCTCCGTGACTTTCAGGCTCAGCTCCTAGATTTCACTGGGAGTGGACTCGAGCAACTGACACTCCACTTTCATCTGCTTTATATCTCAGGACTCTGGTCACTCATCTTTGGAAAACCTCTGATCCAGCCCTATCCTCGTATTTTCCAACACAGAATATATGGCCCAGAGAGGGTAAGTGACTTGCCTAAGATCACATAGCTGTTTGAAGACAGAGCCAGTCTGGGTCTTTCCCACCTGCCTCTCTGCCATGGCCCCTGGGTTTAGACACAACTATGGTTCCCTCACCTCCCCAAGTGTCACTGGAGATTCAGAAAGCCAAGTTATATATAAACATATAAATTTTATCCTAATAAGTCATTTGGTTCTGAACCTTTGGGTATACAACCCAAATGGGTGGACTTATTCAGCTTCTTCATGGATGGCCCCTCCTCAGACAGCCCCTAAAGCATCTCGGGAGTGAAGCTGCAGAGGCTCCACTGCCCACAGCATCTTGCCCAGCCTCCTCCACACTGCATCCTAATAACCACCTGTGTGACCGAACTCACTGCTCATCTCTGCCTTTGGTCTCAGCTCACACCATTCCTCCTGCCTGGCCTTTTTCCTCCCCAGGGCTGCCTCTCCTCTCAGTGTGCAATGCCTGCCCCACTTCTCCCTGCAGGTGGCTCTGCCACTGCCCGGGCCACTCGCCTGGTTCTAGGCATCTGGGTTCTGTTAGGTTATTGATACTTTCCTGTGTAAGTTTCACCTCTCTAACCAGATTTAGGAGACTTGAAGGCAGGGCCCCTTGCTTACAGCCCTGTATTCACAAGGCCTTGCTCCATAGACCACCGTGGAGAAGAACAAGATCATTTAATGGGCATGAGGCATGGAGGCAGCAAGCTGAAGTCAAGAGAAATGAAGGGGGAGAAAGAAGGAAGGGGGAGAAAAGAGAAGGATGTAAGAAGGAGGGTAGGGGGCGGTTGTAGAGGTGACTGAGAATGGAGATGGGGTCTTTAAAGAGTTAAATGAGCTAAAATGAGGTCATTAGGGTGGATTGTAATCCAATATGACCGATGTCCTTACAAAATGAGGTCAGAATGCACACGCAGGAAAGATGACATGAAGATACAGGGAGAAGATGGACATCTAAAAGCCAGGGAAAGGAGCCTCAGAAGAAACCAGCTCTGCAACACCTTGACATTGGACATCTAGCCTCCAGAATTATGAAAAAATAATATTTGTTGTTTAAGACACCCAGTCTATGCTATTTTATTATGGCAGCCCAAGTGAACTAATACCCAATGGGATAGGAGATGGAGGAGGAGGGGCGGGAGAGGGAGGAGGGAAAGAGGAAAGAGGAAAGAAGTGGACCTCAGTGCTCCTCAGTCCTGGAACAACTACTGGGTTAAAAAAAAAAAAATACACGTCAGAGACTGCCCTGATGGTCCAGTGAGTAAGACTTCACCTTTCAAGGCAGAAGGCGCAGGTTTGATCTCTGGTCGGGGAGCTAAGATCCCACATGGCCTCATGGCCAAAAAAAAACAAAACACAAAACAAAAGCAATACTGTAACAAATTCAATAAAGACTTTAAAAAAATGGTCCACATCAAAAAACTCTACAATCAGACCCTCGTGATCATTTGGCTGTCCATGGTTTTGTCTCTAAATTTTTTTCTCTCTGAACCCAATTTTATTTTTTATGCTATTGACAATCAAAATTTCACAGCCAGTTAAGAGATTATGTGCCAATTTCTACAAAGCATAATAGCTTCTTTCATTTAATCCTTGTTGCCTAGCAACTAGTCTTCCCACCATGCTTTGCATGATAAGATGTAATTGTCAGTATCTTGGTAGAAAGGTAGGAGAGAGCTGATACTGCCTAATAGTAGGGTCCTGACCTGTGAACCACGAATTTTTATTTCCAAAATCCAGAAAATAAATTAGAATAACAGAAGCATCCTTAATTCTTTGGAAGAAAGTTCAAGGGTCCTGTTTCACAAGCGGGAATAATTAGGGGAAACACTCCACAAAGCAAAGTGAGAACACCTTACCAAATGAAAACTGAATGTGAGGAAGTTTGGGGCATTTAATTCTCATTTTTGCATTATTATCAAGCGCATTCTATCTCACAACACATCCAGCACCAGGTCAGGTGGCAGTGAGATTACAGTGCTTTTGTCATCAGTGATGTCCTGGGAAAGTCAGGATCACCCAGAAAAGCCCACCTCTGACTTGTGTGCTGGACACAGAAGACCTGTACCCTTGACATCACCTTTCTGTTGTGGTCATACAATGCCTGAGGGAGTAAGATGTGGGGAGGTGAGTGGGGAGAGCTGTTGCTGCCCTGGACCCATCTGAGGCATGGAGGAAGAGCTGGGTCACGATCAGGCTCTGCCATAGATTGGTGCAGCCACTGTGGAAAGTGGTATGGACAGTCCTCAGAAGATTAAAAACAGAACTGCCATATGATCCAGCAATGCCACCTCTGGGTATATATCCAAAGGAAATGAAAATAGGGGCTTAAAGAGATCTTCACTCCCACTTCACTTTAAAGTTCTTCTTAAAAAAAAAAATCATTCAATTTTTGTTGGTTCACTTGCTTCATTTCCAAGGCAAACCATTCAACATCACAGTAATCCAAGTCTATACCCCAACCCCTAATGCAGAAGAAGCCAAAGTTGAACAGTTCTATGAAGATCTACAAGACCTTCCAGAACTAACACCAAAAAAACAAATTAACAGCATAGGGGATTGGAATGCAAAAGTAGAAAGTCAAGAGATACCTGGAGTAACAGGCAAGTTTGGCCTTGGTGTATAAAACGAAGCAAGGCAAAGGCTAACAGAGTTTTGTCAAGAAAACACACATCACAGCAAACACTCTTTTCCAACAACACAAGGGACGACTATACACATGGACATCATCATATAGCCAATACTGAAATCAGATTGATGATATTCTTTGCAGCTGAAGATGGAAAAGCTTTATACAGTCAGCAAAGACAAGACCAGGAGCTGACTGTGGCTCAGATCATGAACTTCTTATTGCAAAATTCAGGCTTAAATTAAAGAAAGTAGGGGAAACTGCTAGGCTTTTCAGATATGACCTAAAGCAAATCCTTTATGATTATACAGTGGAGGGGATGAATAGATTCAAAGGATTAGATCTAGTAGACAGTGCCTGAAGAACTGTGGATGGAGGTTTATAACACTGTACAGGAGGTGGTGACCAAAACCATCCCAAAGAAAAAGAAATGCAAGAAGGCAAAGTGGCTGTCTGAGGGGGCTTTACAAATAGCTGAGAAAAGAGAAGTGAAATGCAAGGGAGAAAGGGAAAGATACACCCAAATGAATGCAGAGTTCCAGAAAACAGCAAGGAGAGATAAGAAAGCCTTCTTCAACAAACAATGCAAAGAAATACAGGGAAACAACAGAATGGGAAAGACTAGACAGCTCTTCAAGAAAATTGAAGGTATCAAGGGAGTATTTCATGCAAAGATGGGCATGATAAAGGACAGGAATGGTAAGAACATAACAGAAGCAGAAGAGATTAAGAAAAGGTGGCAAGAATACAAAGAACTATACAAAAAAAGATCTTAATGACTCAGATAACCACAATGATGTGGCCACTCACCTAGAATCAGACATCCTGGAGTGTGCAGCCAAGTGGGCCATAGGAAGCATCACTATGAACAAAGCTAGTGGGGGTGATGGAATACCAGCCGAGCTATTTAAAATCCTAAAAGATGATGCTGTGAAAGTGCTGCACTCAATATGTCAGCAAATTTGGAAAACTCAGCAGTAGCCACAGAACAGAAAAAGGTCAGTTCTCATTCCAATTCCAAAAACAGGCAATGCCAAAGGATGTTCAAACTACTGTATAGCTGTGCTCATTTCACATGCTAGCACGGTTATGTTCAAAATCCTTCAAGCTAGGCTTCAGCAGTATATGTACTGAGAAATTCCAGATGTACAAGCTGGGTTTAGAAAGGCAGAGTTCAAATTGCCAACATTTGTTGGATCATAGAGAAAGCAGGGAATTCCGGAAAAACATCTACTTCTCCTTCATTAAAGCAGACTACATTACTTACTAATTACTTACTACAGACTACATTACTACATTACTCATTACAGCATACTTCATTGACTACATTAAAGCCTTTAAGTGTGTGGATCACAGAAAACTGTAGAAAATTCTTCAAAAGATGGGAATACCAGACCAGCTTACCTGTCTCCTGAGAAACCTGTATGTAAGTCAAGAAGCAACAGTTAAGAACCAGATATAGAACAACTGACTGGTTCAGAATTGGGGAAGGAGTACATCGAGGCAGTACATTGTCACCCAACTTATTTAATTTCTATACACAGAACATCATGTGAAATATTGAGCTGGTTAAATCACAAGCTGGAATCAAGACTGCCAGGAGATATATCAACAACCTCAGATATGCAGATGATACCACTCTAATGGAAGAAAGTGAAGAGGAACTAAAGACCCTCTTGATGAAGGTGAAAGAGGAAAGTGAAAAAGCTGACTTAAAACTCAATATTCAAAAAAATAAGATCATGGCATCTGGTCCTATCACGTCACAGCAAACAGAAGAGGAAAAAGTGGAAGCAATGATGGGTTTTATTTTCTTGGGCTCCCAAATCACTGCAGATGATGACTGCAGCCATGAAATTAAAAGATGCTTGCTCCTTGGAAGGAAAGCTATGACAAACCTAGACAGCATATCAAAAAGCAGAGACATCACTTTGCCAGCAAAGGTCTGTACTGTCAAAGCTATGGTTTTCCAGTAGTCAAGTATGGTAGAAAATTGGACCATAAAGAAGCCTGAATACCAAATAATTGATGTTTTCAAAATGTGGTGCTGGAGAAGACTCTTGAGAGTCCCTTGGACTGCAAGATCAAATCAGTCAATTGTAAAGGTAATCAACCCTGAATATTCATTTGAAGGACTGATGCTGAAGCTCCGATACTTTGGCCACCTGATGTGAAGGGCCAACTCACTGGAAAAGACCCTGATGCTGGGAAAGATTGAAGGCAAAAGGAGAAGGGGGCTGCAGAGGATGAGATAGTTAGATAGCATCCCTGACTCAATGGACCTGAGTCTGAGCAAACTCCGGGAGACAGTGAAGGACAGGGGAGCCTGGTGTGCAGCAATCCATGGGGTCACAAAGAGTCAGACACAACCTAGTGACTGAACAAAACAGCAACGACAATGAAAACTAGGCCTGAGAAAATAGCTTGGAAAATTCTGAAAAAGAATTTGGATAACAAGTACCTACTTTATAAGTATGAAACTTATTATAAAATACTATAATTGTTATATTAGACCAACAACTAATGTTCTAGTATATAATAAATCCCATTTATATTTGAACAAACCTAATATTTAGAACATGCCTGCTAAGTTGCTTCAGTTGTGTCCAACTCTTTGCGACCCTATGGCCCATAGCCCACTAGGCTCTTCTCTTCTGGGATTCTCGAGGCAAGAATACTGGAGCAAGTTGCCATTTCCTTCTCAAGGTGATCTTCCAGACCCAGGGATCAAACCCACATCTCTTGAATTTCCTGCATTGGCAGGTGGGTTCTTTACCACTAGCACCACATGGGAAGCTTGTTTAGAACATAATATTCAGCAACAAATGTAAATACATAGGGGATGGATTATTCAATAAAAATACATCAGTGTTAGTTATTTGGATATGGCAAAGCAAGATCTGTTCCATGCTTCTTATATCCAATTAAACACACACAGATCCAGCATTTACATATTAAATAAGAAACCAAATTAACCCAACACAAAGGGGAGGGAGACAAAAAAGGAGCTGTAAAAATTGAGTTTGACAACAATAAAAACGTAAAAAACACTCTTGATAGATAATGACCCTAAAAATAGAATTTAAATGCCAAATTTTGCTTTGAAAAAATCATTTATGAGGTTTATACAGTTGATATCAGTAAGACAAGGCCAATACAAGGAAAATAAAATTATAAAACAATCTCTTGGCTATAAACAGTGTGGCGATAACACGTGACTAGCTCTGTAAGACAGGTACTGTTATTTCCATTTTGTTGATGAGGAAAGTGATGGCAGGCAGGCAGGCAGAACAGCCATCAATAAAAAGTCTACAAGTAATAAATGCCAGAAAGGATGTGGAGGAAAGAGAACCCTCTTACACTGTTGGTGGGAATGTAAATTGGTGTGGCCACTAAGGAAATTAGTATGGAAGTTCCTTAAAATACTTTAAAAATAGAATTGCCATATGATTCAGCAATCCCATTCCTGGGCATATATCCAGACAAAATTATAAATCAAAAAGATACATGCACTCTAAAATTTATTGCAACACTATTTACAACTGCCAAGATATGGAAACAACCCAAATGTCCATTGATAGATGAATGGATAAAGAAGATGGGGTGTAAATGTGTGTGTGTGTGTGTGTGTGTGTGTGTGTGTGTATACACACACAGTGGATTACTACTCAGCCATCAAAAATACTGAAATAATGCCATTTGCAGCAGCACGGATGGACCTGTACATTATCATGCTAAGTGAAGTTAAGTCAAAGGCAAACATCATATATCACTTACATGTGGAATCTAAATATGACCCAAATGAACTCATCTATGAAACAGAAACAGAAAATTATAAACAACAGCCTTGTGGTTGTTGAGGGGTGGCAGGGGGCAAGGAGGATTGGAAATCCAGGATTAGCAGATGTTGACTGCCTCATCTGTATTATATTACATGGAATTATATTCAATATCCTATGATAAACCATAATGGAAAGGAATTATGAAATAATATATAACTGAGTCACTTTGCTATACAGCAGAAATTAAATACAACATTGTAAATCGACTATACTTCAATAAAATTTGGGGGGAAAAAAGTGATATTGCATTACTTGGCTCCACCAGGCTCAAGGCCGAGCTGGATTTAGGCTCATTTTCCTCCATTCTTTTCCTAGTCCTGCCCCTGGAGGGCTCAGGTCCCCTTCCCTCTCACCTTCCACCACTAAGGGGATTTCTGGTGACCCCTGGTTGGAGAAGGACTCACCAGGATGGGCTCCACCAGCCTCCCCTCCGGCATGACTGAGTGGTTCATCTTGGCGATGCGTTCCAGTGTAGCCAGGGCAGCCTGAGTGTTCCCGGTGGAGACATTGAACCGAGCAGATTCAGGAATAAACTGGGCATAGGTGACAAAGAACATTAGAGCTGCAACTGCTGTGGACCCCAGAGATACGACCGTTGCAGTTCCATACGCTACACCATCCCAGTCTCCAGAGAAGGTAAGGACGTGGCAAGCTCTGCGGCAACAAGACAGCAGGCACTCTAGTGCAGTCCTGCTAGAACGAAAAGCTGCTGTCGCCTTATCATAGTCCCATCTAGGATGACAGTGGATCCATACCAAGCTTCACACCAGGTTGGCCCAACCAACTTAATACAATGAAATTTTTACACCCGATCTGTAAAGAGCTTCCTTTCAGGGCTCTTTCTACTGCTTTACTTTTTACTGATTTTCTACTCTTTCTACTGCTCCATCACCTAGGCCCTCCCCAGGAACCCCAGAACTCTCCACAGTGCAGGAACCACCCCAATTGTAGAGGCCTTTGACCCACTGATAGTGGCATACTCTGAACACCACACTCAGAAAACAGCACAGCCTCCCACTGACATGAGGACCTTGAAAATCAACTTGAAGGGCCCCCTACCCTTGGTGCCTCCCCCAATGAAGACCAGTGGGTTCTTCCTCAGCAAAGTATCTCCCCCAGCAGTATCCTCTTCCCCATTCCTCAGCCAGAGTGCAGTTCAGGTCATCCTCATCACCCACCAGGATTAATCTGATTGTTTCTAACTGCTTTTCTGACCTTTTCCGTCTTCTCTCCCACCAGCCTCCACATAACCAAGTACCTGGTCCCCAGCACGCAACCCCTTTCACACCACCAGGGCCCCTGGTCCTCCAGGCTCTTTGTAACCTGGACACAGGCCTGTCTTTCCAGCCGGCCTCCCCCCAGCACCCCTCACTCTACAATTCACTGCCTGCCTGATCTCCCCCAAACATATTCTGCATTCACAGCTTCATGACTGGGCTTGTGCATTAAATCTGCCAAAACACCCTTTTCACATAAACCGACAGAGACAGATATTTAAATAAAGGAGAAGGTCCTGGGCGTGAGAAAGATATCTGCAGGCCAAGAAGGCCACTGGGCCAACCAGAGGGAAGGTCAAGAGGGAGCCCACGAGCTTCATTACCTTGAAGGCCATGATGAGGATGATGCCAGGGATGGAGGCAATGCGGATAAGCCAGCGCCACCCAATGGTGGGGACGACCACGGAGGCCAGGCCAATGATGAGCAGGGAGCCAGCCAGCCAGAAAACCTGGGGCAGAGAAGGAAGGTTAAAGCCCTCCTATTTTCCAATAGTCACATGTGGATGTGAGAATTGGACTATAAAGAAACCTGAGCTCCAAAGAATAGATGCTTTTGAATGATGCTGTTGGAGAAGACTCTTGAGAGCCCCTTGGACTGCAAGGAGAGCCAACCAGTCCATCCTAAAGGAAATCAGTCCTGAATATTCATTGGAAGGACTGATGCTGAAGCTGAAACTCCAATACTTTGGCCACCTGATGCGAAGAACTGATGCACTGGAAAAGATCCTGATGCTGGGAAAGATTGGAGGCAGGAGAAGGGAATGACAGAGGATGAGATGGTTGGATGGCATCACCGACTCAATGGACATGAGTTTGAGTAAGCTCAGGGAGTTGGTGATGGACAGGGAAGCCTGGTGTGCTGCAGTCCATGGAGTCGTAGAGTCAGACATGACTGAGCAACTGAACTGAACTGATTGAATGCACTCCATACCCCCACTCCAGGAGCACCCTGACCTGCATTGTAAGAGGAGGAGATGGGACAGAGGCTTTGCTTGAGGAGTGGCACCACCTCCAGGACTGGACAAATTGGCGAAGTTATTCACTTCTCCATGACTCCATTTGCTTGTCTACAGGTAGGAGGCTCAGCAAGACAGGGGGACAGCAATGCCATCAAAGTTTAAAAATACCTCGGGCCCAAGACATACACTTTCTTTTCTTGACTAAACAATACAGTCACTGGTTCGTAACTCAAGGTACAAAAGAGAGGACTGTGAATGGATTCCTCTTTTCTCCCAGTTTCCTTCCATCCAGTTCCTCTTCTCAGAAGAAACCAGTATCACCAGTTTCTTCCATCCTTCCAAAGCTGTTCTCAGTTCAGTTCAGTTCATTCACTCAGTCATGTCTGACTCTTTGTGACCCCATGAATCGCAGCATGCCAGGCCTCTCTGTCCATCACCAACTCCCAGTGTTCACCCAAACTCATGTCCATCGAGTCCGTGATGACATCCAGCCATCTTATCCTCTGTCGTCCCCTTCTCCTCCTGCCCGCAATCCCTCCCAGCATCAGAGTCTTTTCCAATGAGTCAACTCTTTGCATGAGGTGGCCAAAGTACTGGAGTTTCAGCTTCAGCATCAGTCCTTCCAGTGAACATCCAGGGCTTATTTCCTTTAGAATGGACTGGTTGGATCTCCTTGCAGTCCAAGGGACTCTCAAGAGTCTTCTCCAACACCACAGTTCAAAAGCATCAATTCTTCGGCTCTCAGCTTTCTTCACAGTCCAACTCTCACATCCATACATGGTCACTGGAAAAACCATAGCCTTGACTAGACGGACCTTTGTTGGCGAAGTAATGTCTCTGCTTTTTAATATGCTATCTAGGTTGGTCATAACTTTCCTTCCAAGGAGTAAGCGTCTTTTAATTTTATGGCTGCAATCACCATCTGCAGTGATTTTGGAGCCCCCAAAAATAAATCTGCCACTGTTTCCACTGTTTCCCCATCTATTTGCCATGAAGTGATGGGACCAGGTGCCATGATCTTAGTTTTCTGAATGTTGAGCTTTAAGCCAACTTTTTCACTCTCCACTTTCACTTTCAACAAGAGGCTCTTTAGTTCTTTTTCACTTTCTGCCATAAGGGTGGTGTCACCTGCATATCTGAGGTGACTGATATTTCTCCTGGCAATCTTGATTCCAGCTTGTGTTTCTTCCAGTCCAGCATTTCTCATGATGTACTCTGCATGTAAGTTAAATAAGCAGGGTGACAATATACAGCCTTGATAAACTCCTTTTCTTATTTGGAACCAGTCTGTTGTTCCATGTCCAGTTCTAACTGTTGCTTCCTGACCTGCATATAGGTTTCTCAAGAGGCAGGTCAGGTAGTCTGGTATTCCCATCTCTTTCAGAATTTTCCACAGTTTATTGTGATCCACACAGTCAAAGGCTTTGGCATAGTCAATAAAGCAGAAGTAGATGTTTTTCTGGAACTCTCTTGCTTTTTCCATGATCCAGTGGATGTTGGCAATTTGATCTCCGATTCCTCTGCCTTTTCTAAAACCAGCTTGAACATCTGGAAGTTCACGGTTCATGTATTGCTGAAGCCTGGCTTGGAGAATTTTGAGCATTACTTTATTAGCATGTGAGATGAGTGCAATTGTGTGGTAGTTTGAGCATTCTTTGGCGTTTCCTTTCTTTAGGATTGGAATGAAAACTTACCTTTTCCAGTCCTGTGGCCACTGCTGAGTTTTCCAAATTTGTTGGCATATTGAGTGCAGCACTTTCATAGCATCACCTTTCAGGATTTGAAATAGCTTCACTGGACTTCCATCACCTCCACTAGCTTTGTTCGTAGTGATGTTTTCTAAGGCCCACTTGACCTTAGACCTATTCCAGGATGTCTGGCTCTAGGTGAGTGATCACACCATCGTGATTATCTGGGTCGCAAAGATCTTTTTTGTACAGTTCTTCTGTGTATTCTTGCCACCTCTTCTTAATATCTTCTGCTTCTGTTAGGTACATACCATTTCTGCCCTTTATTGAGCCCATCTTTGTATGAAATATTCCCTTGGTATCTCTAATTTTCTTGAAGAGATCTCTAGTCTTTCCCATTCTGTTCTTTTCCTCTATTTCTTTTTCATTGATCCCTGATGAAGGCTTTCTCATCTCTCCTTGCTATTCTTTGGAACTCTGCATTCAGATGCTTACATCTTTCCTTTTCTCCTTTGCTTTTCACTTCTCTTCTTTTCACAGCTATTCATAAGGCCTCCTCAGACAGCCACTTTGCTTTTTTGCATTTCTTTTCCATGGGGATGGTCTTGATCCCTGTCTCCTGTACAATGTCAAGAACCTCTCCTGTTCTAAACATATACAAGCTAATGAGGATATGTTTTGTTCTTTGCTTAAAATGGTAACATAGTATAAATATTTCTCAATACTGCTTTCTGTCCTGAAAAATTTATCTTGAGATTATTTTATATCAACAAAGAGCATGGCAGCCACCCTCATGAGTTGGGAATTAAAACAGGTCCAAGTGTTATCATGATCATTATTTTCCCAGTGGAAGATGAAGAATAGATGATAACTCTGTTCCACCTCACAGAGATGGAGAGAAGGTAATATTTTAAAAGACCTTTTGGGGGGCCACTTACAGGGTAACTATTTCATCACCAAGGGAGTCTATTTTTAAAACAGCAAGAATATTTCAGAAAGTGGTAAGAGCTATGAAAGAAAGAAGTAATGTGAGAATGACTTGTGTGATCAGGGATGATCTTCCTGAAGAAGCAATGTGCAAGAAGGCCAGTAAGAAGCCACTGTAGCAGACCAGGTAACAGCATATGTGGCACTGAAAAGGATTTTAGTGGTGAAATGATAAGAAAAAATAATTTACTTCCTGTTTGATGGATTTGGCACATATTTTGGAGGTAAAGGCAACAGGATTTGGTGTTAGATGCTGCACCAGGGCTTCTGCGGTGGCTCAGTAGTAAGAAGATGCTCTTCGTTGTAGATAAACATTTTGGGGGAGGGGCGGTGGAAAGAAACATCAAAAAGTTTGTTTGGTTTTTCCCTTGCAATGTTATGGGAAACCCAAAAGAACTTTCTGGCCAACCCATTAGCCACCTAAAACCATTGGATTCATCAATTAATGACCCCAAAAGACCTGGAAAATAAAACCAGCAATGAGAAGATAAAACAACGTCATGACATGGGATCATGACAAAAGCAATGGAAGTAGATGGAAGAGAAAATGTTCACAGATGAGCCTGAACCAGATCATGTCTATTAAATAACATTCCGTGTAAAACCCAACCCCTAACTATTGCAAGTGTGGGCATTTATCTTGACAAAGATAAGCAGTAAGCTGGGAGGGATATAAAGAGTTAGCATTTGGTTGCCTACATTTTTTATTGTTGTTGTCTAAATTTAGTGTCAGAAAAATTAAAAATAAAATTGTAAATATTCTCCTACTGCTTTATTCATTGCCAAATATATTAATATATTTTTCAGTGGGAAGGGTCATCACCTTCCTCGGTCCTCTGAAAGTCAGGGCTTTAGGATAAAGATGACAGGAAAGATGGTACAAGGGCACCTAGACTGATGGAGCTTCTGGATGCAAAACCTCTAGTCAGCAGCCAGCAGAGATCTGAGGAGTGGTGGGAAACATTCTCATCTTCTCACCTGGGGAAATGGCTCAGCTGGGAGAAGGATATTACAAAAGTGCTCACAGGCACGTGCCAGTTATGGACACTGTTGTCCACAAGGGAGACTCTAGAAGGGGTGCTGAGAGTGTGACTCCAGTAAGACTCAATGGGGAGAGAATGTTCATCCCAGATGCATTCCTGAGCGACTGTCATTCTAGCGAAACCAGCCAGTGGACTCTTTCCTGGGGAAGGGGTTACTGTGCTCTAAATGCTGCTGTGGATTAATGGATGATAAAAGTCCTGGCTCAGAAAGCCTTGGAAATGACCTTTGTGGTCCAGCATTCCTAATGCTTTTGGCTGGTACCAAGTTCCAGGAGTGTGCTGATCAAAGGACCATCAACCGACCAGGAGAAAAACTGGGATCTGAAGACTGGATAGAATTTGGCTTCACTCACCTGAGACAAGGGGAGCATGTATCCTCGATATTTTGTGGGCAAGAATTCAGTCTTTATGATTAGCCTAAACAGGAAGGGGGAAACACAATTATGCTTTTATAAAACCAAATAACTCTTCTTATAAAACAGTCATCGGACTTCCCTGGTGATACAGTGGATAAGAATCCGCCTGCCAGTGGAGGAGACACAGGTTCGATCCCTGGTCCAGGAAGATTCCACATGCTGCAGGGCAACTATGCCCACATACCACAACTACTGCGTGCCTAGAGCCCATGCTCTGCAACTCAAGAAGCCACCACAGAGAGAAGCCCAAGCAACGCAACAAACAGTGGTCCCTGCTCACAACTAGAGAAAGCCTGCACAAAGCAATGAAGACCCAGCACAGCAAAAAATAAATAAATAAACATTTCTTTAACCAAAAAAAAAAATCATAATTTTTCTTGTTTCTTTGATAAAGAATTCAGAAAAAAAATTCATCACTGTAAAATGATAAGAAATACATATGTTGGTCTCTGTCCCTGAAAGTGAAAGATGCTCAGTCATGTCCAACTCTTTGCAACCCCACAGACCATAGCCCACCAGGCTCCTCTGTCCATGGGATTCTCCAGGCAAGAATACTGGAGTGGGTTGCCATTCCCTTCTCCAGGAGATCTTCCTGATCCAGGGATTGAACCCAGGCCTTCCAAGATGCAGGCAGGTTCTTTACCATCTCAGCCACTAGGGAAGCCCTGGTGGCAGTTTAGTCATTAAGTTGTGTCCAACTCTTGCAACCCTATGAACTGTAGCCCACCAGGCTCCTCTGTCCATGGGATTCTCCAGGCAAGAATGCTGGAGTGGGTCACCATTTCTTCCTCCAGGGGATCTTCTGGACTCAGCAATGGAACACAGGTCTCCTGCAATGCAGGCAGATTCTTTAGCAACTGAGCTATAAGGGAAGCCCCCGGGAAGCCCTGGTTCCTGCTAATATTTGGTCTTTGATGCCAGTCCCTGACAGAGTTCCTGAAAACCTTGGGATTTCCTGGATGATAGGAGCATCATTTATTCTAAGGAGGTGATGCTTGATGCATCCTGGACGGTGGCTGGTCTTCAAACACTAAGGCATGATTAGAATCTTGGAACTTTCAGCCCTATCCCCCCTCCTTTGAAGAGAAGAGAGGGGCTGGAAAACTAATTAATAATCAATCATGCCTACATAAGGAAACCTCCATAAAAATCCCTAACAAACAGGGTTCAGAGAGCTTTCCAGGCTGGTGAACACAGCTATGTCCTAGGAGCATTGTTCAGTTGCTAAGCTGTATTTGACTCTGTGACCCCACAAAATGTAGCATGCCAGACTATTTCCTTCACTGTCTCATGGAATTTTCTCAGATTCATGTCCATTGATTTGATGATGCTATCTAACCATCACAAGAGAAGACTCTGCACATGGACATCACCATGTGGTCAACACTGAAATCAAATTGATTATATTCTTTGCAGCCAAAGATGGAGAAGTTCTATACAGTCAGCAAAAACAAGACCAGGAGCTGACTGTGGGTCAGGTCATGAACTCCTTATTGCCAAATTCATACTTAAATTGAAGAAAATAGGAAAAACCACTAGACCATTCAGGTATAACCTAAATCAAATCAGTTATGATTATACAGTGGAAATAAGAAATAGATTTAAGGGACTAGGTAGATCTGATAGACAGAGTGCCTGATGAACTATGGATGGAAGTTTGTGACATTGTACAGGAGACAGGGATCAAAACTATCCCCAAGAAAAAGAAATGCAAAAGAGCAAAATGGCTGTCTGAGGAGGCCTTACAAACAGCTATGAAAAGAAGAGAAGCAAAAAGCAAAGGAGAAAAGGAAAGATATATCCATGTGAATGCAGAGTTCCAAAGAACAGCAAGGAGAGATAAGAAAGCCTTCCTCGGCGATCAGTGCAAAGAAATAGAGGAAAACGATAGAATGGGAAGACTAGAGATCTCTTCAAGAAAATTAGAGATACCAAGAGTACATTTCATGCAAAGATGGGCTCAATAAATGACAGAAATGGTATGGACCTAACAGAAGCAGATGTTAAGAAGAGGTGGCAAGAATACACAGAAGAACTATACAAAAAAGATCTTCATGACCCAGAGAATCATGGTGGTATGATCACTCACTTGGAGCCAGACATCCTGGAATGTGAAGTCAAGTGGGCCTTAGGACATCAATATGAACAAAGCTAGTGGAGGTGATGGAATTTCAGTTGAGCTATTTCAAATCCTAAAAGATGATGCTGTGAAAGTGCTGCACTCAAATTTGGAAAACTCAGTGGTGGCCACAGGACTAGAAAAGGTCAGTTTTCATTCCAATCCCTAAGAAAGGCAATGGCAAAGAATGCTCTAACTACTACACAAATGAACACATCTCACATGCCAGCAAAGTAATGCTCAAAATTCTCCAAGCCAGGCTTCAACAATACATGAGCTGTGAACTTCCAGACGTTCAATCTGGATTTAGAAAAGGTAGAGGAATGAGAGATCAAATTGCCAACATTCACTGGATCATAGAAAAAGCAAGAGAGTTCCAGAAAAACATCTATTTCTGCTTTATTGACAATGCCAAAGCCTTAGACTGTGTGGATCACAATAAACTGTGGAAAATTCTGAAAGAAATGGGAATACCAGAAGATGGCAGAGGAATAGGGCAGTAAGACCACTTTCTCCCCCACAAATTCATCAAAAGAACATTTGAACGCTGAGAAAAATCCACAAAACAACTTCTGAATGCTGGCAGAGGACATTAGGCACCCAGAAAAGCAGCCCATTGTCTTCGAAAGGAGGTAGGAAAAAATATAAAAGATTAAAAAAGAGACAAAAGAGGTAGGGATGGAGCTCCGTCCCAGGAAAGGAGTCTAAAAAAGAGAGGTTTCCAAACACAGGAAACACTCTCACTGCTGAGTCTGTGGCGAGCCTTGGAACCACAGAGGGCAATATAACAGGGAGGAAAAATAAATAAATAATTAAAACCCACAGATTACATGCCCAGTGGTAACTCCCTCAGTGGAGAAGCAGCACAGATGCCCACATCTGCCACTAGCAAGCGGGGGCTGGGCAGGGTGGCACGGGCTGCATTGCTTAGAGTAAGGACCAGGCCTGAATGCCCCGAGGGCAATCTGAGGGAACTAACTCGGGATAGCAAACCAGACTATGGGATAGCTACCTCGCAAAAAGCCCTAACCTAAGATACTGCCAGGCCCACTCACAGAACAAAGGACTGAGCAGAGCTAGCCACCTGCAGACCGGCCCATCCCCTTCCAGTGACAGGCAGGCGAGGGCAGCCAGAGCCAGAAAGGGACAATCATGGCCTCAGAGAGGCATTATCTACCAAACTGCAAGCAGGCTTCATTGCTAACCAAGACTTCTTGGGATTCTGGATGGTCAACATCCACCTGAGAAGGTGCGCAGGTTGTACACCCAGAAAACCAAGCGACAGGGACGGGGGAGGCGATAAGTCACAGCGACTGCGCTCACCAAACACCTGGTCACCTGAGCTGCTCGGACCTGGGAAGGGCACAAAACGCAGGCCCAACCGAGTCTGCGCCTCTGAGGACTAACCGAGTGCCTGAACCTGGGCGGCTTAGACCTGGGAAGTGCATACAACCCAGGGCAGGCCTCATACAGTTCCCAGCAGAGTAACCTAGAGCCTAAGCAGTGTAGACAGGGAAAGCACACACGCCGGGAGCAGGGGCAAAGCCAGTGTGGCCAAGACACTGCAAGCACATGCCAGTGTTATCTGTTTGCAGCGTCCCTCCCTCCCCACAGCACGACTGAACAAGTGAGCCTAAAAAGGTGTCCACCATCGCCCCCTTGCATCAGGGCAGAAATTAGACACTGAAGAGACCAGCAAACAGAAGAAGCTAAAACAGAGGGAACCTCCTTGAAAGTGACAGATGCAATAGATTAAAACCCTATAGTTAGCACCAACTACATAGGAAGGGACCTATAGATCTTGAGAAATATAAGCCGGATCAAGGAACTATCTGAAAATGAACTAACCCCACACTGCCCACAGCAGCACCAGAGAAAGTCCTAAATATATTTTTACTATTTATACTATCATTCTTTAATTTTTTATTTTTAAGTCCTCTATTACTCCTTTAATTTTCATTTTTATAACCTACTATTACTTTGCAAAAAAAAAAAAGAGAGAGACCCTAATTTTTAAAGCAAACTTCATATATATATATTTTATAATTTTTGTGACTTTTTTTTCTTTAATATTGAATTTTTGAAAATCTAACCAATACCCTAGATTTTTAATCTTTGCTTTTTGGTATTTGTTTTCAATTTTGTACCTTTAAGAACCCAATCTTCAGTACCCATTTTTACTTGGGAGTGAGATTACTGGCTTGACTGCTCTCTCCCTCTTTGGACTCTCCTTTTTCTCCACCAGGTCGCCTCTATCTCCTCCCTCCCCCTTCTCTTCTCTACCCAACTCAGTGAATCTCTTTGTATATTCCAGGCTGTGGAGAACACTTAGGGAACTGATTACTAGCTGGATCTGTCTCTTTTTGAGTCCCCCCTTCTCCTCCTGGCCACCTCTGTCTCCTTCCTCCCTCTTCTCTTCTCTGTATGACTCCATGAACATCTCTGAGCGGTCCAGACTGTGGAGCACACATAAGGAAATGATTACTGGCTAGCTAGCTCTCTCCTCTTTTGATTCCACCTCATCTCATCCTGGTCACCTCTATCTCCTTCCTCCTTCTTCTCATCTCCATGTAACTATGTGAACCTCTCTGGGTGTCCCTCACTGTGGAGAAACTTTTCATCTTTAACCTAGATGTTTTATCAACAGTGCTGCATAGATGGAGAAGTCTTGAGGCTACTGTAAAAATAAGACTGAAAACCAGAAGCAAGAGGCTTAAGTCCAAATCCTGAGAACACCAGAGAACTCCTGACTCCAAGGAACATTAACCGACAGGAGCTCATCAAATGCCTCCATATTTACACTGAAACCAAGCACCACCCAAGGGCCAACAAGTTCCAGAGCAAGACATACCATGCAAATTCTCCAGCAACACAGGAACATAGCCCTGAGCATCAATATACAGGCTGCCCAAAGTCACTCCAAACCCATTGACATCTCATAACTCATTCCTGGACACTTTATTGCACTCCAGAGAGAAGAAATCCAGCTCCACCCACCAGAACTCCGACAAAAGCTTCCCTAAACAGGAAACCTTGACAAGCAACCCAAACAACCCCACCCACAGTGAGGAAACTCCACAATAAAGAGAACTCCACAAACTGCCAGAATACAGAAAGGCCACCCCAAACACAGCAATAAAGAAATAAACAAAATGAAGAGACATAGGAATACCCAGCAGGTAAAGGAACAGGATAAATGCACACCAAACAAAACCAAAGAGGAAGAGATAGGGAATCTATCTGATAAAGAATTTTGAATAATGATAGTGAGTTCAGTTCAGTTCAGTCGCGTCCGACTCTTTGCGACCCCATGAATCGCAGCACACCAGGCCTCCCTGTCCATCACCAACTCCCAGAGTACACTGAGACTCACGTCCATCGAGTCTGTGGTGCTATCCAGTCATCTCATCCTCTGTCGTCCCCTTCTCCTTTTGCCCCCAATCCCTCCCAGCATCAAAGTCTTTTCCAATGAGTCAACTCTTCGCATGAAGTGGCCAAAATACTGGAGTTTCAGCTTTAGCATCATTCCTTCCAAAGAAATCCCAGGGCTGATGTCCTTCAGAATGGACTGGTTGGATCTCCTTGCAGTCCAAGGGACTCTCAAGAGTCTTCTCAAACACCACAGTTCAAAAGCATCAATTCTTCGGTGCTCAGGCTTCTTCACAGTCCAACTCTCACATCCATACATGACCACTGGAAAAACCATAGCCTTGACTAGACAGACCTTAGTCAGCAAAGTAATGTCTCTGCTTTTGAATATACTATCTAGGTTGGTCATAACTTTTCTTCAAAGGACTAAGCGTCTTTTAATTTCATGGCTGCAGTCACCATCTGCAGTGATTTTGGAGCCCCCCCCCAAAAAAAGTCTGACACTGTTTCCCCATCTATTTCCCATGAAGTGATGGGACCAGATGCCATGATCTTCGTTTTCTGAATGTTGAGCTTTAAGCCAACTTTTTCACTCTCCTCTTT
>SJXO01001645.1:654324-691205 GCA_006408615.1 Connochaetes taurinus | reverse complement strand
GACGGATCTTTGTTGGCAAAGTAATGTCTCTGCTTTTGAACATGCTATCTAGGTTGGTCATAACTTTCCTTCCAAGGAGTAAACGTCTTTTAATTTCATGGCTGCAGTCATCATCTGCAGTGATTTTGGAGCCCAGAAAAATAAAGTCTGTCACTGTTTCCACTGTTTCCCCATCTATTTCCCATGAAGTGATGGGACCAGATGAATTGATCTTCGTTTTCTGAATGTTGAGCTTTAAGCCAACTTTTTCACTCTCCTCTTTCACTTTCATCAACTTAGGACATGTCTATTAACCTCCCATTAATCCTTTAGAGAGGGAGAAAGGCAAACACGTCTTCACCGCTTGAAACAGGGAAAGAGGAGTCATTGCAAGAAGAGTAAGCCCTGAGGTCAAACAGGTTGACACCTTCATTAATAACTGGGAGTTTCAAGAGAGCAGGACATTGGAGAACGGTGAAAAAAATGTGCTTTAAACCTTTGTGTTATCTAGAGAGATTTCTAGATATGTTTTCCTGTTTGCCCAGTGACTTGTCTCCCCTCCTCCCTCCTACTGACAGCGTCTCACGTCCCTCACCTGGGGCTGGCCTGGGGCAGTCCCTTGTTCTCTGCGTTGGCCCCGTGCGGGTCGACCTCCAGCACCCGGAGCCCTTCCAGGGGTGCTCAGTAAGGGAAATGAACAAGGGCGCTGCTTGGGACGCCTGTGACCATCTGGTCCCCTCCCCAGCTGCTCGACAGAGGCCTCCAGGAGAAAGCAGAGCAGCCGGGCAGCTGTGTGCTGACCTCACTGCTGGGGGCTGGCCAGACCCTGGAGCTTCATTTCATTCCTTGGTTCTCAGACCATTTTTAAGTACCACTCTGTGCAAGGCACAGTTCTGGGTGCTGTGCTGGGGAACATTCAGGGCGGGGACAGTCAAGGTGTCCACTTTTAAAATTTAAGTTCAAGGAAACAGACAACGAACGGTTATGTACAAGAGAACCTTGCAGATAAGAGCAAAGTGAAGGCAGATGGTGAACCCTCTGTGATGGTAGCGCGGGAGAGGGGAAATGGCTTCCCCTTCCCAAGTCCTGTGGCTGAACCCCTTGTAATAAAAGGTAAATTAACAATAGAAAGCTGAAGCGCCAACCCTTTGGCCACCTGACGTGAAGAGCTGACTCATTGGAAAAGACCCTGATGCTGGGAAAGATTGAAGGCAGGAGGAGAAGGGGACAACAGAGGATGAGATGGTTGGATGGCATCACTGACTCAATGGACATGAGTTTGAGCAAGCTCTGGGAGTTGGTGATGGGCAGGGAAGCCTGGCGTGCTGCAGTTCATGGGGTCACAAAGAGTCAGACATGACTGAATGATTAAACAAGAGAAAAGAAAAAGAGAAGAGCAAACATAAATTCACCAACTTGCCTATGTCCTGAATACACGGGAGAGACCCAGGAAAAAGAGTCAGTCCCTGAAATGGCCACACCTTCCGCTTGGACACTGTCTTCAGCTACAAATGAAGAGGCTGAGGTGGGGCTCCCCAGGAAGAGCTGGGGACAAGGAAGTGGTCCCCACTGCAGAGCCGGTCCCCACCGTCTCAGGTGATGAGCGTCTCCTGTGACTGTGAGCCCTCGGCTGCCCGGCGCAGAGGGGGACGTGACAAACGGAGGCTTCCCTCATAAATATAAGCATCCTTCCGGAGGGCTTCTAGGGTTTCAGAGCTTCTCCTGTGTCTGCCTTTTCTCAGATAATCAAAATCATCCTGGGGGGTAGCATATTCTGTACTGGAGGTGGTAACAGAGCAGGGTGATGCAGTGGAGAAATGGACGCTTGGTGGGGGTCAGCCGTGGAGGACCTGGGGGTGTCATTGACCTGGATGTGATGGTCCAGAGACGCAGCTATGGGGAGATAGGGCAGATGGAGCAGCAGAGACAAGGCCGTGAGGAGCCATCCCGGGGCGTTGAGGGTTACCAAGATCAGGGCACCTGGGCTGACGAGCCCCCGCCAGGGACGAGTGTTTGGGATGAGTGAGGCATGAATGATGGGCGGTCATCGTGCCTGCCTTCTGGGTTCGTCTCTGTTCAGGCTGTCAGCCCTGCCCCCACCAACACTCACTACTCTCCTACGTCACATGACGTCACCAAACTTCCCTTTTTGGCTACACATCTTGCAGGATCTGAGCTCCCTGAGCAGTGATTAAACCTGGCCCTCAGTGGTGGAAGCATGGATTCCTAACCACTGGGAATTCCCCAGACTTTTTATTGTTGTTGCTAAGTCGCTTCAGTCGTGTCTGACTCTGTGCCACCCCATAGACGGCATAGTATAGCTTAATGGGTCACAAAGCTTTATTTTAAATGTTTAATTTATGTATTTATTTGGCTGTGCTGGGTCTTCGTTGTGACATGCGGGATCTTTTTCTTGTGAGATGTGAGATTTCTAGTGATGGCGTGTGAACTCTTTCTTTGTTGCAGCACATGGGACCTCGTTTCCTGACCAGAGTCGGGACCCAGGCCCGCTCATCCCCTGCAGCGGGAGCACGGAGTCCAGGCCACCAGGGAAGCCCTGCTCACAGAGCTTTTGACTGTCGTGTCCCCCATTTTCCAAGAGGCGCTCATATTTTACTGGTGTATGTTTGCAGATAGGCTGATTTTTTCTCGTTTTGGTCACAGAGGCACATTGTTCCTGAACTCTGTAGCACTCAAGTCTGGCTCTGTGGCTGGGGTGGGTCAGTGAGGGGTTGGAGGAGACCCCGTTTAGTTGAGGGCTCACTTGACTGCGGTGGATGCGTGTGCAGGTCTGGAACTCGGGCACCTGGGGAGGTGCAGAAGGGGCCACTCTGCTGAAAGGGATGGAGGTGCCCGCCATGGTGTGAAGCTGAGAGTCAAGCACAGGGTCTCAAGGAAGTTGATGAGGGAGCTTTCTTGTGGTTGTTAAGTAGGTGAGAGAGTCAGGCTTGGAAATCAGAAGTGGTTTCTGAAAGGGAACAGAAACCCGTAAGGATGACCCAGGCTGCGGCAGAAACCCTCCCTGACGTACTAACCCGGGAACCTCGAGTAGGACAGGCTGTGGAACTGGCTCTGTTAACAGCTCAGAGACGCCAGCAAGACCCCAGATTCTCTGTCTCTCTGCTCCGCTGGCCACAGCATCCGCTGCGTCCTAGGACTCGTTTATGTCATGGCTGTAGGAGAGCTGCGTCTGAATCTCTGTGCTTCACGTTCAGAAAGACATGTATGGGGAGGGTCTGCAGCAGTGGAAGGGAAGTTAGCCTCTCCTCCCTTCTGGAGCTGGTCTAGGTGCCACACTCCTCTCGGTGCTGGGAGCAGTCTCCATGGAAGATCTTTCTCGGATGAGCCAGCCAGTCATGGGCAAATGCAGTGGGCTGGTCTACTAGGACTCCTTCTCTGGAGTCTGAAATGGGGTCAGTCTTCCCTAAATCACATAGTTTCATTGGATTAAAAAATGAAATATAGGTTCTGTAAGAAGGAAGTAGGGGAAATGCACGCAGGACAGAAAGTATGTGGGAGGCTTTTAGGGTGAAAAGTGAGCACGTCAGTCTCCCAGTCGTGTCTGACTCTTTGTGACCCCGTGGACCGCAGCCCACAAGGCTCCTCTGTCCATGGAATTCTCCAGGCAAGAATACTGGAGTGGGCTGCCTGCCATGCCCTTCTCCAGGGGATCTTCCTAACCCAGGGATCGAACCCATGTCTCCTGCATTGCAGGCAGATTCTCCACCATCTGGGCCACCAGGGAAGAAGAATCTGAGGTAGATAATTTGAATGTCAAAGAAAATGCACTGTGGGAGGATATGGGATCAGCTTTTTTGAAATTGTAAGATTCTATTTGTGTGAATCCTGTCTGAATGTGGGGGCAGAGTGGGGTAGGAGAAAAAGAGATCGCCACCTAAAACTATCACCAGCATTAGCTAAGGCGTGGTGGACACACAGGGTCAAGAGATTTAGTGTAGTATTTAAGGATGAGTCTGCGGTGCTCTGTTTTAAAGCAGTGATTCATATACAGCTGATGCAGCTCGTCAGCTGAACTCCATTTGGAAACCACTGGTAATGGATGCAGAATACACATTTTTTTGAGCACATGTGGAACATTCACAAAAGCTGACTGTGTCCTGGGCCACAAAGGAAGTCTCAATAAATTTCAAAGAATTTACATCATATGAATCACGTTCACTCACCCCAGTGCAACAGACTCAGATGTACCTAACAAGAACATAAGAAAGAGGCTTAAAATGTATGGGAGCATCCCCCCAAATTATGCAATGATGGTTGAGTTGCAGAGCTTGTCATAAGAGAAACTGTGAAATGCTGAGAGCTGACAACGAGGTCAGTCCGTGTGAAAGGGCAGCCAAAGCGGTACCGGAGGGAAGCTGGCAGCTTTGGAACCAGTTATCGGAGATCAAGGAGGAGGGCTCCCAGCGGCGGTAGTTGTAAGGAATCCACCTGCCAACACAGGAGTCGCAAGAGACACATGTTCGATCCTTGGGTTGAGAAGATCCCCTGGAGGAGGAAATGACAACCCAATCCATCATCCTTGCCTAGAGAATCCCACGGACAGAGGAGCCCGCGGGCTACAGTCCATGGGGTCACCGAGACTGGAATGTGACTGAGCTTGCATATGCACGTAAGAAAGACGAAGAGCAAAGAAGCTAATGGCCAGATCCAGGAAACGTGAAAGGCTGGTAGAACCATCCAAAGAAGCAACACATCAGTCTGAATTTTTCCTGAGAAACAACGGTGCCCACTCAGGCTGCATTCAGTGGAGAATGCATTTAGTGAAGGGTCCTTGAAGGCTCTGGTTTGGGAGGGCTGCAGAGTCCGTTCAGAAGCTGCATCACCAGAAGGACATCAAATCCCAGCGCAGACAGCTGAGGAAGGAGGCCCAACAGCGGCTGCCACGCTCAGCGCCTCAAACACTGACTGTGGACGTCAGGGTCTCCTGCACTAACTCGGGCCTCCGAGGGACCGGGCCAGGGAGGAGTCTCCATCACAGGCCTGGTGCCCGTTCCCCCAGCTGCTCTGTCTCAGAGGGGTCTGGATGGCAGAGTAAATCTCAGGGGAACCCAGTGCAGGGGGCTGGGAAGACGAGTTTCTTTCTGGCTTCCACCTTGGGAGCCAGAACTCATTATGGAAGAAATTCAAAAGACATGGGGTCGGTGAGTACAAGGCAATACCTTCTGAATTCAAGGAGGAGGGAAATTGTAAAGATCATGGCAGATATCGATAAAGTGGACAACCTGCTTCTGCAGTATTGAGATAATTTACAGACCCAAAGATGTTTCTTGGAAAAGAATAATAAGGTGGACAAATTTCTGATGAGACTTCGAAAAACATTAATGTTCCACATACACAAAAATATATCAGGAAATAGTGAAGGTAGAGGATTTCATATCATTCATAAATGAATGCTTCTTCATCGGCTCGGGATTCAGCGTCCCGAGAGTGGTGATCTCTGTGTGAGTCTGACTCAGGTGCTGGCTCTGTGTGGGAAGAAAGGAGGCTCTGGCTCCTGGATTTCCATGTGGCGAGTATTTCCTCCCAACAGGATTGTGCAGAGTAAGAAGCATCGCAGAAGGGCAGCCAGCAAATGAGGAACATGTAGCGCCTGTAATGCAAGTTATTTTGTTAGTTCCGTGTTGATGGCTAGAGGAAATGGCAACCCACCCCAAGATTCTTGCCTGGAAAATGCTATGGACAGAAGAGCCTGGTGGGCTACCATCCACGGGATCGCAAAGAGTTGGACCTGACTAGGCAAACACACTGTTGATGGACGTCAACATTCTTCACAAAATGTCGTTGCCATAAAAAAGCTTCAACAAACATCGTTGTTGTAATTTTTATCCTAGAAATGAAATGACTAAATTAAAAGAGATGAATAATTTTATGGCTCTTGATTAAACAAATTTCTTTCTCTAACAGTTACAACAATTTATAGCCTCGCCTGCCGTGATGAAAAAGGACCTACCTCATGTTTCCTAGTTTTGATTATTTTAACAAGGGTGGTAACTCGTGGTTGTTTTTACTGGAATTTAAAAATGTATCTGAGGGTAAGCAACTTTACATAAATTATCTAATAGGTACAGTATTTTGTAAGGGAGATGTCATGATCTTTGCTTCACAGATGAGAAAACTGAAGCTCCAGGAAGGTGAAGGATCATTCCTCAGTCAGTCTAGAATGTAGGGTTCAAACCTAAAAAGGTTTTTACTTATTATTATTATTATCATTTACTTTAAAGCTCTTATTTTAAACTACTGTTTTAGTTCATAGAAATGGATATATTTGACTAAATACATAAATTAAAATATCCGCAGACTAGAAACAAATATAGTCAGAGCTTCCCAAAGAACACAAGACTTCTCAAGTTCTCAGAGGGAAAAACAACTCAGTGCTTAAAACTTTGGGACATGCTGGATACTGGGTCCCCTCTTGGAGACTCATAGTGAATGTCAGGATTTTTAAGGCTTTCAGAAGTCTTGAAGCAAAGAAACTGTTTAACTTTGTTTAACATTTCAGAGGAGTAGAGTTCCCAGGAACGTGTTTGGGAAATGTAGCCAAACATTGTACCTTGTATTTCTGTCTCACGTTTTACCGCGTTGGCTGTGACATCTAGACAACGGTAAACGATATTGCTGGGAGTGGCTATTTTATTCCCTGGCCCCCTCCCCTTGATTTAATGAGAATGTTTCCAGAATTTCATCACTAAGTATTGTGTTGCCAATGAGTTTAAGGCAGATACCATCTTCATTACCTTTTTTCCAATGTAAAGACTCAGAGGCGGATGTTGAGTGTGAGGGGATCATACCAAGGGGGTTTCCAGGGTCTGTTCATCAGGGGGCAACGTGTCTGATGGACAGGGCTCCCTTCCTGGGGTTCCTGGAGTAATAAGACAGCTCCTGCCTGGGCTGGAGGAAGACACATGCATTTTCTGCCAGAGGCAGCACGTGGGTTTATGACCTTTTCTGTGGGCTGCAGAAGCAGGGGCGCGGGGTGGTGAGCACCTGCCTCGCTCAGTCAGCACATGTTTTCCGAGTGTGCCCCCCTAAGGGTCAGGCACAGCTGGGCTCCCCATCTCTAAATGCAGCATGCAGCCCAGTACTGGGGTCGGGAGAAGGGTAGGGAGGGGGACAGAGGTGGGGTGTGAAGAGCTGGCTTTGACGTGGGCTCTCTGCACGCCCCTGCCAAGGGGCCCGAAGCTGTGGGGGTCTCCCTCTCTTCCCCTCACACCCCTGGCTCTTTCCTCACCTTGGCTGCAGGCACTGGGACACGGACGAGCCCCTGTTCCCTAGAGATCCCCAGGCCGCCCAATCCTGGCTCAGGTGGGCATAAGACTCGAGGATGGAATCAGGGCGGTTTTGGCCACTTAGGACACAAGACTGCTTTTGGCTGGAAAGGACTCGGAGATGGAGTCCTCAGGGTGCTGGCAAGTGAGTAACTGTATTTCAGATCTGGAAACTGCCTTTTCACCCCTAATCTCCCCATCTTTCAGCTTATGGGGTGGTAAGCAGCCCCAGTATGCATAATGAATGCTGACGGCATGGGTCTGGGCATGGAAAGCATCAGCTCACCAGCACTTTTATTAGCGACTCTCCCCGAGGCCGCACAGTCAGCCCTTCCAGCTCAACTTTCTGTCTGGACCCACCATGTCTTGCGGGGCCGCCCCGTCAGGACCCACGTCATCACCCGCGTCCCCCTCCCCCTGGACCGTGGGGTGAGGTGCATTCCTGTCACACAGCCCTGATGCGACGATGTGGACATGCGTCTTCCACCTTGGCTATGATTAGGACAGTTCAGCTCAGTTGTGTCCGACTCTTTGCGACCCCATGGACTGCAGCACGCCAGGCCTCCCTGTCCATCACCAACTCCCAGAGCTTGCTCAAATTCATCTCCATTGAGCCAGTGATGCCATCCAGCCATCTCATCCTCTGCCGCCCCCTTCTCCTCCTGCCCCCAATCTTTCCCAGCATCAGGGGTTCTTTCCAGTGAGCTCGTTGCGTCAGGTGGCCAAAGGATTGGAGCTTCAGCTTCAGCGTCAGTCCTTCCAGTGAACATTCAGTTTTCCAGAAACCCCATGTGGTCCTAAGAGGGTGGCAGCGCCTCGGGTCTGTGGCAAAGCTGGACGGCTTCTGCCTTCCCTCTTGCTCTTCGTCCCAACCTGGGGCCTGTGTAACCTTGGAGGTTTGTATCTGAGTAAGTAAGTTGGAAGCTAGGTGAAGGAGGAAGGGCTGGTATGTAGGGATGAAGTATTAATTCTTAGTCTTCATGGGTCATTTTTTTGGTGAAATCAAAACATTTTCAAAGAGATGAGGACTGGAGAGTGAGAATTCTCCTGTGAGTGGAGAAGCCTCGCCTCAGAGCTGATGCGAGAGAGCGCGCGAAAGTGACCCGTTTCCTCCGTCAGCCTGGCTTCCCATCCCTGGGCCCAGGCTCACGGTGAAGAGCTGGAGCCATGGTTGCAGTTTATGAGTGAGTCTGATGAAGTGCTGATCACAGCACGTCCGGCTAGCACTTAGAAACCAGCTAGGATGTAAGTAGAGTGGGTTTGCTGCGGAGTCGACATGAATTCTCCTTTCCTCCTCATCCTACTTGGGACTTCTTCTCGTTTCAAATGTTACCCAAAGTCTCTGCTTTGCAATGGCTAAGTTATAAAATGGCCTTCTGTCTTCACTTTGAGATAGGAAAATGTATGCTCAAGGAGGCGTGGATGGCAGAGGCTGGTTCAGAGTCTGGGGGTGGAGGGGTCCCCCCAGCGCTGGGCTCAGTGTGGCGGCTGCTCCTCCAGCGGTGGACCCCCGGTGGGGGTGAGGGTTAGGTGGGATGGACACCCCAGCTGGAGCGCTCCACCTCTGTCCACCGTGTTTGGCCACTGATGACACGACCGTGACGTTCGTCCAGCACGCTCTCCTGGCCTCGTTTTTACTTCAGACTCCGCCAGGCAGCAGCGCCGTGCTTCAGCATTCTTGTTGTTCCCGTTTGATTTTGAGCGAATGCCAGCTCCTCAAGGCCCAGAACTGCCCTCAGTGCTTTGTGTTTAGCAGTTTGATGAAAGTTTGCGAAACTCCTTATGCTTACAAGAATTCCCTTTGTCTGGGGACAAAGAAAAGAAAATCCAAACAAACAAAAAAAATCAAAGGTTTCCTGCTTTTCTGGGTTATCACCATTTGAACCTGAAAATAAGATTTTCAAATACTTTCTGTTTTGAATGAAATTCCGTCGAATGGTCCTCTGGCCGTGGGCCTGCCCCTGGTGCCGGGGAGGGGGCTCCAGGAGAACTCGCTTGCCCCCTGCCTGCATCCGAGCCTGGCGTGGCCGGGCAGGGGGCGGGGGTGCCGTCCTCTTTCTCTAAGGATGTGTCTCAGGTTCCCTGGCGTCGTTTCCCACGAGGGCCACTTAGCAGATGGTGACGAGGGGCCTCTGAGCTGAAACTGAGCTCCTGCTCCCGGGGCGGAGCGGGGGTGCGGGTGGTGGGGGGCCACCTGGGCAGGGATCATCCAGGTCGCATCGACTGGGTTCCTGAAATGGGAGCATTTTATTTTCACCAGTTCCTTTTCCCGTGCCCTTTCTTGGAGTGACGTCTCTCTCCAGGCCGCATTGTTGTAGGCCAGGTTATCTGCAGGGCAGTGGGACCCCGGGTTGTTTGCATTTCCTAAAATTGTGCTTTGCCCTGAATGTGGCAGAGAGATTGTCCGCGCAGCATTGAGACGGGTCGGCCCGGGGCAGCCACGCAGCCGCCCTTCTGCTTCCGCGGCTCCCGGGGCCTCACGGATCCGTGTGTCCAGAGCCCTCGAGTCCGCAGCGAGAGCTCCTGGACTTCTGAAGCTCCCAGCCAGTTTTGTGGAGTTCAGAACCGCCTTGTTTTTCGAGATCATTTCCCCCTGGCTTTCCAGGAGGAATCATTTTCCAGACCCAGTGTACGCTGACTTGCAGTCAGAGATGCAGCCTGGTACCTCCAGATACAGCTCCAGATTCTGCGCTTCATGGGGAGGCGCCCTGTTGTTTTGCTGTTGAGAAAGAGGAAGAGTCCATCAGAGTTGCCTAATTTCCTGCTGTAAACACTCTCACTTTGAAGTTCATTTACATATGAAATTGAATCATGTGACAGCGTGTGGAAATTTTGGCCGAAACTGTCTTCCCTTTGATCTGCACGTGCTGTGGATCCCGTAAGTGCTGTCACTTCTGAGGGGACACGTCCTCCAGGGAAGGCGCAGTTTAAAATCCACTCAACTCAGTGAGCAGCTTTGCAAACGGGTCCTAAATCTGGTTCTGAAAAGGATAGTATAAAAGTTTGTTTAGTTTCTTTATCTTTAAAATAGGGAAAAGACACTAAGTAAATCCATAGAATTATTTTGTTACCACCAAGAGAATAATTTAAGGCATAATAATTCACAGCAATGTAACAATCGTTTCTAATATTTTGCGGTAATTTGTATGAGAATAAATGATCATTTGTTGCTATGAAACTGTATTACTGAGCCACTTGGAAGCAGGACTCTGTTTCACTATTTCTCATCTTTGTGATGCTGATGGATCTACATGTGAGTATTCGAAGAACTTTCATATTTTCAACAAATGCATATTGAACCCTCATCACAGGCCAGGAAACTTTCTAAGTGCTGTTGAATCAGAAGTGAGCGGGCCGGACGCGTTGGCTGCCTGACTCACATGGAAAACACTTCGGGAAGTGTAGGGGGTCACAGCAGAGACAGTGCTCTGGCCCGAATCACGCCTGGTCTCAGCGCCCAGGATCCTGTGACTGTGTTTGGAGGTGGGGCCTTTACAGAGGTGGATAAGTTAAAAGGAGGTCACTAGGGTCACACTGATCCCACAGGACCAGCATCCCTATGAGGAGTGAGGTCACAGACACACACAGAGGAGGCCCACACAGGGTCACAGGGAGAAGGTGGCGTCTCCGAGCCCAGGAGAGAAGCCTCGGGAGGAACCAGGCCCTGGCAACACCTTGATCTTGGATGTCCAGCCTCCAGACCATGAGGGGTGAACGTGTGTGGCTTAAGCCGCCCTGTCTGTTCCTTTGTCAGGGCTGGGCGAGCTGAACACACAGCCGGGAAGCTCCCCTGTGAGACAGAAAGGCAGATGGTGCTTCAGGACAATGGTCTCACGTCAGCTCCTCTCCTCTGGGCTGAACACAGTGATGTCCCCCAGCAAGAGCCGAGGAAGGGCTCGGCCTGCCCGCAGACCCGGGACAATGAGGGGGCGCCCCGCTGCCGTCTTCCCAGCACTCTCCTAGCGTTGTTGCTGTAGAGTGTGCAAGGCCCAGAGGGAGTGCTGAGCTGCGGGGGTAGGGGGCTTCTCAGGAGTGTGGCTGTCCACGCATCTTTCTTCTCGGGAAGAAGCTGAGGTCTTGCTTTGGCCTCATTTTTGTCTGTTAAGTAGATAAATGTGGTTTGCATCACTCAGAACCTTGGGAATGTCTTACAGGATATTTCTGGAATGGGCAAAGTTCAGCACAGTCTGGAGCCAAAATGTCCCCATTACTGAGTCAGTATGGGCCACATGTTTACGACCGTCTCCAGAATGGCCTGCACGTGTGTGAACTGATGGGGCAGCTCAGCACATCCCTGGGAACCAAGGAAAAGCTCCAAGAAGCAGGACTGGCTGGGGCTGCCCACGGGCATCTTCTCTGTTTCGGAGCCTGCAGCTGTGCAGAAGGCCTGCAGCTTATGAAGCTTTTCCTCTTCAAAGCGCGCAGCCTCCGAAGCCAGGGTTGGAAGCCCCAAAGGCCGTGGGAAAGCCCCAGTGGCCTTCGGGGTTTTTGCCCCGGACTCTGCCCCCAGGACCAGCATCTCTGAAGCTTCTGAAGGGAGTCACCTATAGCAGAGTTCTCACACCGTGGTCTGTGGGCCCCTGGGGTCTCTGGGACTCCTCCAGGGGTCTTTGAGGTCCTAATAATAATAACATATTCCTATAATAATTCTACTCCAATAATTATTATTCCTAATAATAACACTCTTCTTCATTTCCCTCCCCCGCACTCGGGCAGTGGGGTTTTCCAGAGGCTCTAAGGCACGTGGAGAGGACACTGCCGCTGAATGTGAGCTCACTATCTCTGTGTTCCCTACAGTGTTCTTAATAAGGAGGGTCGAGTTGCACACGTTTGCGTTTTCCGAGAGTAGCAGCTTTAAACACCTCTGTGTCCCTACTAGTTATCTTCCATATGCCTACTATAAGACTGTTTTCAAATCTTAAGTTCTCTTACCTATCCTTAGACTAATTTATGTTATGAAATGGGCTTCCCCAGGTGGCTCACAGGTAAGGAATCCACTTGCGATGCAGGAGACATGGTTTCAATCCCTGGCTTGGGAAGATTCCCTGGAGGAGGGCATGGCAACCCACTCCAGTGTTCTGGCCGGGAAAGTCCCAGGGACAGAGGAGCCTGGTGGGCTACTGTCCACGGGGTTGCAAAGAGTTGGACACAACTGAGTGACTGCTGCTGCTAAGTCGCTTCCGTCGTGTCCGACTCTGTGCGACCCCATAGACGGCAGCCCACCAGGCTCCCCCGTCCCTGGGATTCTTTACAACTGAGTGACTAACTTTTGTAATTTCTGGTATTCAGCATTTTACAACATGTCCTAAGGAAAAAGAATTATTTATTTACAAATGAAATGCTTCTGTACATAGAAAATCCAAAAGATTCAACATGAAACAGTTAGCAGGACTTTTAGTATAAAATTTTTAGTATAAAAATGAGGGGCAATTTTTATTCACAGCAACAAACATTATAATATACCTAAGGATAAGCATGGAGAAGGAAATGGCAGCCCACTCCAGCATCCTTGCCTGGAGAATCCCCACGGACAGGTGGGCTGTAGTCCATGGGATCACAGAGAGTCGGACACGACTGAGTGACTCACACAAGGATAAGCAAATCGAGATAAACTATATTTAAAAAGTAATAGTCTATCAAAGAACAGAATGTAAAACCAAAATGTAAAAATGATTAATAAGGCAATAATAAAGTGGTAATTCCTCCACATCAGTACATACTTTTAACACAGTTTTAAGCAAAATCTCATTAACTCTTTTTAAGTAGACAAAATGTGTCTACCAGTTGTATGGACAGTGAAGGAGTGAGGTCTGGCAAGATACTGGTGATAATGAAGATTAGTGACCAGGACTCTAGGTGTACATACTCCTAGAACTTACTGTGGAGCTACAGTGTAGAGTGACCGTAAGATGGACAGATGCACTAACTGGATTATATACGAGTCAACGAGCTTCATCTTTGCAGGAAAAACCCAACAAAAGTAAAAAATAATATTAATTATATTGTTGCTTAGTCACTCGGTCATGTCTTACTCTGTGACCCCTCGGACTGTAGCCCATGAGGCTCCTCTGTCCATGAGATTTCCCAGCAAGAATACTGGAGTGGGTAGCCGTTTCCTTCTCCAAGGGATCTTCCTGACGCAAGGATCAAACCCCTTTCTCCTGCACTGCAGGCAGATTCTTTACCACTGAGCCATCTGGGAAGCCCGGTATTAATAAGGTAAAATTCTATATGTTATTAAGAGAAAGAAAATCTATTTTTTTCTCTCTTTTTTTAAAAATTAATTTAATTGGAGGCTAATTACTTTACAGTATTGTAGTGGGTTTTGCCGTACATTCACGTGACTCAGCCACGGGTGTACAGGCGTCCCTCGTCCTGAACTCCCCTCCCACCTCCCTCCCCATCCCATCCCTCAGGGATATCCCAGTGCACCGGCCCTGAGCGCCCTGCCTCAAGCATCAAGGAACAAATTATGTGAGTAAGCAGATCACTGAAGAGCAAATATGAAAAACTATACATAAAAGAGTTTAATGTCACTAATGGACATTTGGCAAAAAGGAGAAAGAAAAGTAATTTCAAGTGTCTTATGCAGAAACACAACAAAAAGTAAGCATGCTTTTTTGACTAATTTCAGTTAATATTTAAACTTTATTGAAAAACATTGTATAATTTAAATTTTATAAATTTTATAACTTTTACTCTGTCTAAACCTGTTACTCTTTTAGAATTGAGTCCAGTTCAGTTCAGTCGCTGAGTCGTGTCCGACTCTTTGCAACCCCATGAACCGCAGCACACCAGGCCTCTCTGTCCATCACCAACTCCCGGAGTTTACCCAAACCCGTGTTCATTGAGTCGGTGATACAATCCAACCATCTCATCCTCTGTTGTCCCCTTCTCCTCCCGCCCTCAATCTTTCCCAGCATCAGGGTCTTTTCAAATGAGTTGGCTTTTTGTGTACTCCTTTTCTTATTTGGAACCAGTCTGTTGTTCCATGTCCAGTTCTCACTGTTGCTTCCTGACCTGCTTACAGTTTTCTCTAAGAGGCAGGTCAGGTGGTCTGGTATTCCCATCTCTTTCAGTACTTCCTCTATAATAGAATGAAGCTTATTTGTGGTGTATTTTGTCATATTTAAGGATAAGTCATTAGCTTTCAAATGGGAGATTAGATGCTTTCTCCATCCACAACTGCACCATTTGGGTAGAAAGGTGCTGTGAAGGATAAATGGATGCATCAGGGTATTCTCTTACTCTTGAAAGGAGCCATCTAATCCAAGGAAACTGGATGAGCTGTAAGTAAAAAATGGAAATATGATGAAAGCTATTTCCCCACAGTGCTATAGATTAATAATTTACCAACTGGTTTTTAAAACAATGGAAAAAAAAAATCAGATGACAGTAAGGTGCCAGTTAAATTGTGACCACCAGCTTTGGACTTCCCATTCAGAATTTAAAGGAAACGGGATATAATATGGGAAACAATGAGTTCTTTTTAGACATTTTAGACATTAAATTTTCTTTTAAAAACAAAAAATTGCATGTTACTACTTTTAAAATGAGAAATTAAAAAAACAAAAAGCACAGGAGCATCTTACGGAGTAAGGGATGGTCTTGCTGGAGAAGGGCACACCNGTGCTATAGATTAATAATTTACCAACTGGTTTTTAAAACAATGGAAAAAAAAAATCAGATGACAGTAAGGTGCCAGTTAAATTGTGACCACCAGCTTTGGACTTCCCATTCAGAATTTAAAGGAAACGGGATATAATATGGGAAACAATGAGTTCTTTTTAGACATTTTAGACATTAAATTTTCTTTTAAAAACAAAAAATTGCATGTTACTACTTTTAAAATGAGAAATTAAAAAAACAAAAAGCACAGGAGCATCTTACGGAGTAAGGGATGGTCTTGCTGGAGAAGGGCACACCGCACACAGATACGCATGGAGCCACGCACTGGCCTTGCTGGACGTCTGCTGGCTGGCCAGCCAGGGCAGGAGTTGTGGCACGGCCGCTTTCCAGCACCATAGTCCCCCGATGTGTTAGAGCTGTGGCCGCAAACAGGAAGATCTTGTCTGCAGACTTATACCTGTAGCTTATGAAGAATGCTCAACTTGCCTTGCCTGTATCCATCCGGGTCGATCAGTGATCCTGGGTAACAAGCACAGGTTGGGGGACATAGTCCGGGTGATGAACCCCTTTCCTGAGCCTCGTGGTCTGTCCTGGAACAGCCGTGCTGACGTCTGCACTGCTGGTGTCTCATCACAAACGAGGACAGGTGGGGGCTGACCTGCCCAAGGGTCACCGCGTCTCCACTGCCGCACCCACGGGGAAGAGCCCACCTCTCCTTAAACGTCCAGAGGAAGTGTAGCTGCTTGAGCAGACTCCAGGGTCTCTGAGGCCCTGTTCTTCCTTCTTGTTTCTTTCTGCCCCTCACACTGGCCGCCTCAGCTGCTTACAGGCTTCAGACTTCGTCCTCTCCCTGCTCTGATCTGATGTGGCGCTCTAGTGACGGTCCATTCCAGTGTTTGTAAGTTTTGGTTTGCTACGCCCTGTGGCATAGGCTGGAACCTGCGCCCCTCCACTGGAAGCAGGGAGTCTCATCTACTGGACGACCAGGGAAGTCCTGCAATACTGTTTCTCTAGATTTGCCATTTGGTCTTTGGAAAAAAAAATCCTTGTATGGATAGTCTGTGTTTGGCGAAACATTCCCCACACTTCCTTTAGTTACTTAGATATGGTTGCCTTTAGTTCTTCGGACACATTCAATATTGCCAGTTTAAAGCCTCAGTCCAGCCTGTGTGTGGGGTTTTCCAGGTGGCACGACTGGTAAAGAAGACATACAGGAGACGCGGGTTTGATCCCTAAAGAATCTGCCTACAATGCGGGAGACGGGGTTGATCCTTGGGTCGGGAAGATCCCCTGGGGAAGGAAACAGCAACCCACTCCAGTATTCTTGCCTGGGAAATCCCACAGATGGAGGAGCCTGGTGGGCTACAGTCCGTGGGGGCACAGAGTCGGACACGACCGAGCGTCTAAACAGCACTATGCCTGAGTGGGGCCATAATTTCTTGCTTCTCTGCAGGCCTTGCAGCACTGTTTTGAAGACTGCATGCTTACACGCTGTAACCTGGCAGCTCCATTAAGCTCTCCCTCCTACCCCGGGCCTGCCGCTGTACTGCTTGTTGCTGCTTCTGCTGTTTGTTACCGGCTTTTCTTAAGTGGAACTCATTCTGTAAAGTCTGGGCTCTTTGTCACGCGTGGTCACTGAAGTCTCCGCTCAGTCATTTGCTCAGCGTCTGGAGCTGAGGTCTTCCACGTTGCCGAGGTCCTCGTGTATGCGGGGCGAAGCCTTCGGCTCCCGGCGGGGCAGGACGGCCCGCTGCCTTAGCCTCACTCACTGGCCCAGGGCCTCCGGGTCAGCCAGAGGTGAGACTCTCCGGCTCAGCCAGAGAGGGGCACTCTCAGGTCTTCCCCAGGACGTGACAGCCTTGCACACACATGCAGCCTCCTGGAGCCCTGCAGACACGTCAGAGCTTCTCAAAGCCCTCTGTGGACATCTCGTCACTTAGCCCCGTTTTTGCGCCGCTTTCACCACGGTTTCAGGCAATCGGGACGTTACACAATAGCCACTGGTCCGTTTTCACAAGCGTCCTGGGGGAAAGGTTTTCTCCTTTCATGTGAGTTGGGTCAGATACAGTGGGATCTCTCATAGAACCATCTAGAAGCCACAGAGGAGAACGCTCTGGGGAGGTTCCGGTCCGCTCTCTCCCTCTGAGGCCCCCAGGCTCCTGGTTTTCAAGGTTCCGATTAGAAAGGGCAGGCGAGAGGGGCCGCGGGCGTCCCGGTTCTCGCTGAGAGGCGGCCGTTCCTCCTGAAGGCGGGCCCCCGGGCCCCGCGGCCTGGGTGGGCTGCCTACACACAGATACGCATGGAGCCACGCACTGGCCTTGCTGGACGTCTGCTGGCTGGCCGGCCAGGGCAGGAGTCGTGGCATGGCCGCTTTCCAGCACCATAGTCCCCCGATGTGTTAGAGCTGTGGCTGCAAACAGGAAGATCTTGTCTGCAGACTTATACCTGTAGCTTATGAAGAATGCTCAACTTGCCTTGCCTGTATCCATCCGGGTCGATCAGTGATCCTGGGTAACAAGCACAGGTTGGGGGACATAGTCCGGGTGATGAACCCCTTTCCTGAGCCTCGTGGTCTGTCCTGGAACAGCCGTGCTGACGTCTGCACTGCTGGTGTCTCATCACAAACGAGGACAGGTGGGGGCTGACCTGCCCAAGGGTCACCGCGTCTCCACTGCCGCACCCACGGGGAAGAGCCCACCTCTCCTTAAACGTCCAGAGGAAGTGTAGCTGCTTGAGCAGACTCCAGGGTCTCTGAGGCCCTGTTCTTCCTTCTTGTTTCTTTCTGCCCCTCACACTGGCCGCCTCAGCTGCTTACAGGCTTCAGACTTCGTCCTCTCCCTGCTCTGATCTGATGTGGCGCTCTAGTGACGGTCCATTCCAGTGTTTGTAAGTTTTGGTTTGCTACGCCCTGTGGCATAGGCTGGAACCTGCGCCCCTCCACTGGAAGCAGGGAGTCTCATCTACTGGACGACCAGAGAAGTCCTGCAATACTGTTTTTCTAGATTTGCCATTTGGTCTTTGGAAAAAAAAAAATTCTTGTATGGATAGTCTGGCGAAACATTCCCCACACTTCCTTTAGTTACTTAGATACGGTTGCCTTTAGTTCTTCGGACACATTCAATATTGCCAGTTTAAAGCCTCAGTCCAGCCTGTGTGCGGGGTTTTCCAGGTGGCACGACTGGTAAAGAAGACATACAGGAGACGCGGGTTTGATCCCTAAAGAATCTGCCTACAATGCGGGAGACGGGGTTGATCCTTGGGTCGGGAAGATCCCCTGGGGAAGGAAACAGCAACCCACTCCAGTATTCTTGCCTGGGAAATCCCACAGATGGAGGAGCCTGGTGGGCTACAGTCCGTGGGGGTCACAGAGTCGGACACGACCGAGTGTCTAAACAGCACCATGCCTGAGTGGGGCCATAATTTCTTGCTTCTCTGCAGGCCTTGCAGCACTGTTTTGAAGACTGCATGCTTACACGCTGTAACCTGGCAGCTCCATTAAGCTCTCCCTCCTACCCCGGGCCTGCCGCTGTACTGCTTGTTGCTGCTTCTGCTGTTTGTTACCGGCTTTTCTTAAGTGGAACTCATTCTGTAAAGTCTGGGCTCTTTGTCACGCGTGGTCACTGAAGTCTCCGCTCAGTCATTTGCTCAGCGTCTGGAGCTGAGGTCTTCCACGTTGCCGAGGTCCTCGTGTATGCGGGGCGAAGCCTTCGGTTCCCGGCGGGGCAGGACGGCCCGCTGCCTTAGTGGCCCAGGGCCTCCGGGTCAGCCAGAGAGGGACACTCTCAGGTCTTCCCCGGGACGTGACAGCCTTGCACACACGTGCAGCCTCCTGGAGCCCTGCAGACACGTCAGAGCTTCTCAAAGCCCTCTGTGGACATCTCGTCACTCAGCCCCGTTTTTGCGCCGCTTTCACCACGGTTTCAGGCAATCGGGACGTTACACAATAGCCACTGGTCCGTTTTCACAAGCGTCCTGGGGGAAAGGTTTTCTCCTTTCATGTGAGTTGGGTCAGATACAGTGGGATCTCTCATAGAACCATCTAGAAGCCACAGAGGAGAACGCTCTGGGGAGGTTCCGGTCCGCTCTCTCCCTCTGAGGCCCCCAGGCTCCTGGTTTTCAAGGTTCCGATTAGAAAGGGCAGGCGAGAGGGGCCGCGGGCGTCCCGGTTCTCGCTGAGAGGCGGCCGTTCCTCCTGAAGGCGGGCCCCCGGGCCCCGCGGCCTGGGTGGGCTGCCCGCCGCCAAGGAGCGTTGGTGGCGACCGTTCTGCCGGGGCGGACGCTGCTTTATGGAGGAGAGGATTCCCGGAGGCCTGTCCTGCGGGCACAGGGACGCCGACGGTCTCCACAGCACAGCCCCGAGACCCACCTGCCGGCTCCGCAGCCGGATCCCCGTGTCGGGGACACCTGTGTCGTGTGCGGCGGTGACACCACGTGGGAGGACGAGCCGTGTCCCTGAGGTGGAGGGGCCTCATCGTGTGACATTGGAGACGCGGGGGGAATGCGCTCCCTTTGCGGAAAGCGCGGCCACCCGAGTCCTGTGTGTGTGCGTGCGTGCGTGTGTGTGCGTGCGTGTGTGTGTGCGCGCGCGTGTGTGTGTGCGTGTGTGTGTGTGTGCGCGTGTGTGCGTGTGTGTGTGCGCGTGTGCGTGTGTGTGTGTGCGCGCGCGCGTGTGTGTGTGCGTGTGTGTGTGCGTGTGTGTGTGTGCGTGCGTGTGTGCGTGTGTGTGTGTGCGCGTGTGTATGTATGTGCGTGTGTGTGTGTGTGTGTGTGCGCTGTGTGTGCGTGCGTGTGTGTGTGTGTGTGTGTCTTCCTCTGTGGGGGACAGGTGCGCCAGGGTGGCGCGGGGCGCAGGGCCGGCGGCAGCGAGCCTGGGCCTCGTGGCGGTCGCTCAGCGGTCTGTCTGCGTTCTTCCGAGATTGTGGGGGGCATGCCTCACGCTTACCATTTCTGCAGATGTTATCTCAAGAAGTATTTGTGAGGACAAAACCATGCGTTATTCTACAGTCCTGAAGGGTTTCTTTCTATATCCACAACAGTACATTTCCGGGGTCATAGCATAGATAAACTTCTATTGTTTCTGTTCATGTACATTAAAGACTGTCTCGTTCAGAAATGTAAATGCTTTTTACTTTTGCACTGACTCTCCATGTTTGCTTTCTAGACTCGAGTGAGGAGCCATTCACTTGATGCTTCTGGCCAATTCCCAGCTTTGCTTCCGGCAACGCAGGGTGAACCCCGAGCCGGCGCTGCCGGCCAGCCTCTCGGAACCTTCGGGACCCCGAGAAAGGTGAGGGGCGCGTCCAGCAGGCGCAGCCCGCCTCGCGGAGCCTTGCAGGGCGTCTGCTGTCCTGTCCCCAGCCCCCAAGCGTCCGTTCCAGAGTCTGTCGTCGCCAAGACCTCGGGCAGCCGCTCTTCACTCTGATTTATTTGGCCGCACTAGGTCTTGCCTGTGGCGTGTGGGGTCTGGCTCCCCGGGGCTGCTGCTGCTGCTGCTGCTGCATGAGGGACCAAGCCCAGGCCCTCTGCACTGGGAGCACAGTCTTAGCCACTGGACCACCAGGGAGGTCCCCGCTCTTCACTCTTGAGATGCCCCAAGTCTTCTCTGCCCGCCCCCCAATGCAGGGGCCCCTCTCACCCGGTAATGTGTAGGGTCAAGAAGCCATGCGAGGGAAGGGGCTGGGGCCTGGGGCCGGCAGCCTGGTCATGGTAATACCCAAGCTTTGGACCCACAGGGCAGAGCTGGTGCAATTGGTTCCTCGAGCAGCGAGCAAGGCCACGGACAGGTGGCCGGCTGCGCCATGTGCAGGCCCCTTGTGTGCACCAGGGTGAGGCGGGCAGTGCCGAGGCCAGTCGCAGGCTTGTGAGTGAGGACATGGGTGAGAACTGGCCCTGTGCTGATGCCCAGCATGCCCGCTAACGTGGGGTGCGGGACAGGCTGGGGGTGGAGTCCCAGACCCAGCCCTGCTGGGAACGCAGCAGGAGCCCCGCGGCCCATCTCATGTTCTGTTCTTTTAGGCACCGAAGACCCAAATCCGGGGTCCTGTGAATAAAAGCTTCCCAGATTTTGAGAAACCTTCACTTACAGAGATACGAGTACCGAGAGAATGAAGCTGCAAACGTAGAGCCTCCGTTTACAACCTGACAATTGCATGTGGGGAAAAAACCCAAACCTGAGCTACCAGGTTCCACAGAAAGGGGCTTGGGGTTGTTGGCCAGATCTTTTTCTCTTAAACTGACAAGTTGAGAAACGTATATGGTAAAAAAAAAAAAAAATGCTAAAAGTTCAAAATGTCTGATAAATCTCCCTGGCTCAGTCCCTGGGTCCTGCTGCCCTGAGGGACTGCACAGTCAGCTTCTGTGTTTTCTCCTAGGAATAATCTGTGTGTGAGCAAATCTAGCCCAAATATTTACCTATCTTTTGATCATATTCAATTGTGGTAAGATACACACAGGACAAAATTTACCACCTCAATCATTGTCGCGTCCACAGGCTAGTCATACACCTGATCTCCAGAACCCTTTCATCTTGGAAAACTGGAACTCTGTCCCCATTAAACAACAAAGCCCGCTCCGCTCTCCCCCTCAGCCCCTGACACCCGCCCTCCTGATCTGTTCCTAAGAACCTGATGACTCTAGGGCCTTCGTATGGTGGGATTACACAGCATCCTGCTCTGCGTGGCTGACTGACTTCATGAGCACCGTGTCTTCAGGTTTCCTCCCTGCTGCAGCAGGTGAGGCTCCTCCGTGCAGCAGGGGGAGAAGACGAGCTTGAGAAGCCCCCTCTGGGCTGGACGGTGATGCCTCCCACCTTCCTGATGGGGTGTCTGCCCACGGCTCCCCGAGCTGTGCGAGCCGGTGACCTGACGCCGCCCCGAGGTCAGTGCTCTTCCCGTTGCTCAGAGTCACAGACTCAGACTCTTTCTGAAATGCATCAGAAAGCCCTTTACGCGTTTTCTTGGACGCATTTCCGGGGTGGGCAGGTTGGGGTCAGCGAGGTACACATTCTGTAGGATGCTGCCCCATTTTGGGGCCCTTGCTTCTCAACATGACGGCGATGCAGGGACCCAGCCCACCTTGCTCCATGCTGCACGATGCCAGCCTGTGCTTCAATTCTGGCTCTGAGATCCTAACGGGGCGAGGGCCACAGGCAGCCCCATCACTGCTGAGAAAGAGAACGGGTTAGCCTGGCCACCTGGCTGGAGGAGGAGGAAGTCACCCAGTGATGCTGTGGGTTCTGGGAAGAGGAGCGGGACCACGGGGATGGATGGCTCCCGTGACCCCAGTCCCACTTGGAGCCCCGCTGCCTCCCTCGTGCTGGTGGTGAAGGGGCAGTCCTGCCGAGCTCCACGGCCTTGAATTTGGAAGGAACCCCTGAGTGACTTTAGGTTAGCCGTGCCTGTTGTGTATCCTTGGAGGAGAACATGCAGCTGAGTCTGGGACTGCAGCAGCTGGGCTGAACCTAGGAGGCGACAACAGATCATGACCACCAGCCAGAGCCCTAACCTGAGCAGCCCGCCTAACCAGAGCGAGTCACATCCACCCAGCAGCGCCCGGGGGAGGCAGAGGCACTAGCCTCTTGTGTCAGCTCAGCCGCCTGCAACTCGGAGCTGATGGGGGAGTCCTGCAAACACGGAATTCCCCAGTGTGTCCCGAAAGCCTTCAGGTGGGGAGGCCCAAGGTCACCGGGATGCATGGCTCCTTGGCCCCCAGGACAAGAGCTGGAGAAGGGAGGCCGGCTGAAGCGGCCTGGGAAGACTGGTGAAAGTCTTCTCTAAACGGAGCTTCTCAGAGGTTAGTGTGTGTCAGCCGCTGAGTTGTCTCCGACTCTTTGCAACCCCGTGGACTCTAGCCCACCAGGTTCCTCTGTCCATGGGATTCTTCAGGCAAGAATACCAGAGTGGGCTGCCATGTCCTTCTCCAGGGGGTCTTCCTGACCCAGGGACTGAACCCAGGTCTCCTGCACTGCAGGCAGACTCGTTACCAGCTGAGTGTGGGCATCGTCTGGGCATCTGTGACAATGCAGGCTGTGTGTCAGGGGGTCTGGGCCCAGGCCGGCTGCTCTGCGTTTCTAATGGATGAAGCCCAACTGAACAGTCAAAGATCACCCAGAAAGCAAGGCTCTACTGAAATTAAGCAAAACTGACATTTATTTTCTGATCCCCTCTCCCCACTCAGGCCCTCCCTAGTGGCTCAGACAGTAAAGTGTCTGCCTGCAATGCAGGAGGCCCGGGTTCGATCCCAGGGTTGGAAAACACCCTGGAGAAGGAAATGGCAACCCACCCCAGTATTGCTGTCTGGAGAATCCCACGGACAGAGGAGCCTGGCGGGCTATAGTCCATGGGGTCGCAAAGAGTCAGACACGACCGAGCGCACACACACACATACACACACACACACACACACACACACACACACACACACACACCCCTTAACCTGCCTGCCTGAGATAATGCTCCAAATAAGACGTTTGGAGTCTTTGTTCTTATCTAAGGACTGTTTTGTATCCATGGCATGTCAGTTGCTAGTGGTAGACATTCAGATGGCTCCTCATCTTGGTTCTTTTTAAAGAAAATTTTAAATTTTATTAGTGTATAGTTGATTCACAATGCTGTGTTAATTTCGAGTGTACAGCAATGTGACTCAGTTATGCTTTTGTATATTCATTCTTTTTAGATTCTTTCTAATCTTTGTTCCTAAAGCCAGAATGCAAGGAACAGACCTGCTCACATGAACGTCGCAAGTGTGTTTGAAAAGGTGTGAATCTGAATGAAGGGAAGCATACGGGACGCGTGTACGCTGGAAGCTGTGATTGTTCTAACCACCGAGGACCCCAGGGGCCAGGCGTCTGACAGGCTGGCGTCCTCTGGACTCAGGTCAAGCTGGCCATCTCCCAGGATGCCTTCAGCCTCGCACGTGCTGTTGTCCTTCCATCTCACGCTTGTGCAGCGTCTTCCTGGAGCCTAAGTGCGGGGCTGGCTTACACAGGCTGTTCAGTTCCACTCGCTGGCTCCAGACTGCGTCTCACCTGCTGTGATGACTGTGGTTCTTGACCCTGTCATCTAACATTTTCCCCCACTCTCCTGGGTCATTCATCTTCACAATGGAGTCTTCCGTCCGTCCGTCCCTCCCTCCCTCTGGTGACTGTCTCCTGAGAGCCTGTCTACTCTGAAGCCTCTGTGCTTAGCTCTGGGGTGTTCACCATGGTGAACCAAACGGAAAGGAATCTGTGTTCTCCTGGACGTTTGTTCCAGTGGGGAAGACAGGCACTAAGCAAGGACAAATAAGCTCCATGGATGTCGTGCTGATGATGAGTGCCAGGGAGGGAAATAAAGCAAGGACGAGAGACGGGGAAGGGTGGCCAGAGATGCCTCACAGAACGTGACATCTGAGCAGAAGATGTGTCAGCCCGATTCACTGGACAGCAGGCTGAAAAAGGATTCTCTGATCTGTCACTACAGGCGTCCCCATGGCCCGACGTCAGTCCGTGAGCTGGCACCTTTGGGTTACAGCTGATGAATCCACAGACATGCTCTATGATGAAGTCTCCAGACTGCATCTCTTGGTATCGATGGCTCTTCCCTGATCCCGGCTGGTCCTGCTCTCACATCAGAGAAGTGAGTTTAATGTGAAGGAGGTTTTCCCCTTGTTGCTGCGATACAGCAGTGAGCTGTGAGTGGAGGGTGGGAAGGGGCAGCTTGGTGCTGACCATCCTCAAGGCCTCAGTGATAAATCACGGGGGGAAAGACCAGATTCTCTTGGCAAAATCATAGGAAACTCAAGGTTTTTCCCCAGGAAACTTTGGCGAATGTGTTTCTGAGTAGCGGGCACTCCTGGCACTCCACCATCTCCGGCCAAATCCCAAGCGGCATGCGGCCAGTGTCCCCACAGGTGGAGGCGGCCAATGGCTGGCCCCGCGCCGCTGCCCGGGGCTCTGTCCAGGTGAAGAGCTGCCTTCTTCAGACTCACCTGCAGGCTGCAGTGTTGCCTGTCTTCCCAGCTCTCAGGGCGGGCTCTCCAGGTGAGCAGACGGGCGGGGGAGGCGCAGGCAGACACTGAAGTCACAGGGAGGCAGGGAGCACGAGGTTCCCGTGTAGCCCAAGAATCCAGGTAGCAGCGGGGCCTCATCAGGCCAGCCGTGTGCCGAGCCGACGGCCTGCCGGCTGCCCTGGCCTCGGTCCCTCCGTCCGTGACGTCAGTGGACTAGACCAGGTCGTTGCTGAAGCCAGTGCCCTGCCCCTGAACTTCAGGTTCTGTGCGTGTGCTGTGTGAGTAGCCACCAGGGCAGCTATGCTTTAGAACCTGGTTTCCCAGAAACTGCTCCTGACAGACGAAGGTCCTGGGGCCTGAGGACAGCCTGGAGGGGCTGGGACCCGGGGAGGCTCGGAGCCCTTGGGGGGTGCGGCCACAGCTGGTGAGCAAGGCTGGGGGCCCGGGACCAAAGCGTCTTGATCTGGTGGGAGATGAAACAGCAGCAACAGCAGCAAGAACCAGACCCTCCTCATGCAGTCCTCCAGCCCCCCTGCTCGGGAGGCAGGGAACCCCCTGACTGTGAGAAGGTGGGTCTCAGTTCCGGAGAGCAGGAGAGCAGACCCCGCCCTGGTCAGAATGGCCCTTTGTTCTGAGACTCTGTGACTAATGATGCTGCTATGTGAAGGCTTATGCAACCTGGCAGAGCCGGGCCCTCGCCCCGACCCGGAGCCTGTGATCCGGGCGCCCGGCCCGAAGTTGCGCAAGAAGTAATTAGGGGTCCAGCCGAGGCTTGCTGGCTCCTCATCAGGCCGGGCTCCTGGGCCCAGCACCCCGACAGGCTCGTTAATGTTTAAACCTCCTGGTGTGGGAGGGTGTTTTGTCACCGCGGAGGGTTCAGCGCAGGGCTGGGGTGGGGCGGTGGGGGGAGCTGGCATGCTGTTCTTCCTGCCCCCTCCCCCTTTTCCATAGAAAAGTATTTCGAAAGCTCTCTAAAAATCTCTGAATTTTTTAAAAAAGTTATTTAAAAAATTAATTTTCTCCACCAATCCATTATCTTCTAAAAATAAACCTCAAGTATAACTTTAACCTTGAGAAATAAGTGAAAAATAAAAACTAGTCTAGCTTCCTGTCCACTACCAGAATCTCAAGGGGGAAGACAGAAAGTTATATAATCTGGTGAAAGCTTGAGGGCGCGCGGCAGAGGCCGCCACTGCCAGGAAGCACCCCCCCGCCTCCAGGAGGGCCCGGCCGTAGAAAGCAAGCCGGCCTGGGGACCTTCCTGCCCGGGGGCTGCTCTGCAGAAGCCTGCGAGCTCCTGGCTCTGTGCTCTGAGGCCTCCTCACCAGAAGCCAGGACACCCTCCCATTTGTGCATCCCAGGAGGCCCTGCCAGCCTCAGTCCCCCAGGACTTCACCCCCAGGGGCTTTGCCGGGACCGGGGACAGGGCCCAGACCAGCAGCTGGCACTCCCTGCTTCACTCATAGAAGAACCCGAAGTTGTCCGTCTGCGCAGTTTGGGGACATCGCTCAGGTTTGGGATGTGCTGGCCTCTGTCTCCATCCTCACAGGCCCAGGGCTCATCTCAGAAGAATGAGGTTTCTGCCCCAGCTCACCTGCCGCCTCCCCTCCCTCCCTCCTTTGTTTTCCTTCCCTCTCAGTGAACTGGGCTTGTTTAAATTGTAAAGCAATGGACTATAATGGTAAAAAAAAAAGTTCTTCCAACCAGAATAAAAATGCGTAAGATGAAAGATAAGTGGTTTTCCCCATGCCCACATCTCTGCAGCCCTGTCAGCTACCCGCAGGTAACTCTACAACGTGAGTGTTTGGCAAAATCCCTCTGACCATTTCCTCTGTGAGCACTTCTGTGGATGGAGACGCACGTGAAGCCCTGTGCCGAGCACAGGCCCGCAGTCGGTGTGCGGAACACGCGGCTTTCCACAGCACTCCTGACTGCTTGGCGGTCTGCTGCTAGGCTGTGCCCCGGCCGACTTAAACTGGACCCATGTGCTGGTGTACATACATCCTCCCCAGTTTGGGGGACCACAGGCAGGGCTGCCCTACATACCGCAACACGTGCCCTTGTGCTCATCTGGAATAGTGCACCCTTGGGATAAATTCCTAGTAGTGGTTTTGCTGGGTCAAAGGTTATGTGCATTTTGCATTTTAATAGGCATTGCTCAACTGCCCTGCAGAAAAGGCGCACCAATTTACAGCCCCATTAACACTGTGTGAACAGCTGATCTCCTCACAGCCTCACCAAACCACAGACTATCGGACTCACAGGTCTCTGCAATAGACGGAAAACAGCAGGTCTTTCTTTTCTTAAATTCGCATTTGTATTATGAAAGGTGTTTATGGACTATTTGCCACTTGGGGTGAAAATATGCTAGCCTCGATCATGGCTCATTTCTATTTTTAGTTGTTTTAAAAATGGCTTTCTAACAGATTTCATTTATCGTTAGCCAGCTAGGTCACAAATATCTTCCCCTTTTGCCTACTATTTAGGCACAGAGGAGTTTACAATATTTATAGAGAGAATTGATCTGCACTGAGAGTTTCTGCCAGGTTCAAGGGAGCCCTGCCTGCGCAGAGAAAACCTAACCTCTCCCGCTCCCTTGTCGCTCTGCCCCGGGCTTGCCTTCCACACGCGTGTCTTTGCCACTCCGGTCTGTGTTCTGGTGTGCGGGGCGAGGCAGGGATTCAGTTGATTTTTTGGAGTTTGCTCATCAGCCTGCTGGCTCGAGGGACCCGCTGCTCGAGGGGGCTTTCTGCTCCCTGTGAAGTAAGTGGATTCAGACAGGCTTTTGGAGGATCCAGACAGGAACGTGCCTCCTTCCCTTCTTCTTAGATAGATCTGGCCCTTCCCTCAGAATCCTGGCCTTTTTTGAAGGAAGCTTCAAGGAGTAAATGCAAAAAAGAGTGATTGAGAGAAAAACGGAAAATGGAGGCTTCTGGTAGGGAAAGAAAAACACCAGCTTAAAAGGGTTAAATCACTTATGCACATGAGCCACTTAAGATTCCACTTAAACCGAGTGCACAGGGTCCCCTGGACGTCAAGGAGATCAAACCAGTCAGTCCTAAAGGAAACCAACCCGGAATATCCATTGGCAGAGCTAATGCTGAAGCTGAAGCACCAGCACTTTGGCCACCTGATGTGAAAAGTCAGCTCGTTGGAAAAGACCCTGATGCTGGGAAAGCTTGATGGCAGGAGGAGAAGGGGAGACAGAGGATGAGATGGTTGGATGGCATCACCGACTCGATGGACGTGAGTTTGAGCAAACTGCAGGAGATAGTAGAGGATAGAGGAGCCTGGCGTGCTGCAGGCCACGGGGTCGAAAAACGTCGGACACGACTTAGGGACTGAACAACGACAATAAACAGAGTCGCTGGGCCAGAAAAACAGCCAAGCAGATGAACTCTGCTTACCGTTCGCTGGCCCAACTCTGCTGAAGAAAGAAGGAACATACAGCTTGTTTGTTACTCTCATTTTAAAAGTATCTCTGCAGTGAGTTTTCTTAGTTGAACAGATCAAAACTCTTGTGGGAAGTTCAAGAGCTCACATTTGGAGCCCGGGTTTTCAGGTTTCCCCCCTAGTTCCTGAGTAGGTGGGGTATTTTCTCTTTAAAGACCAAATAAGTTAATTGCGCAATCAGTAGCATCAGCAATTTCGACTTCTTGGCATGAGTGATGTGATATGCATGCTGGCAAAGACCTGCATACTCTGATTTGCAGCATAATTCATATAATCCTGTAGATCAGACTCCAGGTGATTTAGTTAAAAGACACTGAGGCACTCCTTCTACCCCCCGCCCCAAGTACCCACCTCACGGTAACCTGTGTAATTTGTACGATGATCTAAAGTGATTGATGAGGATTTGGTCTCTCATCGTTCCGGGCTAAGGAATATCGCTGCTGTTGGTCCCGATCCACCGAGAAGCCTCTGCTGCGTCTGCCCCGCCCGCTCCTAAAATGCAGCTTTTCTGGTTTTTGTGAATCCATCTGTCCCCTTTCCCTCCTTCTCGGGCTCCTGCATCAGCCTCTCCTTCTGCTTCTCGTACCCAAGCTCCCCTGGCCCTCTCTCAGCTCAGGACACTCACCCCATCTTTAACTTGAGCTTAATTTGCTGACTTTGTGTCTTTCTTTCAACTGATTTCCCCCCAAGTCTTTGCACTTGCCCTGGATGAGGCCATCACGCCTCCGGTAGTAGAAACTGTGTGGACCGTTCCCAAGCACCCCCCAGCCTGGTCTGTCCTGAGCTTCAGACAAGGGGTGTCTGTCAGGGAACCAGACTCCACGGCCTCCAGAGTCTGCCCCTGCCCCTGTGCACTTGGGGAGACTCAGACGGTGCCTTTGAGCACATTCGAAAAGTGTTCTTTCCTCAAACCACTTACTTCCATTGGGCAAAAGTTGTCGGAATTACCAAGACTGCTGAGAGTGCCCCCCTTCACCTGTATTAGGGAGGGGACCACCCCATCACACGGCCCCTTATCTTGTGTTTCAGAGACTCTGTTGCTGCTGGTTGAGGGGTTCCCTGTGGCCCCCCTCCGGCTGTGGCCCTGGGGCTGAGGGTGCACGGCCGCCTGCCTGCCCGCTGCCCGGGAAGTGTCTGCCTCTGCAGGGAGGACGTGCGGCATCCAGCTGACTTCCCCTCGACGGAAGGAGTGATGTGGCTTGCTGTCATCTCGGGTGAGTGGAGAGGTGTCCAGGCCCAGAGTGGCTGCTGCCTGGCTCTCTGTCCAGGAGGGATCCACCACTTCACCGGCTGCCTGGGGTGACCGCCGAAGACACCACGGACAGGACGTGTGGGCAGGCGGTCTCTCGGAACCTCCAGAATCTCTCAGAACTCGTGTGTCCCCTGGTCTGGTGGGGCGGCCATGTGTGGTCACATGACCTGCGCATCCTCCAGGCAATGTTTCCCCAGGACCAGAGGCTGCCTCTGCCCTGGTCATGCTCAGAGCCTTCAACACAGCCTCTTCCTCCAAAAGGGCAAAGCAGCACAGCTCAGGGAGCCGTCGGGGGCCACAGCCCCCGGGCAGCGTCTGGACTGAGGGCCAGGCCGGAGGGCTAGCCGGGCAGTGGCCCCCTAGTGGGTCCTGGTGCCCAGTCACTCCCCTGGAGCCTGGCTGCTGACTGTGGGCCTGGGCTTTAGGTCCTGCATTTGCTTTCTAACTTGGACAGTTTGTAGTCGAAGGAATTCAAGAGCAGATTTATTCCAGTGCGCTTGAACAATGCAACTGAACAAATCACTCACATCCCTGCACAGAGGAGGAGGCGCGCCTGCGGGGAAAGCCACCTGTGTCCTGTGGGCAGCGGGACTTCTTCACCGTGTGGACTGGACTCGCTGCTGGTCGCTGGGCCTGGCTGGGGCTTACCTGGACCGGCGGCCGGTTTCCAGAGCTGTTTCTCTTACACCGAGCATCTCCACTAGCGCTGTGTGGCAGATAAAAGCTTGAGCTCGGCCGTGGGAATGTTCCCGAAGACTCTGCCGCTCGTGTGGGTCTGTGGACGGGTGCCTCTGGTTGTGGACGGTGAGTGCTTGAGGCTGGCGAGCCTGTCATGGCCCTGCGGTCACAGAGCGAGGAGGGCGTTTGTGAGGCAGCCTGGTCTTCCTCTGCCTGTTTTCTCTATTTCACCCCTGAAGAACGTCTGTCCTGTGTCTGCTGCGTGACTTAGAGTGACTCGGTGGTGGCAACTGAGACAGCGGGGGATGTGGGGCGCCTCTGGATCCCTCTGAGAGCCCTCCACAAACAGCCCGCGGCCAGTCCAGAGCGGGGCTGGACCCTGATGCTGTCGAATCCACTGTGCTTGAAGGAGGGGTGGGTTCCGATCTCCTGTGACTGGTCAAGAAACCCCACCGGGTGTGCTGTGTCCAAGGCCCTCTGCCAGCCAAAGGGCAGGGCCCGAAGGGTGTCTGAGCTGCAGACACCCCTCTTCCGTCACAGGTCACCCTGGGGTTCCCAACTGCAGACACCCCTCTTCCGTCACAGGTCACCCTGGGGTTCCCAACTGCAGACACCCCTCTTCCGTCGCAGGTCACCCTGGGGTTCCCAACTGCAGACACCCCTCTTCCGTCGCAGGTCACCCTGGGGTTCCCAGCTGCAGACACCCCTCTTCCGTCACAGGTCACCCTGGGGTTCCCAACTGCAGATCCGGGCTCGGGTTATCTTGGCTGGGTCCAGGTTGGCAGACAGCTCCTGCTGACGTCCTGGGAAGCAGAGGCGGAGGCTGCCCTCAACCTTTCCCGGATCTGGACAGACAGACTGCCCGCCTGAGGGCTTGCTTCAGCCAGAACCCAGAAAGAGCCTCGTCATTTTGCAGTAAACAATGATGCACCTTTTATTGCATTTATAAATGTCCCCAGAGGCGATTACTCAAAAGGGGTTCAGCTAATAAATACAGAACTAATAATTACCTCAGTTCAGAGTGCTGACGTGTGTAACTGCCGTCGGGGTCAAGAATGTCCCGTTTGCTCAACCTCCCCGGCACCTCGACACCTGTGGTTATGGAGCCGGGGTGCAGGTTGAGGTCAGGAGTCAGGGAACAGGATGTCCTTCCCGCTGGGTCAGCGTGGTGGACAGGCTGTGGCTCTGTCGCCGGGCCCTTGGGGTGTCCTTTCTTTGCAGGGGCGCTGGGTCCTGCTGTGGGCACTGGACAGACGGCAGCCCCTGGAGCTGCTCTGGGGGCTCACCGGGCGTCAGGTGGGACCGCAGCAAGGCTGTTTCTCTTCCACTTGGGCACTTGGTCCCTTATCCATCCTCGGCCAGGTGGCTAGATGGAGGGAACAGTCAGCCCGTGCTGTGCGTGGACTCGGTTGGAGGTCAGCCCTCTTGCCGGGCGGCCATCGGTTGGGCCAGGCCCCCGGTGCCCACCCTCGTCTCCCAGGGCTGGGGCAGGAGAAGACAGAGCTGCCCGCACTGCCGGCCTGACACCCACCACACGAGGCACGGCCTGTGTCCCCACATCCTCCTGCCAGGCCCCGTGGGGTCCCCAGCTGGCCAGCGCGAGGCTGCAGTGCAGCCGGGAAAGGCCTGGCTCTGCACCCGGGCTGGCCCACAGCCTGGCACCGGGGGTGCTAGCGACGGACACGTGGGCGAACAAATGGGACCAAGACAGGGCTGCTTGGGAGGCCTCCCCCGAGGAGGCAGCCAGGCCTCCCGCAGCCAGGACTGATGGGCTGCCTCCCAGGCCCAGGGACAAGTCAGCTCCCTCCGTCTGGGATGGAGTCTGCCCTCGCCCCAGCTCCGGAGCCCTGGGGAGATGGCCGGGCCCCCTGTGCACCCACCACGGGAACAGAGCCCCAGGAGGCTGGGGGTGCCCTGGCTAAGAGGGCAGGCCTCCGTGGGGCCCTGGAGCCCGGGTCGCTCCGGCTCATCTTCCTGGAGCCCCATCCCGAGTGCTCCCGTGGATGGACCGGCTCCATGGTTCTGAGCCTCACAGACTTCTGACGGCAATGAGCAAAGCCAGCCAGAGGTTGCTAAAGCTTCCTGCCTTTTCCCTTAACCCTTAGACCTTGGTGATCAGAAACCGCAAATCCGTGTCAAGGCTGTTGAATATGTTTGCTATCTCAGACTCCAGATGTGATGAAAAGGCTGAGATGTGGCAGATCCTCTGGGCTGAACTTTCCCTGAGAGGAGTGGCAAAGAGGCTCTGGGCGTGCAGAGGACAGTGTCGCGGTGTCAGCGTTTGTGTCTGCCTGTAGTGCCCCGGGAAGGAGCGTGTAAGGCCCGTGTGTAAGCTGGAGAAGGACAGGACACCTCTCGCTTCTAGCCAACCGTCCGTCTGAAAGCCAAACACAGAGGTCCGCACGATAGTGCTGTGTGACGTCGGAGCCTCTGCCAGTTTGAAAAGGACCTGGAATCCGGGGAAGATGCATTTTCATGTTTTTGATCACAGTCTTAGGGCCGCTTGCTGACAACATTAAGAATTAACAAGTCATGTCGAAGCTTAAAAGAGTTTAATGGTTTCATTAGGGGACTGTAAAGTCTGTTACTTAGAACTAGTGTGGCATTAGAAAGCAGGACATATTTACTGGACTCTGCGGTCTAATTTCTAGAACCCAGGCAAAGCTCAGCTACTATGATATAAATAATTCGTTATTGTTTAGTTGCTAAGTCGTGTCTGACTCTTTGTGACCCCATGGACTGTAGCTCACCAGGCTCCTCTGTCCATGGGATTCTCCAGGCGAGAACTCTGGAGTGAGTTGCCAGGCCCTCCTCCAGGGGATCTTTCCGACCCAGGGATGGAACCCACATCTCTCACACTGCAGGCAGACCTTTAACTGCTGAGCCTCCTGGGAAGCCCAGAGTAAAGAAATAAAGAACGGTATAACAGAGGGGTAATGCCTTTGGGCACGTGATGCCAACACAGCTCTTGACACCTAAGAAGGTTGTGGGTCCTGCCAGCACATTGTGTTGGCATCTTTTAGATGTGAAAATGGAAGGTGGGTTACTGGCAGTTCTTTCTTTCCAGCATGGGAGGGGTCTTTTCTGTTGTTTTGGGAGAGCGGGAGAGGCCTGTGGGAGGGCGCCCACCTGTCCCTTCACCAGAGAGCAGGGCTGGGGAGGGTTTTGGGGACGCTCTGGACACAGAATCCTACTGTGCCCTCGGGGGTTGCTCTGCAGTCGCAGAAAGGGCACCAGGGGTGCTGCCTAACCTCGACAGTGATGCCATGGCCCCCCACGCCCAGGCCTCCCCTGGGGGGGACACCAGCTCTCACTAAGGAGAGACACCATGTCACAGTTTGGGAGGCTCCCCTACCAGTAACTGAGTGAACTGAGACAGTCATCTGAAGAGTTCAACTAAGTTTAGGCCAACCCAAGAGGAAACCAAGACCCAGCTCAGAATTCTTTCCATCACAATTGTGTTACGACGGAAAGAATTCTGAACTGGGTCTTGGTTTCCTCTTGGGTCAGGAAGGAGTGTTTCAGCTACCCTGTGGCCTGTTTTCTCATCTATGAGATCCAGTTCAGTTCAGTCGCTCAGTCGAGTCTGACTCTTTGCGACCCCATTAACTGCAGCATGCCAGGCCTCCCTGTCCTTCATCATCTCCCAGAGTTTGCTCAAACTCACATCCGTCGAGTTGGTGATGCCATTCAACCATCTCATCCTCTGCCGTTCCCTTCTCCGCTGCCTTCAATCCTGCCCAGCATCAGGGTCTTTTCCAGTGAGTCAGCTCTTCACATCAGGTGGCCAAAGTACTGGAGTTTCAGCTTCAGCATCAGTCCTTCCAATGAATATTCAGGACTGATTTCCTTTAGGATGGACTGGTTGGATCTCCTTGCTGTCCAAGGGAGTCTCAAGAATCTTCTCCACACCACAAAGCATCAGTTCTTCTGCGCTCAGCTTTCTTTATGGCCCAGCTCTCACGTCCACATGTGACTCTGCTGGAAAAACCACAGCCTTGACTAGATGGGCTTTTTGGCAAAGTAAGGTCTCTGCTTTTCAGTATGCTGTCTAGTTTGGTCATAGCTTTTCTTCCAACGAGCAAGGAGAGGCTTGTGGGAGGGAGCTCACCTGTTTTTTAATTTCATGGCTGCAATCACCATCTGCAGTGATTTTGGAGCCCCTCAAAATAAAGTGTTTCCATTGTTTCCCCATCTATTTGTCATGAAGTGATAGGACTGGATGCCACAATCTTTGTTGAATGTTGAGTTTTAATCCAGCTTTTTCACTCTCCTCTTTCACTTTCATCAAGAGGCTCTTTAGTTCTCCGTTTTCTGCCATAAGTGTGGTGTCGTCTGCGTATCTGAGGTTATTGATATTTCTCCCGGCAATCTTGATTCCAGCTTGTACTTCATCTAGCCCAGCGTTTTGCATGAGGTACTCTGCACAGACTGGTTCCAAATAGGAAAAGGAGTACATCAAGGCTGTATATTGTCACCCTGCTTATTTAACTTCTATGCAGAGTACATCATGAGAAACGCTGGACTTGAAGAAACACAAGCTGGAATCAAGATTGCCGGGAGAAATATCAATAACCTCAGATATGTAGATGATACCACCCTTATGGCAGAAAGTGAAGAGAAACTAAAAAGCCTCTTGATGAAAGTGAAAGAGGAGAGTGAAAAAGCTGGCTTAAAGCTCAACATTCAGAAAACGAAGATCATGGCATCCGGTCCCATCACTTCATGGCAAATAGATGGGGAAACAGTGGAAACAGTGTCAGATTTTATTTTGGGGGGCTCCAAAATCACTGCAGATGGTGATTGCAGCCATGAAATTAAAAGACGCTTACTCCTTGGAAGAAAAGTTATGACCAACCTAGACAGCACATTCAAAAGCAGAGACGTTACTTTGCCGACTAAGGTCTGTCTAGTCAAGGCTATGGTTTTTCCTGTGGTCATGTATGGATGTGAAAGTTGGACTGTGAAGAAGGCTGAGCGCCAAAGAATTGATGCATTTGAACTGTGGTGTTGGAGAAGACTCTTGAGAGTCCCTTGGACTGCAAGGAGATCCACCAGTCCATTCTGAAGGAGATCAACCCTGGGATTTCTTTGGAAGGAATGATGCTAAAGCTGAAACTCCAGTACTTTGGCCACCTCATGGGAAGAGTTGACTCATTGGAAAAGACTCTGATGCTGGGATATCCAGTCCCATCACTTCATGGCAAATAGATGGGGAAACAGTGGAAACAGTGTCAGATTTTATTTTGGGGGGCTCCAAAATCACTGCAGATGGTGATTGCAGCCATGAAATTAAAAGACGCTTACTCCTTGGAAGAAAAGTTATGACCAACCTAGACAGCACATTCAAAAGCAGAGACGTTACTTTGCCGACTAAGGTCTGTCTAGTCAAGGCTATGGTTTTTCCTGTGGTCATGTATGGATGTGAAAGTTGGACTGTGAAGAAGGCTGAGCGCCAAAGAATTGATGCATTTGAACTGTGGTGTTGGAGAAGACTCTTGAGAGTCCCTTGGACTGCAAGGAGATCCACCAGTCCATTCTGAAGGAGATCAACCCTGGGATTTCTTTGGAAGGAATGATGCTAAAGCTGAAACTCCAGTACTTTGGCCACCTCATGGGAAGAGTTGACTCATTGGAAAAGACTCTGATGCTGGCAGGGATTGGGGGCAGGAGGAGAAGGGGACGACCGAGGATGAGATGGCTGGATGGCATCACCGACTCGATGGACGTGAGTCTGAGTGAACTCCAGGAGATGGTGATGAACAGGGAGGCCTAGCGTGCTGCGATTCATGGGGTCGCAAAGAGTCGGACACGACTGAGCGACTGAACTGAACTGACTCTGCATATACGTTAAATAAACAGGCTGACATAAGATTAGGGTCTGTCCAATAGAGTCAAGGAGTTATCTTTTATTTGTGTGTGATTTTTCCTGAGAAAGGGCAATGTTGCTTTGTGACACAGTGGCAATGGGACAGAGTGGGCCTGGGGGCCCCCCATGAGCCCCTCTTTCCCTGTGGGGTGGGGGGAACTTTCTCCATGTTTCTTCTTTTCTTGAGAGCCCAAGGGACTAAGAAGTTGGCTCAGTTCTGGAGGGAGCCCAGGGCGTGGGGAGGTCTGCCAGGGGTCTTGGGGTTGGGGCAGGGCCCAGCGCCCTGCTTCAGCCTCTGGTGTTTGGGAGAATCCTCTTCTATCTTAGGAAGCAGCTGGGCTGTTCGGGTTTTCCGGCACCAAAATCAGCAGATTGATCCCGGGTTGTAGGGGGCTTGGCCTGGGGCACTGGGGCAGTGATGGCCCTACAGGGTGAGGCCGGGCACAGGGCGTGGGTCGTGGGTTTCTCTCTGCGGATCCAGCGCCCTGGGCCTGGAGGGTTCTTCTGGGTGGGGGTGGTCAGGTGAGGGGACCACAAAGCACTCTGGGCGGGGCGCCAGTCTCTGGAGCTCAGGTATCAAAGGGCATTTCCCAAACCAAACAGACCCCCACCCCACCCCGCTCCTGAGCTCCCGCATCTGTCGAGGGTCAGCTGCCCTCTGCCCGTTGTTTGCACAGGTGGGTCTTGGCCCCATGGCCTGGAGGCTGGGGGAGGGCTGAGGCAGGTTAGGGCTGGGGAGGGTCAAGGC
>SJXO01001645.1:612924-643455 GCA_006408615.1 Connochaetes taurinus | reverse complement strand
ACAGCCCCAGGTCAGCACAGAGCAAAGAGCTGAGCTCCCCCAGCTCCCCCAGCTCCCACAGCTGTCTGTTTGCGTGTGGTAGTGCATGAGCGTCAGAGCCACACTCTCGACCTGTGCCCCCGCCTCCCACCCCTATGTCTGTGAGTCCACACCGGCTTTGTTCTTAAGCCCCTTATAGGGCAGCTCTAGACTAGTCTGCAGTCAGTCCCGTTACTAAGATGCGACACTTCTGGCATCTCCGCCTACGGCCCTGGGTGTTCGAGCAGACGTGTCCACTGCGGCTGGTTGGAAGCCGTAGCTCTCCCAGCCCTGCGAGGTCTGGGAACCCTCGCAATTGCAGCTCTTCTTCGGCTCTTCTCTGTCCAGCCTTGCAGATGCCCCCGCCCCGTGCATGGTCTGGATTTGCCCAGATCCAGGGCCCCTGCAGACTTCCGGACCCTTCCGTGCACAGTTCGGTTCTCCCGGCACTTGGCCCCTCACACCCTGCAGGCTCCGCTTCCCGAGCTCAGCCCCACGTCCCTCGGCTCAGACGTGGGCTTCCTCTCCGCTGCTCCTGTCCTTTTGCTGTTGTTTTAAATTTACTTTCAGGCAAGAATCAAGGATGGTTGTAATCTCTGGGATCAGCATAATATTGTTTGATATCTTATGTCTAAAAACATTTTTACTTGTATTTTGCCCAAATTTCCATTTGTTCAGTGGAAAAAAATAATCTATTCTGATTTCTCCTTTATAGCTGGGAATATAAGCCATGACTTTAAGACAGTTTATGTATTTGAATTGGGATTCAAATAAAGCTCACACAGTTTGATCGGCTCGTGTGTCTTTTAACCTTTTAAACTGGTTAAGTCCCTCCTTCCCTTTCCTTGCTGTCTCTCCTTCCTGCCACTGTCTTTTGTTGAAACACTGGCAGTGTTCGTATGTTGAGTTTCACACCTCTTTCTGGATTTCATTGACTCTGTTCCCAGGGTGTTTTAACCTGATCCTCTGTACATGTTCCCTGGTAGCTGGTCGTTGGATTGAGAGACTCGATCAGATTCAGATTAGGTTTTCTCAAGACAGCTTTAAAGATGTTGCTTGCTTTTCCATCACAAGGAACACGTCTTTTTGTTGTGTTGGCAGTCACTGATGCTCAGCAACTAGACCAAAGCCTTTCATTTAATTTGCTGAGTTATCACAGAGCCTGGGTCTCCGCAAGGACGAATTTCTAGACTGAGCAAATGGGACTGTTGTATCTAGCCATGTACTTGTTTTCAAAAATACCAACTATGATGACAACTTGGAGCTCCAGTAAAACGTGGAGTCTTTTTAAACTTGCTCAAGGCAAAGTTGCCCCATCTGTGCACACTGGCAGGAGGGCACGCTGAATTACATCCGTGCATACCTATTCCTTTCAAAGCTGTGCTCTAGCTGGAGACGGGCTCAAGCCGTGCTGCCAGGAGGGAAGGCACCTGCCCTCCTCAGTGTGAGGCAAGCTCAGCTTTTCAGATCACCACAGGGTGATCCTGTCTGGGGGTGGGCACGGAACTGTGTCGCGTGGGTTGTGTCCACTGAGGCTGCGTCCATGGAGGCTGCGTCCTTGGGGTGTGTATCCATGGATGCTGCCTCCGCTCTGAGGGCAGGGCGTCCAGAAGGCCCTCCACCGTCTGCACAGCGATGCCTGTGTGTGTGGGATGCTCTCTGTCTGCTTCGAGGCGCCCGACGGGGTGGGTGATGGTGAGAGAAGTGAGCGCAGGTGCCGTTTGGGGCTCCACCGTGAGCCTGGGGACCCTGGGGTCTGGCTGGGGCCCCCACCCTTTCAGGTCCCACAGTCTTGTCCACTTTCTTATCTCTCAGCAGCTGTTGCCTCACTGGGGGAATAGGAAAGAGTCGGAGTGAGGAGTGAATGAAGCCTGAGCGTGCTCGGAGACGTCAGCTTAGAACGATGCTCAGCGAGTGGCCGGGACCTCAGGGGCTCAGCGAGCAGTGGCTGCCTGCTCCCTGCCCGTTCCTGCATCTTCCCTGAGGAGCTTGTGAGTGAGGGAAGTTGACCTGCCCACCTCAGCAGCCTCGAGAGAGTTCAGCTCGCTGCCAAAATGTTTACAGGGGGCTTGGTGATGCTCGGCCTGGGCCAAGGGGCCCGATGGTCCTTGAGAGCCCAGGACATGTGTGAGCCAAGGGGGCTCTGGGGGCTGACCCCGCTAGCTCTGAGTGTCTGAGCGGGTCCTGAGACATGTCCTGTGGTGCCGCAAGGCTGGGGTTCAGAGGCGCGGGGGGCAAGCTTCTGACCGCTCCCCGTGGGCTGGGTTGAGCCCCCGGGAGCAGCAACCTTGCAGCCTCTCCAGCAGCTGCGGGGCCTCACCATGAACTAGCAGGGAGGAGGGAAGCGCTCCGGACCAGGCGCTCCCAGGTCAAGCACTCAGCTGACCGGGGGCACCGTTGCCTCTGCGCGCTGAGCCCCAGGGCAAGGGTGTGCCTGGTGGCTCCTCGGAAGGCCGCTCTGCAGCAGAGCATGTGTCAGGAGCCTGAGTGCGAGTCCTCCAGGAAGGGAGGGCTCTTCCTCTCAAGGCTCACGTCAGGCGAGCTTTGAGAGGCGTTCGGCAGCTTTGTCCTGTGTGGCTCCCCTCAGGCTGGGCCCTGCCGCACTGGGGGGAGCTGCAGACCCGGCGTTTGGGGAAGGAGCGGCCAGGACGGCGCTTTCCTCCGCCAGGTGTGGTGACGGACTGCTGCCTTTCTGTCTGTCTGCACTCGACTGTTTTGGGCCCAGAGGCAACAGCAGAGCTTCAGCACCTCGTTCGCTCGGGGCGGTGCCCCTGTGGACCTGGACTCGGTGAGGACAGCCGGCCCGCTGCCCCAAGCCCAGGCTGGTGGGGGTCTCGGCCGCAGACTGACCACAGACCCCTGCACTCCACACCGCTGTCTCCTGCCCAGCCTCCCCCGGACGCGCCGGGTCTACGCACTGGGCACCAGGACCGGCCTTTTCTGAACACTTTACCCACAGCTACTTCACGGCTCGACGCTGCTGTGGGTCTGAGGTCCACTGACGTTCAGGTGCAAAGGCAAAGCTGAAAGTGAGTCAGGCCCCCCCGGGGCACAGGGTCACGTCTGGAGCTCCCGGCCTGCGTGTCACTGGTGTGACTTTCCTGCCTGAAGAGGGGAGGTTGCATGTGTGCTCATGTGTGTGTGGTGTATGAGCATGAATGCGTGTCTACGTGTCTGCCTGAGCATGGGTGCCTGCGAGTGCCCTGCACGTGTGAACATGCGTGTGTATGTACATGGACATGTGTGCAGATGTGCACGTGGGAGGGTGTATGTACGTGAAGAATTGGAGGTGTGTGTGTGAGGTGTGATTGGAGGCACCTGATTCCTGGCCGTTTTTCGCGCTGACCAGCCCGTCAGGTCACTAACATGCTATTTGGACATTAGTTCCATCAACAGGGAAGCATGGGAATCGGAGCATCATCCCAAGGAGAACATTCAGCCTGAAACGCCCGTGTTTCCATCATGAATGCTCTGAAACCTTTGCAACCCCCGGTGGAGAGCGGGCGAGCCGACCTTGGTGTCCGTGCCCTTGAATGTGAGTGCGTGTAGTTTGCGCCCCAACCTGCCTTGTCGGTTTGTTCTGATCGTATGTCTGGGTGACACTGGTTTGGACTGCATTTCCTGGCTTCCTCCTAAAGCTGGGATGGGTTTTACCTCCTGTCGTGTGGCCTGAGGGCTGAGGTGTCACCAAGAGCACGGGCGAGCTGAGCAGGAGGAAGTCCCCAGGAGCAGGCTGGAGGGGGAGGGCAGTGCCCACTGCTGAGGCCACCATGACCGCCCCGGGGGAGGGAGAGGGCAGTGCCCACTGCTGAGACTGCCATGACTGCCCCGGGGGAGGGCAGTGCCCACTGCTGAGGCCGCCATGACCGCCCCGGGGGAGGGAGAGGGCAGTGCCCACTGCTGAGACTGCCATGACTGCCCCGGGGGAGGGCAGTGCCCACTGCTGAGGCCGCCATGACCGCCCCGGGGGAGGGAGAGGGCAGTGCCCACTGCTGAGACTGCCATGACCGCCCCAGGGGAGGGTGGGTGCCCAGCGCCCAGGCCCCCGGCTGCCTGGTGTGCACTCAGCCCTGACGTCCATCTGCTGAGATGAGATGCTGTCCTCCATCGACTGAGGTCTTCTCATGAGCTGGGGGCACTGGTGGGGGCTGTCTGTGGGGCGAGCCGACGTCTGGGTGCACCTTCTGGGGGGCGGGGTTGCAGGTATCTGCAGCCTCAACCGGGCTCCCTTTGGGGGACACCGGGACAGAGCTGTGCTGTCGGTGGATTTGAGGGGCACCGAGGATATCAACAGGTGTGGGGCTTGGGTGCAGCGGGCGCAGTGCACGCAGCGGGCACAGTGGCCAGGCGGCGCAGATGCACCAAGCTGGACTGCGCTTCGGCCGTCGCCTGGCTGTGCGTGTCCTCCTTTGCCGGGAGCGGGGCTTGAGACGAGGTGGGCATGTGTCCTTCCAGCCTGCGGTGCTTTGGAAGGAGGAGCAGAGCCAGACTCAGCAGAGCCTGGGGTCGGATGGGTGGCTGGGAAGTGACCAGTGATCGTGGGTTGACTGACCAGGACTCAGCCGACGAGGGGATCCTCTTGGTCCTGACAGTGAGCAGGGTGGGTCACTGTTCTCAGCTGCCTTGAAGGAGTTCTGATGTGTTTGAGACCCTCTTTGTGAATTTCGAGTCTGCAGTCCCGTGTAATCGAAGGGAACGACAGAAGCCCCTGGGGCCACAGGATGGCTCTGGATGAGCCTGGGATCCCCGATGTAGACGGCAGACAGAGGGGCCCACAGCCTCCGGGGTTCGTGAGCCCGGACGCCGTCCTGAGGGTGGTTTTGGAGGCGCACAGGCTGAAGTCCCAGCTCAGAGAAAGGCCGCGAGCCAGAGCAGCTGCACAGCCCTCCCAGGCCCACGGGGCCCTCCTCCTCCATGAGCCCGGCTCTCTGGGCCCTGGGGGACAGAGGAGGCTGTGCCGTCTGCCGAGACTCGCGGCCCATGAGGCCCGACGCTCTACGCTCATTTCCAAGCCACTGTGTCACTTGGTCATCCCGTCCCTATGCTGATGGGGACCCTGAGGCCAAGAGGCTGCAACACGTCTCCACGCAGCCACGTGCCCGGGGCGGGGGCACAGCCCCTCCTTCACATGTGCCCCGCTTCCTGGAGGACAGTCTGTCACCAAAGCTTAGCCTCTGCTTCAATAAAGGGAGATTTAAGCTTCCGAAGAGAAGAGGGTTAGCCCCGTTGGAACCATCCCAAGCGATAAAAGCCACTTTTTGTCAGGGGGCGGCTGGCACTTATCACAGAAATAGAGACTCGGCAGCTGAGCCAGCGGAGGGGGGAGCCTGTCCCTGATCAGCCCACCCTTTCCTGCCTCCCACCTCCCGGGTCTCACTGCCAACCTCCTGGGCTCCGTGACTGAGCCACCAGCGGCATCTGACGCCCAACTCGCCAGCCTGCCTGCGTCCTGGGCACGTCAGGGTCTTGTGCCAGGCGCCCCAGCCCTCACCCAGGTGCCCACACTGAGTATAAGCAGAAATGAAGGCTGCAAGGTGGGGGTAAATACTTTCCACAGAGGAGCAGTCAGTAGCCAAAAAAGACAGTTTACTATTCTTAACATGTAACGTGTCACGGCTGATTAACGAGAAAAAGACGAGCGCTCCGATTGTAAAGTGGGCAAAGGGCATAAACACAACACCCTAGGTTAAAACATCCATAGCCTGCTCACACCCGGAGGTAAATGGAAGCGCAGCCTGGCTGGAGGACTCGTCGGAGGACGGGCCCACCGGCCTGAGTCCTGAGTCACTGTTGTTTGGCTCCACGATCTTCAGCACGTGAGACTTGCTGAGCCCTGGTTGTTCTCTGTGGAACAGGGGCAGGAGGTACCCGCCTGCAGGGCCGTCTTGAGGTTGGAAGAGTCGATTCTGTGAGGAGCTGAGCGAGCGCCTGGTATGCGCGCTTTGACATCTCTGCCAGGGGCACAGGGCTAACGAGGCACGTTCACGAGTTCACACCTCACCGATATCACACGCATGATGGAAACAGCAGGGAAATGCTATTTGTTGCCTATTGGAGTGGGCAAAGGTGGAGGCATTGCTAACAACCCCCGTGGGTGAGGTGTGGGAAGCCAGTGCTGGGCCGGTGGGACCCAGCACCTCACCTCCGCCAGGTGATTTGGCCGTTTGCCCTCATGCTGGAAACACAGACAGGGCCTGACTCAGTCTTCTCCCGGAAATTAACCCGGGGAAGTTCTGGGATGACACAGTGAAGAATGTGTCAGGATGCTTATCCCGCCATTGTTTGTAGGAGCAACAATTCAGAAGCAATTATGAACAGATCATCAGTTCAGTTCAGTTGCTCAGTCGTGTCTGCCCTTTGCGACCCCATTAACTGCAGCATGCCAGGCCTCCCTGTCCATCACCAACTCCCAGAGTTCACCCAAACCCATATCCATCGAGTCGGTGATGCCATCCAACCATCTCATCCTCTGCCATCCCCTTCTCCTCCTGCCCTCAATTTTTTCCAGCATCAGGGTCTTTTCCAATGAGTCAGCTCTCCGCATCAGGTGGCCAAAGTACTGGAGTTTCAGCTTCAACATCAGTCCTTCCAATGAACACCCAGGACTGATCTCCTTTAGGATGGACTGGTTGGATCTCCTTGCAGTCCAAGGCACTCTCAAGTAGTTCTAACAGTTGCTTCCTGACTTGCATACAGGTTTCTCAAGAAGCAGATCAGGTGGTCTGGTATTCCCATCTCTTTCAGAATTTTCCACAGTTTATTGTGATCCACACAGTCAAAGGCTTTGGCATAGTCAATAAAGCAGAAATAGATGTTTTTCTGGAACTCTTGCTTTTTCGATGATCCAGCAGATGTTGGCAATTTGATCTCTGGTTCCTCTGCCTTTTCTAAAACCAGCTTGAACATCTGGAAGTTCACGGTTCATGTATTGCTGAAGCCTGGCTTGGAGAATTTGGAGCATTACTTTACTAGCGTGTGAGATGAGTGCAATTGTGTGGTAGTTTGAACATTCTTTGGCATTGCCTTTCTTTGGGATTGGAATGAAAACTGACCTTTTCCAGTCCTGTGGCCACTGCTGAGTTTTCCACATCTGCTGGCATATTGAGTGCAGCACTCTCACGGTGTCATCTACGGATCATAGTTGGATCAAATCAGCATGTTTTATACCTTAGATGTCCACGGTGTGTACACTTGTGTAAACTGTATCTCAATAAAAAAACTCAGGAGCCCTTTAAACACCCCTAAGTGAGACTGATCAGTGAGTCGCACTTCATCCACACAAGGGTGTCCCTTGTGAGCACACGGTGACACGGTGCAGTGCCCCAGCCTGCAGCAGCCGCCACGGGTGAGGCTCCCTGACGGCGACAGTGACGAGAGGCGCGTCTGTCCAGCGCCTCCGTTTGTGTGCACCACCAACGGTTCAATTAAAGGGAAAAGTTTGGAAAGATGCACTAGCTTTGAAACACCTACATTCCCTTCTTGGGAACTATGTTTATGATTTGACTTTTGTGAGTCTATTATCTTTTAACCAGAAAAAAGAAAACAAATGCATTTTTTGGTCCTTTAACAGCTTACACTATATGCAGAGATCTGTGTGTTGATTTTGCTCCAAGTGTAAACTGACTTGGAGCTGTGGTCCAAGAACACTTCATCCTAGCTTTCTTCCTTTTCTTTTTTCCTTGTTTCTCATCCAGGAGCATTTCTTCATTCTTTAGTCTGTGACTCAGCAGCGAGACGTGAGAGCCAGTGTTTTGCAAGAGTCTCCGTGCAGTGGCGAGCACCCCAGCCCTGGCGCCAGAGCCAGGCGGGCACAGAGCGTCACCGCCCGCCTGCCCAGGGAGGACGCAGCCCCACGGGGTGGGGCGAGCCGGAGCCAGCCGGTCAATGCCGGACGCCTGGCCGCGGCCTTGGGCAGCACTGCGACGCATAGGCCTCCTCTGCTTGTGTGGCTGAGACTCACTGCGGCGAAGAGTCCCTGAGGCGTCCGCCGGACTGTGTCGCCCAGCCGTTCGCTAGGGAACTGGGGGGACGCACCCCGGTGGCTCCCAAGCCACCCTGGTAGGCGTCTCTTTCCCTCTTGGCTTGAGCTTCCCGCCGTCAACCGGGCTTTCACAGACTTTCACAACGCCCCAGTCAGTCTTGTTCTGCGCCATGTACAGTGTGTAGCAACTCTTGCTCCATCCGCGCTGCCCAGATCCCGGGGAGCAGGCAGAGCGGGAATCACCATCATCACTTTGCAAATGAGGAGGGAGCTCAAAGACTTCTGAGGCTTGGCTGGGCACCCGCAGCGTGGCCAGGCCCAGCGCTGGGTCCTCTGTGCCCGCTGGTTTCGTTTCTCCCCTGTGAGTCCCCAGCTCTGTAGAAAGCCATTGCCATTGTCCTCTGTGGACCACCCAAGAGCTGACCTTCAGTTTTCCAACTGAGACACACGCACACGCACACACGACTGAAACAAAAGTCTTAAGAAGCGAAACTTACCCTTTCTACCCTGTGTACGCAATGACTCAGACGTTTTCTAGTCTTTCATTCCATTCTATTCTTTCTCCAAAAGAAAAAGAAAGGGAAAGTTTGCCCCTGACGTGGTGACTTGACTTCGTGACCCCCGGGGACAGCCCCCCAGCTGCCCAGCGAGGCAGGGTGTGTGCCCGTGTGCCCGTGTGCCCCTCTGGAGGGTGGGCTCCCGGGTGAGGGTCTGGAGAGGAGGGGCGGAGTACCCTTCTCTGCAGAATGGAGCGAGGGGCCGGCAGGGTGGGTGCAGACAGAGGCCGGTGTGGACGGAGCGGCTCAAGGGCCCAAAGGGCAGCATCGTCCTCTGCCTCGTCTTTCTCCGGTGGGGGATGGGCCCTGTTGCCTGGGGGCCCTGAGGTTCTGTCTCCTTCCCCGTTCGGGGTCAGGCAGCCTCTTGGGGAGGACGCTCAGCTCTCCCCTCTCAACCCTGGTCAGGGTGTCATGACCAGGCCACCAGCCGCTGAGGGTCCCCAGGTGACTGGGCAGGGGCTCCCTGGGGCCGCAGGGGGCTTTCAGCAGACCTCGGCGTGGGGTCCCAGTGAGCTGCTCCCCTGCAGCGGCCCGACGGCTCCTCGGGGCGCAGCCTGCACCCGGGCTCTTCACCTTTGTGGGTCGGAGATCGTTGCCTCACATTTCACAAACACAGAGGTCAGCGTCTGCCAAAGCCTGGCAAGGGCTGTGGACCCAGAGGATCCTAAAGGCTGAAGTCAAAGAAGATGGTGCTGAAGAGGGAATTCTCGGGGGAAGTTCTTCCTTGCGCCCCAATCTTCTGTAGACAGCCCGGTGAACCGCAGAGTCTGCTGTGTCTGACCTCACAGAGTTAGCCCTCTTCTCTTCTTTGCGCATGTGGATACGCTAATTCTCTCCAGTCAGGTCTGACTCTTTGCGACCCATGGACCGTAGCACACCAGGCTTCCCTGTCCACCATCTCCCAGAATTTGCTGAAACTCATGCCCATTGAGTAGATGATGCCATCCAACCATCTCATCCTCTGTTGCCCCCTTCTCCTGTTGCCCTCAACCTTTCCCAGCATCAGGGTTTCTAAGGAGTCGGGTCTTCCCATCACGTGGCCACGTATTGGAGCTTACGCTTCAGCAGCAGCCCTTCCAGTGCCTATTCAGGGCCGCTCTCTTTTTGGATGGACTGGCTGGACCTCCTTGCGTGCAGGTGCAGGGACCCTCGAGGGTCCTCTCCAGCACCCCAGCCCGGAAGCACCAGGCCTTCAGCGGTCAGTCTTCTTTACGGTCCAGCCCTCACATCCGTTGTTGCCTGTATCCATTAGAAAATGAGATGAGTTACCAGTGATAGAAAATTCAAATTAATGGTGACTCAAACACAAAATGCTTGGAGTGCCCCCAAAACGCTGGAAGGTGGGCTGGGGTCCGTCCAGGGCTGGCGCGGCTCTTCCAGCGGCCCTCAGGGGCCCGGGCTCCGCCCCGCTGTCTGCTTTGCCGCTCCCTGGACGGCAGTATCCACCGTGGATGTGGTGCTCCTGCCATCACATCCAGACTCCAGCCAGCAGGAAGGAGAGAGAGGCAGGAAGGAGGCCTCTCTTCTCTGTATGCAACCGAGAGGTACATGTGCAACTCTGCTTGAATCTCCTCGACCGGAAAGCGCTGTGTGGCCACACCCGGATCCAGGAGATGGGAAGTGTAGTCCTCACTCGGGACAGCTGGGCATTGAGGGATGGGGCGCCTGTGCAGGGGCCAGCACCAGCTCCTGCTACGGGGCTCCAGGGAGTCGATGTCTTAGCCAGAGGGGACTGGGAGGGTCCCACGTGAACCCCTTGGTGGTAGATTTTAGTAACTCAGACTCTGCTTTGTGGAGCAGAAAACTGAGCTGCCTGGCTGGTGGGTGGAGTCCCTGGGCACTGGAATCAATCTGAAAGGTGGGAGGAACAGGACTTCAGGCAGACAGCGTCTGGGAAACTGTCTTCAGTAGATCAGCGAAGGCTGTGGAGTGATTTTGAACTTGGACTCAAATGCCAGAGCTGCTGTGTGACCTTGGGAAAAGCGTTTGGTCTCCGGAAGCTTCCGTGGTCTCGTCCCCTGGACACTTGACTTGTCTCGGCTCCTGGCAGCGTCCCCTGCTAGAGGAGGCCCCTCTGACCCTGGCCTCACCTGGAAAGAAGGCCGTTGGCTCATGGTTTTCAAGGTCCCTTCAAGCCCCCAGCTCTTCTGACTCCTCATTCAGGCCCAGTCAGCTCAGCACTGTTGCATTAGACTTTTTTTTTTTTTTTTAATAATGCTGACACAATTCAGTTATTTTTAAAACAGTTTCCATAAACAGAGAAAGCAAATGGCTTTCTACCTGCTTTTCAGGCATGAGTAAATACTGACAAACGCTCGCAGGTAAGTTTCCGTGATGGAACCAGTCACCTGGGCAACCACGCATCGCAGGCACACAGCAGCACTCCAAGCCACATGAGTGTCCGGCCTTGGCGGTGGGGGGGGCGGTGGCCGGGACGGGGCGGGAGGCTGAGTCCAGCTTCCCTGGGACACCAGGACTTTCAGGAGAAAGTTGCTGCAGAAACATCTACAAGGTGTTTCCAAGAGCAGTTTAATCGTGACCGCCAGCCCCAGTCCGGCATCAGCGTCCCCAGCTGGGCTGGAGTCGCATCAGGAGAAGTGTGTCCGACGCTCTGCCCCTACGGCCTAGACGCTGAGCCTCGGGGAGCGCGCCAGGGTGGGGAGCATCTCGTTCTCAGCCCCAGGCACTCCTGGGAGCCTTGGGGGGCTCTGCCAGCTATCGACATGGGGCGGCCCACCTACCTCCAGGGCCCGGCCCCCACCCAAATCTCCATGCATCGCCAGGCTCAGGAACCACGAGGTTCCCTCCCCCAGCACTGCTGAGGGTCGCGGCTGAGCTCCCCCGCCCCTGGTGCCCCACGCCACCCCGGGGCAGATCTGGTCCCCAGGGTTCCTGGGTGCCCTGCACGACGGAGCTTCTCCCAGGGTTTCTCAGGAAGGGTCTGCTTTGTCCCCAGAGGAGGGATGCTCGGGAACTCTCGTTCTGAAGAATGCATGAGCCTGCGGGGGCTGAGGCCCGCTTCTCCTCACTGGTGGTGGGCAGCCGCTTCTCGACAAGGCGGGATGTCCCGGGACTGAGCTGCCCGGGGAGTAGCTGCGGGCCTCAGATGCCTTCCAGGCGGGGAGTGAGGGCCGCGTGTTTCCTGTCCCTGCACACGCGCGTCTGGACGGCCGAGGGTCTGGTCCGGACCCTCCAGGACCGCGCAGATGCAGAGGTCAGCCTGTGTCAGCAGCAGGCCTGGGACCTGGACGGGCAGCCAGCAGAGCCTTTGGATTAAGAGCAGGGAGCTGGGGGTGGTGCCCGGGAGGCAGGCCGAGACGGTGGCAGTGACCAGGGGAGTAAGGAGGAGGGGGACACAGAGGAGGGAATTCGGGAGTGATGACCAGGCTTCATGCCTGGAGGTCCACGTTGGCTGAACAACCAGGCCAGTAGTGGGTGCTTCAGCCCAGAGAACTGTAAGTGGGCAGCCTGCAGGGGGTCCGCGCCCCTGTCAGACCTGCCTGAGGCCCGCTCAGAGCTGAGCGCCCACAGCAGCACCTCCTGGGCAGGGGCTCCAGGGGCTCATCCCCACTCCGTCGGGCTCACCTGGGTTCCAGGGCAGGGCCAGAGTGGAGGCGGGAGCACCCGTTCCTGCTGGGGGAGTTTGTCTAGCGTGAGACAGGTGCGGGGCCTGGCACTGGGGTGTGGGAGGTCGTTTTGCCTCCAGGCCTGCTTTGCAGTGACCCCTGTGCTCAAGAGTGGATGGAGGCTACTCAGGGGCTGCCAGGCGGGCTCAGTTCGGGGTGAGGAGCAGGAGCTGTGTGCAGGGTGGGGCCAGAGGCTGGGGAGAATCCAGGAGGGTGAGTGGGGGTTGGCTGGGCTCCAGGGGCCAGGCCTGAGTCTGTTGGACTCTGGGGGCGGCCAGGAGTGACTCGTGTGCTTTGCAGGTTTGATGGGGTGCTGGCGGGGTGCCTCTGCTCTGGCCCCGTCCCTCTGCCCGACTCTGTCGTAAATGGGGTGGTGTGCGAGGCTCCTGGGGAGAACAACACCTATAAATGCCTCGGAAAGCTCTAAGTGCCATCTGAGAACAATCCCTGCGCCCAGTCAAGGGATTCCAAGGCCGGCGCCTGTGAGCGTGGCTGGCTCCTCACCCCCAGTGAGCCGAGTGCGGCACGACCAGCTCGAGGGACACTTCATATCCAGGGATGGATTTTCCAAAAGTGCAAAATGGAATGTGCGGAGAAGTGGGGTGGTTGCTTCCTGAGAGTTTGTCCTGGACAGCGGGGAACAGCACCCCACTCCCGCTCCCGAGGGGGCTGGTCCTTCCGCCTGTTGCTCCTTCTGCAAGCAGGGCAGCTCACTGTAGGGATTCTCAGACCGAGCAGGGGCAGGAGGTGATTTGAGTCGCTGTTATCTCCCTGTTTGACAGAGAAAATGGAGGCAGGGAGTTCAGGGGACCTGCCAGGATCGCAGGCTCTGGCAGGGCAGCCGCGTGATACCCCCACGGCTCAGGCTCTCTGCCGTCTACCCTGCATCTGGCCACTCTCGGCTCACCTGCCATCCTGCCACCACCCTCTGGCTTGACTTGGACCCAGGTGCCCAGGGGTCCCACCTCCACAGAGCTCCTGTCCTGGGGGAGTGAGTGACTGGCCAGCACCCACACTACGAAGGGACCACCCGCCGGTGGGCAGGGGCTGGGGGCCCGGTGCGGAGCTTGGGGCAGGACACTCGCCCCGACCCGCTGTCTTGCAAAGGTTACCGCCAGGGTCACTCATGCACGTGGGGGGCATTCTAGAGAATGTGCATTAATGATTCTAGGACAAGTGTACAGTTAGAAGGACTGTTTTTCTCTGCTTCATTTTTCTCTCACTGACATGCCAGACAAGTTCGCCCCGAAACACTCGGCCCCACTGACACGTGTTTTATTTTTTTAAAAATGTTTACTTTATGGATATTTTATTCTTGCATTCAGTTTTCCCTTAGCTTATTTTGTTTTTTAAAATAAGAAAGGCAACAAGAACAAACAAAAAGGGTTATCTTAATCCTACTGCTCTAACACAAATGTGCAGTTCTTTTAAATGCCAAAAAACTGTACGAAACACAAAAAACGGAAACCCGAAACTAGGGAATCTTAACCTTCTCTCGACAACCAGTGAAAATAAAATTCCGCGAACAGATCCCCCCAGGAGCCAGAATTTCCAGTTTGTTCACGGGACTTTCCAGGCCCTGGGCACTGCCTCTTGCACTGAGTAAATAGCAGATGATAAAGAGTAGAAAGAGTTCCTCTTTCCTGGTTGAGTGACCAAGTAACACAGAAGAAATCATTTCTGTTTAGAAAGAAAATAAAAGAAAGTGTCACTTTATGGGCCAAGAGTGAAGCGCCGTCACCCCACACCAAGGTCCCTGTGAATCCTACACCCGTTCTGGGGTCTCTGCCTCCAGGTCGCCCATCCTCGAAGCTGCAGGATGGTGTCCACGCAGGGAGCATCTCCTGGGGCCAGTCTTCGGGCCCCGCCCAGAGCCGGGAGCTGGAGGTGCCAGGGCGCAGGGGCCAGAGCTCATGGAGGCCCTAAGCATCTGCCCGGGGCTCAGACACAGGGCGTCTGGCTTGGTTCTGAGCTTCCTTACCCACGGCGACTGTTGTTCCAAACCGACATCCACACAAGCAGCCCTCTCCAGCCCAGCTCAGCTTCGCCTTCAGGGGCTGGGGCTCTGTGGTCACCATGGGCCAGGGGACGGTGCAGGCCTGCCCCACGACATGACCTGCTGGTGCCCGGCTCCGGCTTCTCCCGGCCAGTGGTGGAGGGCAAAGGGGCTGATCTCAAAGCGCCTTGTGGCTGTGAGCTGGGGTGGGGCTTTCCTTCTCCGGGGACACCCTGGTTCTGCCACCGTCTGCTGTTTTACGTGACGTCTGCCTCCAGGCCTGCGTTTGGTGAGCGCTCACCGTCATGTCTGGGTCTGCAGACCTATTCCACCTAGACGGCAGAGCAGGTGGCGCTCCAGGTGATGACCCCAGGCTGGACGTTGCCATTCACATCCCAGCTGTGGCCCCCGGACAGTGTGTGGCCTGTCTGCGGTTCTCAACCTCTCCGAGCCTCGTGGCAAGTTTTGCTTCAGTTCAGGGGAAACCTGGCCCCATGGCTTCAGAATGTCCCTCCCTTGGAGAGGCCCTGAGGGCTGTGCAGCTGAGTTCTGAGACACCCTGGGGGGGTGTGCCGGCGTCCACGGGGATTTCTCACAGCTGTTAGCGCCTGCTGACACTCTGGGTGCAAGGCCATCGCAGGGCAGGGTGTTTCGGGCTGTTTTCAGGCTGTTTCAGACTGTTTCACGGTGTTTCGGGATATTTCCGGGCGTTTTAGCATGCTTCAGGATGTTTCACAGTGTTTTGGGCTAATTTAGGGTGTTTCAGGGTGTTTTGAGCTGTTTCAGGATGTTTGGGGATGCTTCCGGGTGTTTCTGCATGTTTCAGGGTGTTTCGGGCTGTTTTGGACTGTTTCAGAATGTTTCAGGCTGTTTCAGGTGGTTTTTCAGGATGCTTCAGGGTGTTTCAGGCTGTTTCCGGGTGTTTCGGGGTGTTTCAGGATGTTTTGGGATATTTCCGGGTGTTTCAATTTCAGGATGTTTCATGGTGTTTTGGGATGTTTCCAGGTGTTTCAGTACGTTTCAGGGTGTTTCCGCATGTTTCAGGATGTTTTGGAGTGATTAAGGCTGTTTCAGGGTGTTTCGGGATGTTTCAGGGTGTTTTGGGGTGTTTCAGGGTGTTTCCGGGTGTTTGGGGTTGTTTCAGGGTGTTTCAGGGTGTTTCAGGGTGTTTCGGGGTGTTTCAGGGTGTTTCAGGGTGTTTCGGGGTGTTTCAGGGTGTTTGTGGCTGTTTCAGGGTGTTTCGGGGTGTTTCAGGGTGTTTTGGGATGTTTCAGGGTGTTTTGGTGTGTTTCAGGCTGTTTCAGACTGTTTCAGGGTGTTTCAGGGTGTTTCGGGCTGTTTCAGTTTGTTTCGGGATGTTTCAGGGTGTCTCGGGGTGTTTCAGGCTGTTTCAGGCTGCCAGGGGCTCCGGGCTCCAGCCTTGAATCCAGTCTTGTTGCCCATCACCTATATGAAGGAAGCCCCCCTCTCAGCCTGTCTCCCTGGTGATCCACCCAGAATGATGAGACCCCGCGATCTGTCCTGTGATCACAAGGGAATCTAACATCACAGAGAAGAGAGGAGGACCCCGAACCACAGGGGCTCGAAGCTCAGACAATTCAGGGAGCCTCCTGAATGAAAGGTGTGAGGCTGCCATGCTGAACATCTCTTGGGGTCTCCGGACAAGGCGCTGGAGCTGCCCCAGGTCACAGGGCAGCTCAGGAAGTGAGGTAGGACCCCCGCCCTGAGCCCAGGCCTGGGCACTGCCCCACGGAGCTGTTCCGGAGTTCGCTCCCAGCAGCTCCTCCTGACTCACCTGTGTGACTCCCTGGCTGAGGTGGTGCCACCGGCCCAGCCCCGCTCCCAACGGTCTGCCTACGCAACGCTCCCCTCCCTCCTGGAAGCCGGGCTGCAGGGCCAGCGGCCTCATCCCGCCGCTTTGCAGCTCCGCCGTCTCAGGCGTCCCCACCAATCAAGACCGCAGTCAGCCCGCTTCGTCCCACCCCAGTGCCGTCAGGAGGACTATCTGAGGCCCAGAAAGCTGCGGTCTGTCAGGCCCGGTCCACACCGAGGCTCCCCGTCTCACAGGCTCTGAGTCCGTCTCACGGTCGGCGTTTCCGTGGCCCCTGCTTGTTTCCTGTGCCTTTGCTCTATTTCTATTATCAAATCATACAGTCTTTGCAAAACAGATCAGACTTTTGGCCTCTGCCTCCTTCCCTCACTAGCATGCTCCAAAGTCTTGTAAATATATTTGCTAACTTACTCATATTTGTGATAACAAGGTTTTGCTGGTTGCCGCAAATATTCCCGTTTATTGCCACTGTTTTCTAATTACGTTTGAACTTTAAGCTATAAATTGCATGGCTGTCCTGTGTCTCCCACCCATAAACTGCAGGTAGCTTGGTGAACAGAGTGCTAGAGAGGTGTCTAGGTGTTTCACAAGGCCTGAGCCTGCAGGCCGTGTGGGCTTGCTGGCTGGCTGGACACACGGGGTCAGGCCTTCCTGGCTGTCATCCTGTCTGGACCACTGCTGGCTGAAGAAAGAAGAAACCGACTCTGTATGAGAGTCTGATGCTAAAATGTGTAGTTTTTCGAACACATGGCCTTGGAGAAATTCTGTCCTAGCACGTTTCACAGTGAAGCCTGGTGTGTGCAGAAGAGTTGCCTCTCCAGCTGGGCAAACTCGCCACACCTGCCGTGCAGGCCGTGCAGCTGCCCGCCCTCTGCTCATTCCCCCAGCCGGCTATCGGTGCATCTTATTCTTAATTACAAGAGTATCCTCTTCTCCGTAAACACTTAGTCTTGAGAGAGCTCGATGCTCGTTTACAGTTTTTCTCTTTTGAGGTAAACCGTGTGTGCTCAGTTGCTCCATCGTGTCTGACTCTCTGTGACCCCGTGGACTGTAGATGAGCATGAACCTCTGTCCATGAGGTTCTCCAGGCGAGAACACTGCAGCGGGTCACCATGCCCTCCTCCAGGGGATCTTCCCGACCCAGGGATGGAACCCACGTCTCCCGCATTGCAAGCAGATTCTTCACCATCTGAGTTACTCAAAGTGAAATGCAAACCTCAAGGGTCGTATCCTCTAGGTTTTGACCAGGGTGTTAGTGTGACCCAAACATATATCAAGATGTCGAACATGACCCTGACCCCTAAAGCTCTATGATGCTTATCAAGCCCCACCCACCCATCCTCAGGCGAACTTGTCCTACAGAATTTGGGACAGACAGATGCATACCGCGTGTACCCTGTGCAGAGCCTCCCTTTATTTAGCAAACTCTTCTCGGGGCTCCTGGGCGCTGCTGAACACGTGAGCAGGTCCCTGCTTTCTGTGTCTAGACTGTTGTCCGTTGGACGCGTCCACTGCAGGCAGCTTACATGCCCTCCGACTGATGGACACGTGGGTGGCTTTCACCTTTTGGCTACTGTAAGTAAAGCCGTTGCAGACATTCTTATGGAGATCTTTGCAGAAATGCGTTTTCATTTCTCTTGGGCAAACGCCTGGTGGCTGGGTCACATGCAGCTGTGTGTTTGGTTTTTAAGAAACTGCGAGATGTTTTCCCAAAGTACTTATGCCGTTTTATACCTGCATCTGATTGCTTGGCACCCTCACCTATATTAAGCCTCGCCAATGTCTCTTTGTCTTGGGGAATTGTCTGATCTGTGGCCCAGTAGCTGGGACTCTGTGCTTCCATTGCTGAAGGTCCGGGCTCAATCCCTGGTTGGGGAAGTAAGGCCCCATAAGCCACACAGCACGGCCAGAGAGAGAACCTTGGGTTCAGACCCACTCCCTGGCGTGCAGCGGCACCTCACGGCAGCTTTCATTTTCAATTCCCCCATCAGTGGTAATGGTGAACACTTTTCACATGTTTCCCTTCTTTTGTAAAGTGTTGAAATCTCTCACTGGCTTTTATTTTCATTGAGTTTTAGGGGCTTTTTATAAAATGTGAATATTTGTTTTGCAAATAATTTCTCCCAGTCTGTTTCTTGCCTAATCATTATCTTAAAGGCATTTTTTAATGACCACCAGTTTAAAATTTTGATAAAGACTAGTCACTTTTATTTTATGATTATTGTTTTCCATATCTTGGCTGAAAAGTCCTGGCTTAGCTGAAGTCACAAAGATATTCCTATGCTCTCCTTTAAAAGCTTCATGTTTTGGCTTTTACGTTTTAGTTTATGACTCGTCTCAAATTAATTCTGGTGAGTGGTGTGAAATAAGGATCAAAGTGAGTGTATTTTTCCTGCACCGGTGTATCATTTGTTTGATCTGTTTTTCTAGAGAATCTGAAAAGAAGGCCACATTTTCCACATCCACTTGTCTTCTTCAAAGGCCCACAGGCTACCCTTCTAGTTTCTGAACGGTATCATGATGAAGATTCTTGTTATGTAATAGACTGAGGTCCAGAATGCGGCATACCAAGCTTGTTTGAAAGCCGTTGCAGTAACTCAGGTCGCAGACCACCACCCCAGATTAGATGTTACGGCACACCTACGTGGTCTCGTTTCTGCCTGCTGATTTTTCTTAGGTCATCTTCAATATTTTTAGCTGGCATCATTACTATTATTATGTAGAGCACTTTGTTTCATGACAGCATTACTCAGCTTTTGGATTTTATAGTCTAAACCAGAAATAAAGTTTTATTTCATGACTCATTTTATGTAAGTAAGCAAATCATTTTGTTGAGCAAGGGCGTTTCATCTCATGATGATGGCAAAGAATTTGGGGATTAACTAAATGATGGATGTAGAATTTAATAGGTCGTGACAGACCAAGGCATAATCTTTTAAATCTTTATGAATATGTTTATATACTGTGCTTTACTTAAACACTAAATAGTATCTTTGGACTCTTATTAAAATCTCCCATATATTCCAAAGAGTAAGAATTCATAATATGCATTGTTGCTCATTCATTTTGGCTCTTTGATTTGTTTTTGATAATAGCCGATACTATAAATTCTTCGGAAGAGTCTCTTTAACCAGCAGACAAAACACCACACATCCATTACCCTTACCCTGCCTAGCAGGCTTTCCACAGCTCAGAACATTTGGAATCTCCATTTGTTCTCTTAGGAGACCCTAGGGAGGCTTTTCTTATTAGCAGAGCAGGTACTTTCATCTGTATTTGTCTTTCCTTGATAGAGACATGGAGACCACAAATGTCTCTTTCCTTCAGCCTAGAATCCGCTCTTTGGTGTCTAAAGAAACTTGACATGAGGTGAGTGCGTCTTGGGCAGTGGGGACTGAAGTGTCTTCCTTGAAGAGCTAAAGGGCATGAGGGTGGGACGGGCCCTTTGTGAACAGCTTGAGGCCGGGACTCTCGGGTGCAGCAGATTTATCAGGTTGAAGTCATGGGCCAAGGAGTGTGTGTGCACGTGTGTGTGTGTGATTGTCCAGATCAATTACGTAACGTATTAGCTGACAGCTGCTGAATAATAAATCACCCCAAACATAGCACCCTAAGACAACAAGCAGTCGTTGTATCAGTTTCTGTGGGCTGGGCCTGGGAGCACTCAGCAGTTGGTTGCAGCTCAAGCCGCATCATCGCCAGCGCTGTGGTCATCCAGAGGTTCAGCAGAGGGCGTGTCTGCCTCACATGGCCGTGAGCGGACCTGTGTCCTTGGTGCCTGTTGGCTGGAATCTCAGTGCTTTGTCTTGACGTTGCCTGAGAATCCCCAGGATGGGCCACGGCTTCCCTGGAGCTGGTGATTCAGGGTGAAAACCCAGAGCTCCTCCGTCACTGCCACTGTGTTCGACTGCAACAGGGACCATGTGGTGCAGCCTGGGGGGTGGTGCCCAAGGGGAGTCCCTCCTGCAGCACTGGGCACATAGCCGACTGGACCTGACACGCAGATGTTTCTCTGCGTCACTCGCTTTCAGTATCAATTTCCTCTCCAGTAGGACATCCATAGTGTCACATCATCAAACTGAATCATTATAGGTAGAATAATAAGGCCTTATTAATTTTCTTGGGAAAAAAACCTTCCTTTTCTATATAACTCCTCACTCTGAGAAGATAAACATTTATGGATCACAGAAACGACTGTCCAGTGGGTCTTCAAAGCTCCAAGCAGAATACAGCAGTTGTTACTCACCCTTGTTTTAAAAACGAGAGAAACTGCAGTGGCTGAGTGACTGGCCTGGATGTCACATCCACGTCCAGGGGAGGGAGGAAGCGGCCATCCGCATGGCCCTGAGATTGGATCCCTCATGAGCCATCTCAGGAGGGACGCCAAGAGGCCGCCCACTCTGCAGTGAGCAGGTGAGGCTGAGTCAGGTGCCCGAGTGTAGCCTTGGAGGTCACACATGGGGCTGAGATTCAGTGCAGGACCTCAGGCTGGAACGTTAGCCTTCCTCCCCATTGCTGTCCCCACAGAGCCCAGGACCCTGTCCCTACTACGTCCTCTGGGGGCGTCTGGGAGGGTGTCAGGACCGCACTGCAGTCCCCTCTGGGGGCGTCTGGGAGGGTGTCAGGACCACTGCGGTCCTCTGGGGGGGACACTCTGGGAGGGTGTCAGGTCTTATGACGTGACAAGGACATGCGTGTGCAGGACGGATTGGTTCCTTATGTCCGACCCACGTCTCAGGACATCCAGCCCCCTCATCCCCCTGGACACTCCCGCCCTTTGGGCTCCTGCCCTGGGCTGGCACTGGGCTGGCACTTGGACGTAGGACCTTGGGGTTGTGCAGGGGACGTAGTGCATGTGAGCTGAGAGCCGGAGGCAGGAGGTGCCACACAGGCGCAGAAGACCGGACCCCGCCTTCCCCACTCACCCTCACCGCCTGCCCCCGACAGCCTGGACTGCAAGGACACGCGACGGTGGAGCAGAAGGCTGCGCTGCGCGGCGGGAGTGGCGGCCCTCCCAGCGTCAGCCTCTGTCACACCCTGGGGCCCCACCCCTGAGGTCACCTGGGGGAGCCACTCTTGGGCCATCCCCCCTCCAGGCGACGTTCTCAGCTGCAGCAGAAACTGACTCAGGCCGATTTTGGAAGAAAAAGAAGGTATTAAAATGTGCTGACTTTCCAGGCGGCCTGAACACTCCGCCTTGCCATCGTGCAGAGCCGGGGAGGTCCTGTGGTGACTTCACGGACCGGGAGCAAGGTCACGACGTGACCGAGGCCACCCTCCAAGGGGACACCAGTGGCCACCGCCACAGACCAGGGGCAGCTCCCGCCTGCGGAGCCCGGGAGGCAAGGGTCAGCTCCCCCGAGCGGCAGCCTCGCCCGCGTCTCGAGCGGCCGACCTAAAGCGAGCAACGGTGAGGCCGCGGGCGCCCCGCCTGCAGCCCCGGCCCGCGCCCGCCCCCGCGCGCCTCCTTCCGGGAACCCTCACCCGCCGGTTGCCGTCTCACCCCTTCGGCTCAGTTTCAGCCCAGAATGAATTGTCCTGTCATCGCCCATCTGACTGGATGGTTTTGGAGAAGCAGCTTTTGATGAAAAGCACCAAAAGAGAGGAATCAGGGGTTGGGGGGTTCCAAAGAAAACGCCACAAGTTTTCACCAGAGCTGACCTGTCTGCTCTTTTTGTGTTAAAGATGCAACCATGCAGTCTTCCCTCTGGCCTTGCTCATTCCAGGGCTCCATCTGCTGACGTAGCACCGTCCCCGCTGTGCGCAGCCCCAGGTCTGCCTGGTCCAGGAGGCAGTCCTTGGAGAGTCTCTGAAAAGTGGCCTAAGACGTTCCTGCTTTAGCTCACCGTTCCCATGAAGCCCACCCAGATTTCTCTGGCCACCCCTGTGTTAAGGTCAGCAGAGACCTCACTGTTTTCCAGGGGCTTCCCTGCGAGAGCCTTGTTCTCTGCTCTGAAACGCCAGCATCCAGCACCTGCCTGGAGGAAGGAGGCCCAGGACGCACAGGGCACAGACCTCAGGCAGGTCTTTAGCAATGACTTCTCGGAGGCGCTGACGTCTAAGGTACACCAGTCTGTCTGACCTTCACAAGAGTTCACCCCTCACCCCTGAGGAGAAAGGGCTCGGTTACACACCGGAGGACTCAGGCAAAAATTCCCGAGTCGATGCTTTACTTTAACTGCAACGAGCGCTTTGAAAGCAAATAGATTTGTTGTGTGTATGTGTTCAGGGCTGTATTTTAAAGCAAGTGTCTATCAATTCTGGGGCAACCTCAGCCTCAGGACATTGTTGAGCCAAAGAGCTCCATGAGATTTTAGAAAGGATTAGCTGTGCTGGTGAATAGGACTAGGTTCTGTAATTATTCCCGAAGCCATTTCTCAGTGGGCAATTAGGGGATTAAGCCTACGATTTGATCAAATGTTCAGGCCTTTTACACCCTGCACTGCACTCGCCAGGCCTCGGAATACCTCCATCTGTCCTAATATAACAGTCGTCCTTAAAGGAATCACTCAGCTAAGGGATTTACCACCAACAATTAAAGTGAAGGCGCTACAGTTCAGACAGCAAAACTTAATGATTTTTCTGTCTCCAACATCACAGAGAATTTCATCCCTCTCAGAATTTCACAACGGTACCTTGTCAGTCCTGTGCAGACAGCGCCCCAGCCAGATCAAAGGCTGAGCCTCCACACACGAGTTTTATGTTCCATCTAAGTGATTCTTCTGTAAGAAAGCGGCATGACTAAAGGCTAATTGTAGAAGTACAAGGAACGCTGCCGTGAACTTTATGGAGTCAGTGGGCAATGAACACATGTCCTCTGAAGAGCAGCCTTCCTGCCTGTTGAGGAGAGACTCAGGCCAGGGTCGCGGCCTTCACCACACCCATTCCAGGCTCCCCGTCAAGAGTGCCCTGTAGAGCTGGGCGGCTGCCGCGCCCCTTGCCTGAGGCAGGCTCCTCGAGCCGGGAGACTCTGCAGTGGCAGATGATTGACCCCGGTGCTCGCACACCCATCCTTCTCACAGGCGGCCAGGGTCTGAGTCCCGCAGGGCGTGCTCCGCCCTCAGGCTCGCGCCGTCTCTCCTCTGTGCCCACAGACGCCTCACGCTTGTGTGCGGTTTCTCACGCAGGCAAAGATGCTTAGACTTTCTTTTGTCTTTTCACGTAACTTTACCACTAAATTTTTATACAACGTTACAACTATTTGTCTATGTCCTTGGTCCTGGGCTGGGAGGCGGGGGCCATGAGTTTGTTCTCCCGAAAACACTGGTGAATATCTGGAGACGTTCTTTGTTGTCACGACTTGGGGTGCAGGGGTGGAGGTCGGGGTGCTGCAGAACAGCTAGGACCCAGGGCAGCCCCTGGATACAGGCTCATCTGCCCCAAAGGCCAGCGACGCAGAAGCTGAAGCCTGGACACAGGGGCCTCTCCTGTTAGACGGAGGGCCTGACGCACTGGAGGCAGGCAGACCTTTTCAGAGGAATGAGTGTCTACCATTGATTCGGTCTCCTCTCCCAAGTCTGCATCTGGAGCTGGGTTCATGGCAGGCGTGGAAACTGTTTACCTGCAGAGGTAGGTGGGAGACCCACCCTCGCTCCCCAGCGGGGTCCAAGCATCCCCAGAGGACCCTGAACCTTCTCTGGTCCCCTGCCTAGCATCCTTCAGGGCAGCCCCAGCTGCAGATGAAAACATTCTTTTTTTTTTGCCCAGAACTGTTTTGCCTAGAAAACATCTTCTCCTTTCCAGCACCACAGTTCACATGCGGGGAAGGAAGCAGGAAAGGACCGGGTGCAGAGCCGCTGAGCAAAGAGAACAGGGGCCCTCCCTTGGCCCTGGGGGATGAAGTGTTTGGAGAAGCGTGGCTCTGGGCTCATCTGGAAAGTATGCGTCTTGAAAGGGAGATGATGCAAAACCCTGCTTGGTGCCGCAACTGTCGCCTGGAGGCTTGGCTCCCCCGCCAAGAACCGGGCGACTCCAGGCTGGAAACGTTCAGGAGCCCACTAGGTGGGTGTTGGGCTGGGGGCTGGGGCCCAGCTCCAGGAGGGCCACAGGTCACCGCGCTGTGGCGTCAGTCGATGTCCCCTGCCACGCTCCCCTTCGGAGGATATTTCATTGACCTCTGGTCTCACAGCCTCTGTTTTTCTCGCCCGACCTTTGACAGAGCCGGCCCCGATGGCTGTCCAGCCGATAAAGGTGTGAGACGGGCCGGCGGGCGGGGTGCCCCGTGTGTCCAAGTCCACTCGATAAAGGCCTTTGTGGGTGTTGGTCTGCCGCATCTGAAGTGTGATTTCAGACGAAACTCGAGGACGGATGGACCCTGGTCAGAGAAGGCTGGCGCTGCGCTTCCCCGCCCCCAGGCCCCGTCTCCTGACAAAGCCCTCCTGGAAAGCTGCTCTTTTGGAGCAGGCCCAGGACGCCACCTCCTAGATGCGGCCTTGGTGGGGCCTTTGCTCTCGGCTTTGAGAGTTGCCCCGGGTTGGACGAGGCCAACTCGCCCATCAGTGGTTAACCTTGGCCAGTGGGCTTCCCAACAGACATTGTTTGTTCAAGACCCTGCCCTTCTGGTCGCTTCAAGGAAGTGGTGTGCGATTGTGTTTCTGTGGGCTTGTGGCTTTTCCTTTCTAAACACACAGATTTCAGGGTGATTGCATTGTTGTGTGGGGATCAGTGAGTCCGCCTGGGGCCAGGGCGCCTGCAGGAGGGGGGTCGGGCCAGCGAGGGTGGTGGGCTCCCTGCCAGCCCGTGGCCCAGGTGGGCTGTTTGCCCAGGTCTGTGTGTTCGTCCCCCGTCACGGCCAGGTGGCAGTGAGTGCCCTGCTCCATGCAGAATCTGCGAGGCCATGAAGGAGACGCATTAGTCCTTTCTGGGAACCCCGTGGCGGGCGGTCATCTGACCTGGCGGAAGCCTGGGAATCATGTTCCGCGACTTGTGCCTTTGTCCTGGAAGCTTTGCTGTGAGCCCGTGGGCCCTGGGGCAGCCATGAGTCCCTGTGGGGGCTTCTGGAGCAGGGGCCTTACCGGCTCTGGGGATGCCGGTCCTGTGTGGGGTCCGCTCTCGTCTCTCCCAGGGCTCCTGTGGGTGCGGAATAGGGGAGGGCACGGCCCCCAGGGGCTAGGGAGGACAGAGGCTCCCGGCTGGGCTGACCTGCCCCAGGGACGTTTGGAGACCTTTTTGTCTGGTGGTGAGTCCTGGGGGGCTGTGCTGCTGGCCCTTCGCGGGCCGCTGGGGCACATGTCCCCTGAGCGCAGGGCCCCTTCAGGCTGGCTCACAGCCCCGGGCGTGTGGGGCACAGCTGAGACCCCGGGCTGTGGCCGTGAGGTGCTGTCCCGCGAAGCCCCAGCCCCTCTCCCACCCGGCTCTCGCCTCCCCGGGCGTGGCATTAACCCGTGGTGTACAGCGGCAGCAGCAGCGCTGTTTGCCCCGCATCCACCGCACGGCCGGCCGGGGGCAGTCAGAGCCCGCCTTGCCTTGTGGTGGCTCCCACCTGAGAGCACCCAGCTCCGTGGAATCCCACGCCCGCAAGCGCTGCCCTTGCCCACGTTCCTCTGGCACTTTCTGCCTGAGCCTGGCCCCACAGACCCCGGGCGCCCCCGGGCGCCCCCAGGCTCCTGCCGCCGTCAGCTCGGCGACCGCAAGCCCACCAGGGTGGTGCCCGTCCCTGCCTCCTTCCCTCCTGCATGGCCTGCTGCCCCTGCTCTGCCCCCTGGTCCCGGGGACCCTACCTGGAACCCCCCAACCTCGCTGCTGTGGGTCCCTGCCTCCTTCCCTCCCTCACGGCCTGCTGCCCCTGCTCTGCCCCCGGTCCCGGGGACCCTACCTGGAACCCCCCAACCTCGCTGCTGTGGGTCCCTGCCTCCTTCCCTCCCTCATGGCCTGCTGCCCCTGCTCTGCCCCCTGGTCCCAGGGACCCTACCTGGAACCCCCCCAACCATGCTGCTGTGGCCCGTGCTGCCAAGGTCACCCAGGGTCGCTGGGGCCGGCCTCCTGCAAGGACCCTGTGGCACCCTGAGCCCCACCCCCCGTCTGGTTTCTTCAGCCTCAGCCAGTGTGCCCTTTACCACGTGCATTCAAGTCAGGCCCCCTCCTGACCAGGGCCCCCCTTGTCCCCAGGACCCAGTCAAGTTCCCGCCCTGGCCCCAGCCCTGGGGCCCTGGGTCTGCTCCTCTGCGGACCGGCCCTTCTGCTCGCCCGTTGGGGCCAGGCCTTGGACTTTTACTGCCCTTGTTCCTGCCTGGGATCTCCTCCCTCGGGACTTTCCACCTGCTGCTCACGTAACCCGCGGCTTGTTCAGCCTCACTTCCTCAGGCCCCGGGATGCCAGCCTCCACTCTGCCCTTCTAGCGCTTTGCTCTCTGCCTGGCCTCGAGTGCCCGGGTGTGCGCCTGCTTCTTCTGTCTGCCCTGTTAGATTGCCAGGCCTGCGGGGCGGGGATTTTGTCTCTGTTAGTCACAACACCTCCTGGGTGCCTGGAGCAGTGAGGGGAACAGGGTGGGCGCTGCCTGGATGCCCATGAGGTCCCCTCCCCTCTGACGGACAAAGAGAGAGACCAGCCAGCGGCTTTGGCTGCCGCGGTCCTGGGGACAGCCTGGCTGGAGTCTTTCCCCAGCGGTTGTATAAGCAGATGGAGCCGGCTACTCAGGAAGTCCTCTTTCCTGAAATCTTCAGGAGGAGGGGAGCCAGGAGTGCGGCGAGCTGGCCTCGAGGTTGGGGGGGGCTGCTCGTTGGATGCTCGTCGGACAACATCTCCGAAGGTCCTGCAGTCCTGGGCCAGGGGCTGCGTCTTCGGTTTCCTCACCCCTCACTCGGGGTTGACTCGCTCCCTCTCTGAAATGCAGACGCCTCTTTCTCCTAGACAGGTGTCAGGGGGCTCTTTTCTCTAAGGTCTCAAGGGAAGTGAGACCATTCTTACTCAGATGAGCTCACGCCAGAAATCGAGAGGTTTGAAAATTATCGCTATTTTCTCCAAAAGCGATTTGAGGCAAACAAGGGCAGACCCACAGTTTGTTATGATTATTGCTGTTATTGTTCATTGACTATTATTGACGAAATCTATGCCAACCTTCGGGATAATTCCAAAATTCTACTGAAGACAAGTCCTCAGGACTCTGCCCTAGCTCCTCTACAATCAGGGTTAAAGGAATGTTTCAGGGGGTCACGGCGCCAGCGTTGGCGGGCTTGCTAAGCTCGTGTGAGCTGTCGGGGACCCTGGCTGAAGGAGCTCCAGCTCCCCCCAGCCCCTGCCCTTCGACACGGATCGCTGTCTGCACGTGCTCTTGCCCAGGAAGCTGTGCTTGGGAGCTTCTTGTGGTCTTTATTTGTGCCACGTGCACTCGTGTTCTGGTCATTTTCTACCATGAATTTTAAGACAGGCTACATATCTATGAAGAAAAGAAGTTCAGCGATAAATGCTTCTGGGAATAAGGTGCGCTTGAAAAAAGTGGACGGCGGCAAATTTTATTTCAAGTAGGCAGAGTAAATCTGAGTGATGATTATCCTGACCCAGTTTCTACGTTCTGCTAAGAGTGTGGAAAATACTTTTGCAATTACAGGGGTTGGATTTGGGCTTCTCGACTCTGTAATGAGTTTGACAAAGGATGTTTACGTAACTGAACTCGGGACGAGCCTTGCCAAAGAAGCAAACAAGTCGCTCTGCTGTTCTGACTGCCAGCAGGCATTACAGCCCGCGTTGCATCACGCTTCTTTTATGTAGATTATCCGTCGCTGGAGCCTCCTCAGGTCACTGTTACCATTTCCCCCCTTGGCATCAAAGCAAGTTTACTGAGCTAACTCATTACTCTTGCTTTTGAAATGTAAGCATTGATTGGCAAGTTTATGCCAAACATCTTGCGTCAGTTTCTCCTGGAAGCTGTAAAATCTACTCTGAAAAGGGAAGTAGGAACAGCTACAGATGTTAGTGTAACGCACACTGAGAGCGTTTTCTCTGTTGCTAGCCAGTTCTTTTTGCAGCTTTTTTTTTTTTTTTGTAATTGGAAATAGTCCCTAAAGGTTTTGTTTCAGACGGATAAGGAAATATGTTCTAGTACTGGATCCCTCTTGGATGACGTATATTGATTGCTTGCTTTCACATTTCAAATAGTCACACTCATTCCTTGTTTTCCCCTTCTGTTCTTAGAAGAGCAATTCATTCAGTTGAGATCGCTTTTTAATCAACTATTCCCCTCCCACATACTTTAAAGGGCATATTTAAATAGCTCTCACTTTGCTCGACCAGCCCTGTCTGGGAAAATGCTGCGGTCCGCCCCTCAGAGAGTCGGTCTCCCTAGAATGTCTCCGCTTAAGAATTGTTGTTCAGTCGCTCAGCCATGTCTGACTCTGCGACCCCACGGACCACAGCCCGCCAGGCTCCTCCGTCCATGGGATTCTCCAGGCAAGAATACTGGAGTGGGCTGCCATTTCCTCCTCCAGAGGATCTCCCCGACCCAGGGGTCGAACCTGTGTCCCCTGCATTGGCAGGCGGGTTCTTCACCACCGACCACCAGGGAAGCCCTTCTGACGTTTAACGGCCCCCTGATCACCTGCTCAGCTGCTCTTGCAGAGGCCCGGCTGTGCCTCAGAGCGCCTGATCCTCCTCCCTCTTCCTTGCTCTCCGTCTCCTTGTAGCGCTTGGCACCGGAGCCGCACTCCGGGCTTCGAATTCTCTTCTCCCCGAGCCCCTGTGACCTCCAGGTTTCCTGTCCTCTGTCTCCTGACGGACCCCCTTTCCTTGGCTCCTCCCGGGGGCGGCTCTCCAGGGTCCATGCTCCCTTCAGTGTTCACCCTTTCTTGTTGCTGGCGGCTGTCTCTATCTCGTGACTTCAGATACGACTTCGGGTCGGAGACGCTCATCTCTGTGGAGCCGCACTCCGGGCTTCGAATTCTCTTCTCCCCGAGCCCCTGTGACCTCCAGGTTTCCTGTCCTCTGTCTCCTGACGGACCCCCTTTCCTTGGCTCCTCCCGGGGGCGGCTCTCCAGGGTCCATGCTCCCTTCAGTGTTCACCCTTTCTTGTTGCTGGCGGCTGTCTCTATCTCGTGACTTCAGATACGACTTCGGGTCGGAGACGCTCATCTCTGCTGTCTGCTCCCCCGATCTCCGAGGGTCTTCGGGCACCTCTGCCTGGACGTGTCGGGGCCGTCTCACACTCAGCGCGTCTGAAGCCACAGCAGCCTGACGGGCCTCCCTTTTCAAGTCCTTTATTTCTGATCAGCCTCAGAATCTTGGAATAATCTCTTGTGTTTGCTTCTTTCTCTTCTCACATAGCCACGCTGTAGATCACGACAGGGGTTGCCGTTTCTACAAGCTTCCACATTACCCCTCAGTATTAGTAGGTTATTCCTAAGTCACGCCTGACAGCGTTATTGCCCGCTTAGAAAGACACTTTACATGTGAACGGCCTGACCAGCAGCCGCAGGACAGGATCCCACCGAAACCGGAGCGATGCGCATTAGGCTTCAGCGTTGGCACTGAGAATGTCTTCAGAGATAACTCAGTGTTCTGTAAGTCATGTTACAGTATTCAGCGCGCACTGTCTTCCTGTAATTGTTTTCTTTTTTAAAAAGACTAGTTGAAGAAATCGGACAAGGCCTTATCTGGCTTCTGGTTAGAGAACTTAGCATGGTCAGGACTCAGGAGACACCGAAGAAAGAGCTTTGCCCACTGGAAACTGGAAGCCGTTTTATTACTCAGTCCCTCCTGGCCAATCCCCAGACGACCCCTGGCCTGCTGTGGGTTCATCCAGCTTCCTGAGGGCCTCTCACCTGGACCCGGCCCGCCGTGGCGACCTTGGAGCAGAGTCCACCGGGCCACAGCAGCGGCAGGACTGAGCACCGATCCTGCCCGCGTCCCAGCAGGCCTGCCCTCTGTGCCCCTCAGCTGGGTCATCCTCCTGCGGGCCCACTGCCACGCAGCCCTCCTCTGAGAGGCTGGGATGCTGTCCTGTGCGTGCTCACACGGCTCACACGGCTCACACGGCTCTGTGAGGGGCTGTCTGACTCTCTCCCCAGCTGTCCCCCTCCATGAACACGGCAGCGCCCGACCTGCAGGGGTCCTTCCCGTTACAGATGGTCAGCTGCAGGCCCTCGCGTCCCCACCACGAGCCCGTGCGGGGATGGCGCCGCGTGCAAGGGCCGTGCGCGGTCTCTGCCCGTCCTCGCCCCACGGCCGACCTCCTCGCCGCGGGGCTGCCTGTGTGTGCCTCGGAGCCGCCTCACTTCCTGGGCCACTTCGCGCTGGGCTGTGGGTCTCCCCTCATCTTCAGCGCTTGCGGAAGCCTGTGCGCCTGTCTGTGCTGGGGCGTTGGCCTGCAGACCGCTCCTTTCAGAAGACGCACTGCAGGTGTGTGCCCCAGAGTGCCATCTGCCTACTGACTTTATTCATCCTCTGCTCTGGCCTCACGTGCCTAAGTCTTCTGTGGTTGATTAGCTGTGTGTACTTACAAGTGTATGTCTGTGGGGGGTGTGTGTGTGTCTGTGTATGGTGTGTGTCTGTGTGTGTGATGTGTGTCTGTCTCTGTGTGTCTGTGTGTGTGT
>SJXO01001645.1:524059-605462 GCA_006408615.1 Connochaetes taurinus | reverse complement strand
TGCAGAGAACTGGGTGGGGGCGCAGAGACCCGGGGGGCGGCCGGCGCAGAGACGTGGCTGACAGCAGCAGCCTTCACCGCTTGGTGCGGCTGCCGAACACCCGCGGAGAAGAGATGCTGCGGAAGGTGCATCCGGAAGGAGCGGCCGGCCCCACGGGCGAGGGGGGTCAGGAGATCAGAGGGCGGAGGGGCTGAAGGCTGACCTCAGGGGGCTAATGTTGTTTCGAAGGAAGGGGCTCGTTCCCTTCAACACGTGACAACCGTCGCTCCCCCTTGTTCCGAAAGCCCTGTTTGGGGAAGGTCCCTTTCGTCGTAGTCTAGGGACTGCCCCCGAGGCCAGCAGGGAGGGAGAGGTCCGCGGGCTGCCCGGTTCCCCTAAGGACCTGGGATGGGGGTTGGGGAGCAGAGGGTCTGTCTGATGTGCTGTGAGCAGGCCCATCAAGCCCTGTCTTCACTGAATTGCTTCCCGGGAGGACTGTGGTTGGGTGACGCCAAGACAACCCGGCAGCTGCAGGTCCATGGTGCCGCCCGGGACGTGGCCACACGGTCCGCTGCCCACCCCCAGGTCCGCGGTACCTGCTCCCTGCGCTGGAAGGGGTGGGCCTGGGCCAGCGCTCCGACCCCTCTGTCAGGGGGGCCTGACACCCCCAACCCCTCCATCCCCGCACACCCCTCCGTGCTCACGCCGACCAGCACAGTCACTGCTCGCCAGCGGGTTGGATCAAGTCACGTAGCGTCTCTGAACTGCAGTTCCTTCACCTCCCTTTATGGCGTGTAGCCCAAATGAGGGCTACAGACAAGAAGCCTTCCGCATCCCTGGGTTCTGCACTCACAGACTTAACCAACTCTGGATGGAAAATATTTGAAAACAAATTCCAGAAAGTTCCAAAGAGCACAACTTCAATTTCCTACACACTGGCAAGTATTTACAGGCGTTTACATTGCATTTACAACAGTCTACACAGCATTTACTCTGCCTTAGGCCTTACACGCCGTCCAGGGTGATTTGACGTGCACGGGAGGATGTATACAGGAAGTGTGCGTGTGATATGAAGGGGCCTCGAGCATCCCCAGGTTTTAGATTTCACGGAGGTCCTGGAACCCACCTCCCCATCAGGCACCAAGGTGTGACTGTATGTTCCCTGCTGCTTTGTGGACACTCCATGGATTGTAACTTTTGTTATTAGTTGGCACTGATGGAAATTTTTTGGAACTTCGTATTAAAAGTGGAGAAAACCACACAGAATCTCTGAGGCCTCAGGGTGCTGACGTCCAGCCCAGCCCTGAAGCCCCTTCCTAGCCCTTTAGACCATGGTTGGCATGTCAGAGCAAAGCTGTGCCAGGAACTCCGGAGAGATGGACAGGTGCTCACGACTGAGGTTCTAGAGCAGAAGGCCCGAGGCCTGGGGCGGATGCAGGGCAGCAATGCCCAGCCCTGGCGAGGGGCCCCAAGGGGCACGGCCGGCCAGCCTCGGTGCCGACCCGAGGCCTGGCCATCCGGGAACAGATCAGAGTCAGGGGAAGCCGTGCGGTTTAGAAAACAAGGGCTTGTTTGTCGTCTTGTTCCTCTTGAGCCCGAGGCAGCGGTGTGGGTCCCCAAACCACCGAAACTGGGCAGGAGCCGCGCCTGCTCTGGGTGCGTGTGTGCCCGTCCCTGTGCCAAGCAGCTGCCTCCTCCAGGCAGGACGTGGGGGTGCCAATGGCCCGGTGGGCTGGGCCCCTGAGAGCGCACAGGCCTCCCCCAAACGTCCACGCCCCCTCTCTCCTTGCATGGGCCTGCCCCTCGAGGTTCCCATGACTTCCCTTGGGGCATGCACAGCACAACCCTTGCAGCTTCACCCTGGACTCCAAGGCCGTCAAGGGAGACGGGAGAAGGCCAGGCGGACCCCCTCCTTTGGGTGGAGCTGGAGGGAATGGGGGTTTAGCATTGTCACCTGCGGGAATGACCGCAGCCCGTCCTGAAAGCGAACCTCAGCGTGTTTCCATGGCGAGGCTGTGGCTGGGTGTTCAGGAGCCAGGAGCATGCTTTGTACCAGCACTGTCCACAACGAAAGTCAGAGTCCCCCTCCACACAGGAATCCCCCCTGGGGCCCTGCTGGCCACGGTCCCCCGAACTCCAGTCTGCTCTCGTCCGTGGTCCCCGCCGCCCTGCAGGCCCCTGGCAGGAAACCGGTGAAGCCCATGGCCGTGGACCCGCCAGGGCCTGTTCCTAACCCTCCCCACCCTGAGCACGAGCCCCTCAAACGGCAGTCCAGGGGCATCTTTGGGGGTTTCTCCCTAAACCTGGGAGGAAGACTTGTGGCTGTTCGTGTACTTTGATCCCCGAGTCCCAAGGCCGTCTGGGGAAGGCTCTGTGCTTCAGTGGCCTAATCACCTCCGTTAAGGCTCGTTACCGCAACTGCCGCCCCGCAGTCCTCACTGCGGCTCCTGTTGCCTTTGCAAGGACCCCCGAGGCCCTGAGAGTTTTGCACGGTTGTTTACATGGTCTTTGATTCTGTTTGTGCTTCACACTGTTTGCTTCCTGCTCCCGAGGGCTTGGCTGTGTGGCCCGCCCAGGACTGGCGCGGCCCGGGCTCTGGGCTGGTGCTCAGCTGTGTGACGCTGTCAGCCTGCGGCGGTGGAGGTCACTAACCAGCTCGGCACAGCAGGTCGTGAAAATGCAGTCACCCTGCAGCCCTTACCACCACCAAAACGCTCCTGGAGACTCACCGTGAGTCTCAAAAGCAGCGGGTCTTCAGGCCAGCCCCCCGCCCCGCCCCGAGTCACCCCAGCCAGGTGCCCTGCTGCTCTCATCATTTATTGAGATGGGTGAGGGGCCCCCCATTCGCATCCTTCCGGTGTGAATTACCTTCTCAGGTGTTCACTCACACTTCTATTGAAGTGTTTAAAAATAAAATCCATTGCTTATGAGTGTAAATATGTAACTTCATTATTATAGTAAACAATTTAACAGTAGTGGTGATGATGAGAATAGACGTTTAGGAGGCCTCCCCTGAGTGCCTTCCGCCATGCTAATGCCGTCGTGTTTTATCTCTTTTGATCCTCAATGTCTGGTGAGGGCTAATCAATTGTTATCCCCATTAAAGTGATACAAGCTTATGAAGGTTAAATGAGCCACACAAACTCACACAGCTAGAGATACAGTCTGGTTTAAGAGCTTGACCAGGAATTTTAGCCACTCGTCTGTCATGTTAAGCTCTTGCCTCCTGGTTTCTTGTTCATTTTTCACTGTAACCGATGCTCTTCTTAATGTAGAAAATTTCAAATGCTCGCATAGTCCTGACACTGGCCTCTCACTATCGCGTCTTTCTGTGGCTGCGCTCAGGGCCCCCGTCCCTACTGGGGATGAGATCAGCATTCAGCTTTATTGCTGTTTAGTCTTTTTGTTGGTAACTTTCTGTGCATAATTCTCTGTACTCCATTCAAAACTTACTTTGCTGTAAGCTGTGATTTGGGAATGAAGTTCTTTACTAAATAATCCATCTTCGCTTCTGGTTTTAAAATCCAGCTTCTGTCAGATGTGAGCCCATCTCGCGTGTGCAGGAGTCTGACTGGCGCTCCATTCTGCTCGGTGGGTGTGTCACCTCTTCTCCCCCACGTCCTGCCGTCTTGATCGCGGCCCCTTCGTGCTGCGCTGGCGTCTGGGGAGCAAACCCTCTCCTCCTGGGCCCACGCGCTCCTGGCTGTTCTGTAACCAGGGGGAGAGGGCTCCTCCCCGGCTCTGGTAGTCCCCTTGGGCTCTCCCGGCCCATTGACAGTTCAATGGTGTTGAACTGTTTGGTGGGCCGCTCAGAGTCCTGTTTTCTGAGGAGGGTTGTGAGCCTCCCATCCCCCAGGGGCAGAGTTGAGGACGTGTCCAGTGGAAGGGCTGGCGGACTTCCCGGCCGCAGGGCCCCCTGACCCCGGTTGTGGTCAGCAGAGGGAGGCTGTGTGCTCACCGCTGACGGCAGGTGATGGGGAGGTTGGGGAGCCTGGCCCTTTGTGTGCGTCGGTGAAAGAGGCTCAGTCCCCACCCAGAGTTAAACGGAGGATTTACACGTTGACTTCTCGTCATTCATGATGCCGTTTGTTCCTTCTCATTTTATAGCCTGAGAAACACATTTTGGACAGAAACCAAGACAGGAAGTAACGGGAGGGGTTAGACAAGAGGGGAGGGAGGCGTAAGTGAGAGGCACTGTCCCCCACCCCAGTTCCGGGATCATAGTGTGGCTCCAGGTGGACCAGCGGGGCCTGGGGACCAGGCTGTACAGGAGGCACCAAGGGCCCCCAGACAGACCTGGGTCCTGCATGGCCAGTGGCTGCTGCCTACAGACCGTCTCACCCACTGGGCTGTGGGTCCCGCTGCCTTCTGGCCCCGGAAACCCGGGGAGGAACCCTTAGCCTGGACCTCACCGTCTGCTCTACACCATCAGGGGTCAAGTGCAGTGGCCTGTGGGCGCCCAGGGTCTGTGACGTCCGTGCCTCTGAGACACCTCCAGCCCACAGCGGGGAGCCTCGTGGTGGGCAACGAGCCCCACCCATGCAGCTGGGCAAAGTCCTCTCCCCACACTGGGCACAGCTGGTGGCCTTGGTCCTCAGGGGTTCCTTGGCGATTCTTGAAGCAGAGGATTCACGAGGCAGGCATGTGCTCTCTAGGCCGCATGGGGCCAGGCATGCAGCCGCAGGGGCCAGGCATCAGGCCTGGGACAGCGGCGCTGGCAGGCGGGAGAGCTGGGGAGAGGCCCCCAAGTCTCCTGACAGAGTCTCTGGCCAGACCTGACTCTGGGCTGCAGAGTGAAGGGGGCCTGGGTGAGGGTCCAGTCTGCCCCAGTTGCCCTTAAGTTCCCCGGACATGGTTGTTTTAAAAGCGAAGGCAGACAGGGTAAAGGGCTGAAGACACTCACGGGAAACTACAGCCAGTCGTCTCTTCAGAGTTCCAGCCTCTTCACTGAAAACCCTGAGCTGTTCATCGGGCATTTTACAAAAGCCTGCTTATGCAGACGCCCACACGCTTACCAACCGTCAGTTCACTGTCCGTGTGGGGCTGGAGAAGGCGTGTCTCCTCTTGGCCCGGTTTGTCCTCCCAAGAGTACTCCTGGCAGGAGCAAGCCGGACTCCCCCAGTCTGCTGCCAGGCGCTCCCCGCGCTCGGTGGTCCTCTGCTGGGGGCCTGGCTGCCCAGCTCTCGCTGACCGCAGGGAGCGAGACAGCTAAGATCACTGGGGGTTGCGGAGATGCCACTCGTTGGCTGTTTTCCACGCATTCGGATTCATATCTGAGCTCAGCAGGCTTTGTGTGCTTTCCCCACATGCCGGGACAGGCCTGTTCCCAGAGTCCAGCTATGGGAGGAGGGAAGCAGCCTGTCTGACACGCGGTCCCCGGTGCAGGCCCATCTGTCCCACACAGGGCTTCCCCTGGTCAGTCCTCCTCCTGGGGTCAGGAGCTTCCTCCGGGGACTCTGCGCCACCCCCAAGCATGAACCGCCCTCTAGCTCACACGGAGCTTCCTCCGGGCCGGGGACTCTGTGCCACCCCCTAAGCATGAACCGCCCTCTAACTCACACGGAGCCACTGCCCCCCGCCCCCGTGCTGGATGTTTATCTAAGTCTCTGGCAAAAAGGTAGCTTACAATTCTTTAATTAAGATGCTTGTGTTTGAAGAGGTGGTAAGAGCACTTCCCTGGCCCCTCTGGCTCGTCACGGCCGCAGGGAGGCTTCGGGTCTGGATTTCCATCAGGCCAGAACATGACGTCTGGCCCTGTGACCACCGCATTATTCACAGGAATGAGGCAGAGGTGAGCTCCGAGTGGTCCTGGAGATGGAGAGGAAGCTGGAAACATCCAAAGGGGGGCTTGGCGGAACCTGGGCGCTGATGGAGGCAGAGAGGGACCCAGAAGGACGTAGGAGAGATGACCTTTGTCTCCAGCCGACTCGGCTGCGGGATGCCCTGGGGTGTCACTGAAATGGGTGGGGGGGGCCCCCCAGGTGAGACTGTTTTTGGACATTTGGATCTATTAACTTAAATTGCTGGGAAGCTAACTGTTTGATTGTCTGAGTCTCTGACCAGACGTGATTCTGGGCTGCAGAGTGAAGGGGGCCTGGGTGAGGGTCCAGTCTGCCCCCGTTGCCTTCAAGTCCTCCAGATGTGGTCATTCTAAATGCGAAGGCAGACAGGGTAAAAACACTGAAGACACTAATGAGAAACTAAACAGTCTTCCCAGTGGCGTAGACATTTGGGAGTGAAGGAGGAGCCTTCGGTTCAGGACGACAGGCCTAGATGGGGTGGGACCCTGCGTGGAGCTGGCCAGTGGGGCTGCGTCGCCCAAGCAGCCCCCTCTGATGCACTTGCATGTCAGCACGCAAGTGTCTTCTGTCTCAGTGACTCATGAAAACAAGACCTCTGTCTCTGCCTCTTTTCAGTGTCCCACCTGACGTCTAGGAGGACTGGACTATGGCCCACCAGGCTCCTCTGTCCGTGGGATTCTCCAAGCAAGACCACTGGAGCGGGTTGCCATTCCCTTCTCCAGGGGTCAGGGGATTAAATGGATTTCACATTTACACTTGCAGCTTGCACACCCACATTCCCCACCAGCTAAGGAGAAAGACGCATGCACCAGCCACAGCACTCCACGAGGCTGCGAGAGGCTTTAGGGGTGCATGTGGGGATGCTTGCCCCCGAAGGACGGGGCCGCATCAAACACGGGGCCCTCGGGGGTGGCGTGCAGTGCCACTTTGGCCCTGGGACACCACACCCCTTTGTTGCACAGACTGTCCTGTGATTTCCCAACACGGTAGGAGCCGTCTGTGTTCCTTGTCCTGTATTCTCGGACTGTCCTGTCTTTCCCGATTGGCCGGGCTTAATCTTACGCGTTGAGTTTTTCATCACCTATTCACGTCAGGGTGGACTTTCCAGGACTCTGCCTGGGCCTCAGTGCAGCAGTGGTCTGTGGCCTTTGGCTGCAGGCCAGCCCTGCGCGGAGCCCAGCTCTGTCACTGACTCGCAGCTCCGTGCTCACAGGCCAGCTCTCAAATGTCTCTGAGGCTGGGCATCTGCTTCCTAGAAGCCGAGGGTGAAGCGTGCTGGTCATGGGCTGCGGTGAGGACTGAAGGTGAATGCAAGAGGGGCCTGGCATGTGGTGAGAGCTGGTGCTCTGCCGGGGCCTGTGGGCTGGGGGCGCATCAGAGGTGAGAATTCGCCCTGACGCTTTGCCACGCCAGTCCCTGCTTCTCGTTTGCTGCGGGTGATGCCCACGCCCTTCCTCCATCCAGGGAAATAGTTTAAAGGCTCTCCGAATCTTCTTGGGGCCCCGGGAGACTCTGGTCTGGGGGCCCAGCTTCCTCTCCGCATGCTGCTGCCTGGAGCTCTCTGTTCAGGTCCCGGTCAGAAAGAACCAGCACACGAGCCTAGACAAACAGCGCTCGGCAGGAACCTGGCAACAAGAGCCCCCTTGTTGCCAGAATCCTTGTTCTCAGTGTGGGTGGCTCAGATGGCACTTAATTAAACGCGTTTTCCTATAAATTCTCAGCAGCGTGCTTATTTTTGCTGGTGGCTAATGCCTGTGCCATCTCTAAGGCAACCCAACTTCGCAGCTCACAGGGAAGAAACTAGGGTGCAAATACCACATTGCTTGTTAGCACCCAGCCCCTCTCCTCACCGGCCGCCAGCGAGGCCAGATTACCCGTCGTCTTGCCCGCTCTGCACTTTGTCTCCCAGAGCTTTCCTCCCAGTGGACATGCCGACGTGCCTGCCTGACAGAAGCAATTCCTACTGCTGGGAGCCGAGTCCACCTCGTGCACTGTCACCGGAGCCTCAGATTCTTGATCTAATTTAATTTTTGCAGGTCTTTGAGGTGGGTATTCGTGTGCCCATTTAGCAGATGGAGAAAGCAAGGCTCAAGGAGGTTCAGTGCTGTGGTCATTCAGCCGTGAAGTGGTCAGTATGAAGCGTCATTGCTAAAGCCCGTGAGCTTTCCCTGGTGCCCTGGGGACTTTGCTAAGAAGGTTTTCAGACAGTCTCAACAGCCCCTCCTGGGGCAGCCCATCTCCAGAAATGACATCTGCCTTCACTCAGGGCCACGTCCCGCCCCGAGCCTCCGTCCACAGCGGGAGCACCAGGAAGGTCATCAGCGGCCGGGTGGAGCAGGTGAAACAGTGGCGTTCATCCTCCTCACATTTCTGAATCACCACAGAGGTTCACTTGGCAGAGACACAGCTTCTTAGGCACATTTTACATACTTGAAGACCAAGGTGAAGGGTGGCTGGAAGTTGTGAACTGGAGCGAGAACGGGGGAGGCATTGGTGGGCTGCTGTTAGCAACCACGGGTGCTTTCCCATCAGGCCTGCTTCCTCAGGGCTGTAGCTGGTGGGGACAAGCAAGATGTTAGCAGAGGAGTGAGTGGCACAGACTGCTTTTAATGTGTCTTTATAGCTTCATCCACCGTGCTGGACATCGATGGATAGACTTGACTCAGTGCCTCTTGCAGCTTCATTTAAAAGATCTTTTTCTGCGTCTGGTTCGGCCACTGTTTTCTTTCCATGTTACAGATGCCATGCAGTGTCTTCTGCATGCCACTGTTTCTTTTTTTGAAGTCAACTGTGGATACGACTCTGCTTCCTTGAAGGCAGCGGCCCCTTCCTGCTTCACTGTCCACAGCTCTCACCCCTGGCTGTGCTGAAGGTTCCTTTTGCTTTGATTTTTGGTGTGTTGACCTATGATGTTTACAGCCTGGTGTGACTTAGATGGATCTAAGCGTGTTTCTCCTGCACTGCCTTTATCCAGCTTCAATTTCTTAGAGCTTCTTGCATCTATGGGTTCGTGTTTTTACTGTTTGGTGACATTTCTTGGCCAGCTCCTCCTCAAATCTTGTTTCTGACCCTTTCCCCCCTCTTCCTCTGGAACTCCACTTCCATGGGTGTCGCGCCTCCCCGCCGTACGGTGCGTCTCTCGGGCTCTCGTGGGTGCGTCTCTCGGGCTCTCATGGGTGCATCTCCCGGGCTCTCGTGGGTGCCGCGCCTCCCCGCCTCCCCGCCGTGCGGTGTGTCTCTCGGGCTCTCGTGCATATTCCTCAGCGTTGTCCTCTCTCTGGTCAGTCTTCCGGCAAGCCTGTTTCCCTCGTTCTCTCCCCGGCTCTGCTCTGGTCACTCGTGAGCCTGACTCAGCATTCTTCTTTGTGATAATTATATATTTCATTTCTAGCTTTTTTTTCTTTAAAAAAAATGTCAGTTCTCCACCTTTGCCATCTCTTCTCTTAGCTGTTAATCACAGCTATTGAAATATTCTGTCTGATAACAGTAAAACCCAGATCACCCGAGGGCCTGTTTCTGTTGTCTTTGATTTTTCCCTGGTTTTCATTCCTTTGGTCCTATTTACTAGGACTCCTGACAATTTATGGTTGGATGCTGGATATTGTGTATAAAAGTTGTAGATTGTCTTAATGATGTTATCTTTATCTTTCATGGAAGTTCCTCTTCTCACAGACAGTCTATGGGGTCAGCGTACCCTGGTTCCATCAGGGGCTTTGCCACCCATGTCCTCATGGACAGGACTGTTCCTAGTCACTGCTCACCTGCAGGCCCATGCCCAGGGCTCCCCCTCAGGGGCCTCTCCTTTCTCTCTGGCATCCTGAGTTTCCTGACAACTCTGCTCAACCCTGGGGCCCCTTGGGCAACATTCTCTGCTGGGCTCCTTGCACGCTGACCGCACGCAGGGTGGGAACTGGCAGATGCCTCGGGGTGGCCCCAGTGCGGGGCCAAGCGCACTTCTCTGTGGCTTCTGTTTCTCCAGATTCTCAGCTTCTCCGGCGCTGCTGCCTTGGTGTGGGGACTCTGACCTGATCCCCAGCAAGTGCGCCGAGTCCCTGCCTTCTCCACTTAGGGCATAGCAGATGCTCTGGTGGAAAAGCCAGGAGGACGGTGATGCTCAGCTGTGGTTCCCACTTCTCTGAGCACCTGGCCCAGTCCTGCTTGAGTGCGGTCCACTGTCTTTCAGCAGCTCGTTTCACCTTTCGTCCAGATTTCATGCTCATCCTCGGCAGCATGGTCTGATTGACACAGGCTCCTTCACTGGAGCCAGAGAGGAAAGTCCTACAGCCACAGCTCTGAGTTGCAAGCTTTACTTCTCTTCTCTGGTCTCATTTAACCACTTGGATAATGAAATAGACATTACCTGGGTTGTAGCACTGAAATCAAAATGAGGAAAACGGATTTCTTTCCAGAATCCATAGGAAAGCGCTCTGTGACCGTGGGTTTTCTGGTCCACTGTCCTGTCTGAACTATGCTTGTCTATTTAATTTCTAGGGCTAGCTACTGAAATTATTTAAATGAAATAGACATTTTTTGGAAAAGGGAGATTTTTCTTGTTATTCTTCCTCATTCTAAGTTAGTTCCCTGTGGGAAGTGAGAAGTGAATTCCTACTTAAACTCTTGCTGCAACAGCCAACAGCAACCCTTCCTGCCCTGTGTCGTGCCCACCTCTGCCATCTGCTCCCCCCGCACACCGCGTCCAGGAAATTGGAGGAGGAGGGCAAACGGCGACTCCGTGTGAAGCTGACATTGGAGCCCAACCTGTTTCTGTCCTGCCGCATCTTTACGGGCTTTGCGCAGCGTCTGGAGTTGATTTCAAGGTGTTTTCAGGAGAAGCGCCTTTTGTTCCCGAGGTGATGATGACCTCGTGCGTGTTCACTCCACCAGCCGGAGGGAGGGAGGGTCTGAGCTGGCTGCGCACACAGCTGAGCCGCCCGAGTGTGCGGCCCTGGCCATCTCAGGAGCCGAGGCTGAGCCAACCTCTCTAGGTGAGCCTAATCTAAAAATAACACTTTCATCTCATTAGTAGGCAGGTCATTATCTAATGTTTTGCTGTGGGTTCAGGGCCCCAGAATAAATCATGCTTTGATGATAGCGTGGTTCCAATTCTCTGACTCACACGGGATGGGCCTGGCACAGACTGAAGTCTGTCCGGGGCCTCGGCTGGGACAGGGCTTGTCAAGTCCCCAGCCCTGCTTATGCCCTGTAGGCGGAACTACAGAAAGTCTTGCATTCCATCTGGTGAGGGGAGCCCCGTGGTTGGAGCAGGGGAGGGAAAAATTGCCTAAAGATACTTTTTCTTTCTGCTAGTCCCACTAGGAGATTGAGTCTCGTCGTTAATCCCAGTCAAGGGAAGCCAGGTCACCCTGGAGGCTGACTAGGGAGGCCGAGCACCGTGGCCTCTTTTCACTGTCACATTTCTGGGTTGAGGATCAGGCCCTTCTCTCTTCGACAAAGTCTCTGGGCCTTGTCTGTTTATTTGTTTTGCTTTGCACTGCAGGAGACTCTCAGAGGACCCAGGCTTTTTATTCTGAAATTGCAGAGGGGAGGAAGGAAGAGCAGCAAGCAGCATCTACAGACGCCTGGCACGGCCACTGGGAGCAGAGATCCTGAGGGGGTGACGGTCGCCAGGAGGCCCTGAGGGTGGCGGGCACAGGTGACCTTCAGGGGTGTGTGGGGGGACAGAAGGCAGGACAGCCCCCCACAGGCCGCTCCCTGAGTGACAGGTGACCGTGTTTGGTGACGTGGAAGTGAGGAGGTTTTGGGTCAGGCCCAGCGGGACGTGGGGTGATCACGGGCAGGTTGGGGCAGGCTGTGCCCAGTGGCCACAGGGCCCAGAGCCCTCCCTTGGAGGGCGTCTAGGACCCCCTGGTGTCTGCCTGCCGGATGCAGGAGCAGCCCAGCCCAGCTGTGAAGACAGAACTGTCCCCTGAGGCCACGGTCACTCTCGGCTGAGCGTCCCTGCTAGGAGGGAAGCCGTCCAGGCTGGAGAGCTGAGAATCCTGTGCTTTTCAATGGCCATCCGTCAACCCCAGACTCTTGTACACACTCAGCAAACAAACAAAAGGACAGTTGAAAAGCCCCATCCGGGGGCAAAGGTTTTACTCCACCCAGGTCGAGTTCACCGAGATGCCCCGTCGGTTTGAATAAACGTCGCCACCTTAGGAGGGAAGAGAGCCTGCTCAGCTGCTCCCTGGGGTCGGTCTCCCACTTCGGTTCCTTGTCTTACTTTAGCTTGCTTGGTCTCAGTCAGCAGATCTCGTGTGTTTGCCAGTAAATTGTGTGCGCCTGGCAACCAGTGATGGTGACACCTAAGCCTGACAATATTATCCAGTGTGTTTGGGATTTCTGGTTAAGGGGACTTCAGGATAACATGGAGTAATTCATACCAGTTTACTGACCAAAATTACGGAAGAAAGCCTGGTAGGAGGATTCTCTGCGGCTCAAGGAAGCTGTCGTGGCCAATCTGAAATGAAGAAACATGGTTACCTCTTAGGCCCCCGATCTGAACAGGAAGTGAACCCAGGAGTAGGCTCTGGGTTCCTGGCGGGGCAGGAGGGGCTGAGTGAGGAGGGGCCCTGGGCCGGGGGAGGGAGGCTCCCGAGCCAGCCCCGGTGTGGCGGGCGTGGTTGACGGAGCCTGGACAGGTCCCCATAGCGTGTCGCTTCCGGTGGGGGGGACCAGGGTCTGCGTCCCTAACCACGGCCCTAAATTCACCCAGGGAGACCCAGTGGGGCCTGAGCACGCTGAGGGCTGCCGTGAGCCACCCCTCCTGGTCCTTGGGGCCTCACGGGGCCGACACAGGGAGGCGGGCAGCGGCCCTGCTGGGCTGAACCGAGATGCCCAGGACGTCCCAGCAGGAGCGGGCAACTCCATCAGGGCCTGCCCCCCCCACCGCAGGACACAACCTCCCCCTCAGCTGCTGCCCTGCCGTCCAGGCGGAGCAGGAACACGATGACCAGTGTTCTCATTAGACCTGATTTATTGACCTCAGAGCAGCCTTTGATCTCACAGAGATGAGAGAGGATAGAGGAGGGCGTGGGGCTGAGGATGAGAACAGGCCGGGTGAGGGCAAGGGAGTGGGGAGGCCGGGCTGCTCCCCAGCATACAGGCCTGAGTTGGGGGTGGACACGGGGAGGCCTGGCCACCGCCCCCAGGGCTGGCCTCAGGGTGGACACGGGGAGGCCTGGCCACCGCCCCCAGGGCTGGCCTTGGGGTGCACACGGGGAGGCCTGGCCACCGCCCCCAGGGTGCCTCGTGGGCTTGCTGGAAACTCTGTGCCTCTGTGTTTGGCTTGGAGGGCGTCTCCCCATCCCCAGGTCTGGGTGCGTTTCCACGTCACCCTCAGGTAACCTGCAGCGGTCGCCCCTCTCCCTCTAGGCGGCCACTTTCCAGCGGGGACCCCCAGGGGGACCGCCCCGGGTGCCATGTGCTTTGTCTGATGGACCTTGTTCCTCCTGCCACGGCCTCGGAGGCTTTAATCAGAGGCCGTGTGGAAGCGCTGCCAGCTAGTTGGCTGGTGATGCTTCGAGGCTGACTGACCGGGACGGAAACCTTTCCTCGAGACGGCGGGCTTGAGCTGTCCAGGAAGACAGACAGTGCAGGAGTCTCTTGCCGGGTGAGGCTCCCCGTCGATGAGAGCGGAGGAGCCGCAGGCTCGTGCACCGTGGGCCTGCAGGGACACGTCTGTGCCCGGGGTCAGGCTGGCCGGCGTGAGCAGTGGGCGTCTGGTCGCTAGTGGGCGTGGACAGGGCTCAGGGACCTCTGCTGTGTCCACGGGAAGCACCCAGAAGTCCTCGAACTGTGCTTTTAAGAGAAAGCTAAGGCGGGACTCGGGTGCGGGCTCAGGTCCCTGCATTTTCATACCTGATTTACGATGGAACCCTCCTTTCCTCTGGGCAACGGCGTTTCAAGCCCCGAGCCTGGGTCAGACCCTCTCAGAACCCTCCGAGCAGAGGCTTGCAGCCAGGCTTGGAAAGGAGCAGGCAGTAATTACAGAACATCCCTGAGGGGCTGCAACGGGAGGGGCTGTGAAGTACACCCTGGGCGCTGGCGGCAGGGGGCGGGGGGTAGCGGGGAGGGCGTGAGCAGTGCAGAGCCTGGCTGTCTGTCCCGGCTCGGGCCTCGGGCATATCCTCCTCCTCCAGCCCCCAGCACAGCCTACAGGCCGCATCCTTCTCTTCTTATTCTTGGTGATGAGATTATCCATTGATGTCAACTGACTTCAACACTAGCTGTTACCTGGTTTGGAACCTGGTGTCTGGCTACCTCTCCATTTCTGCAATAAAGCAATTGGCTTGAGGTCTTACTGTTGACATGTGCAGGAATTTAGACAGAAATTGGATGGATTCACCTTGAACTACCAGCAAAAGAAAGGATTTTGTCATTAAATTAAGAATTAAGGAAAACTACAGGGATTTGATTACAACTTTTAAAGAGAATCAATTGTCTTAAGGCTCCTTTGTGTATCCATTTACCTTCAAAAGAAAAAAAAATATTATTTCATACGTTTTCCTAAAGGACTAGACATAAACATCAACATCTAGTTCCGTTGTTAAAATTCCAAATTGAGCTTACATTTTAAAGTATATAAACTAGATTTTTCCTAAATCACATCAAATAGCTTAAGTTAGGCTCATTTTAACATTTTTATTGAGTTGTTAGTATCAACAAAATACTCAAATAAAGGTCTTGAGTTGGTTGATATAAGAGAACTACCCTTAAATTTCTGAGGACGTGACCCCGTTTGAGAATCGGATCAGGAATACAGACTTCTCAGACAAGAAGAGGCCCAGACCGCGCGGCAGACGGTTGCAGGATTCCTGAGCTGGGGGCGTTTGCTTGCAGGTGCCCTGGTTTTCAAGCCAATTGCTGGACCCCTGGGCAACTCCTGCCCTAGTGTAGGAGCCTCCCCAGTGCAATACCTTCCCCCAGGTGTAGCACCGGCCGCCCAGTGCCAGCCTCAGACCCCGCGGGTCAGTGCTCAGCCCCACAAGAGGCCCCCACCTGAGACCCAGTCGCGTCTCCACTGCTTCTGACCAACCAGCTGTAGGTGTGAGGCTCCCAGGACCCCCTCCTCAGGCTGGAGCAGCTCATGGCACTCAGAGAAGCATATGACTAACCAGACCCCCGTGAATTATGAAGAATGAAGCTCAGGGTGCAGGAGGGCTGGGGAGGGCGCAAGCCTCCCTGTCTCCCCAGGCGCTCTGTCCCCAAAAGGCCTCAGGCTCCCCAACCCCGAGTTCTCCAGGCCTGTTTTCTGGGGTTTACAGAGGCTTTGCTTGACTGATCAGATCACTGGCCATTAGCGATCAATCCAGCCTCCAACCCCGGGGGTCAGGAAGGGCAACTGAGGCTCCTAACCCTCTTATCTCAGTGGGTTCTGCAGGCTGTCAGGCCCCTCCTCGGGTGCTTCCAAAGCCTCATCAACAAAACAAAAGGCAGCCTCATCGTCTCAGCATTCGGACGTTCTAAGTGTTTAGGAGCTCTGCAGAAGCATCAGGATAAAGCAAGCGTATATCTCTCATAAATCCCAGTCTCACATATAACAAAACACCCGTGGAACATTTGTGAGGAAGTGTGTGTGTGTGTATGTGTGCGTGCAAGTGTGTGTATTTCCGCAGTGCATCCATATCTCCCCTACTCTCCTAATCGATATGGTTTAGAGTCCACACCTTCTCATGACACACGGCCCCTGTCTGAGGCCCATGGCCTTCTTTCTCTTCTCAAGGTGACACTCAAACACACGGGGTGGGGGACAGGAGGAGACGTCAGATGATGACGGGCGGCTCAGCAGGCCAGCCGCTGGGGCCAGGCCTCGTCTTGGGACGTCCCCCCTCAGGAAGCAGAACGGGGGATCCGAGGTGGCCCAAGTGGGCCGTGAATGCGGACCCGGGATGCGGAGGCAGGGCTGGGCTGCCCGCTGTGGCTCTAGAGCTCGGGATGGGTCCGCAGGAAGAGCAGAGCCCCCGGGGCTGGAGGCGCAGGGACCTTGGCCTCCAGGAGCCAGGACTCCCGAGGGTCTCAGCGGGGGCCAGGCTGCACAGCTCCTGCCTGGGGATGGAGTGGAAGATTCCGGAATGTTCCTCCTTATCCTCAGGCACGGGTCTGTACCCACCTCTCACCCAGACCTCTGAGGTGTCGGAGCCCCGGGCCTGCACCAGGCCGGCCGTCCTCCCGGTCCTGCACGGGTCCCTGGCCCAGTCCCTCCTGCGCTGCCAGCTGGACCGGCCCTGTCCCCGAGTGAGACCGTCCCGCTGGCGGCCTGTCCCTGCCTCTCGTCGCCGCCTTGCGCACGGGGGAATGCCGGACACTCGGGCCTGTTTCATGTGTTCAGACCCTGCCAAGGTCATGAGGGCTGGGCACTGGGTCTCGCAGGACCCCCATCCCCGCTCAGCTCCTGGTCCAGGACACCAGCCCCACCAGCCGCTGGCCCACCCTGTCTCCAAGGGCCTGGCTTTGCTCTGGGCTCGGCCTTGTTCTGATCCACTCACTGTTTCCACTGTTCAGTTTAGTCACTCAGTTGTGTCTGACTCTGCAACCTCATGGACTGTAGGCCCTCAGGCTCCCCTGTCCATGGATTTCCCAGCAAGAATACTGGAGTAAGTTTCCATTTCCTTCTCCAGGGGAATCTTCCCAACCTGGGGATCAAGCCCACACCTCCTGCACTGACAGGCAGGTTCTTTAGCGCTGAGCCATCTGGAACAATGCCACCTCCTCATTTTAGCCATTTACTTGCTTTTCTCACCGAGGCTCAGCATTTCCAGTGCAAAGGGCACGTGACTGGCCTGCTTCACTTTCCTATGCTCTTGGCCATTCCTTGTTAATGTTCAGGGGCCTTTGGCAATGACCGTCCTCAAGTGGAGGGTCACAATGATCCTGGGGTCTGTGGAACAGCAAGGGGAAAGCTGGCAGCCCCGTCGCTGTGGGGTCCACACTGACCCCACCTGCTGAGCACAAGAGAGTAGGTGTGCCCAGTGAGGACAGAGATGCTGGCGCTACCTGGAGCCTGTTACCTGCGCTGCCGTCATCCCCACTCGCTGGAGGAGTGACGGGGTGCGGGGAAGGAAGAAACCCAGATTCGGGCTTCTCTAGCCTTGCTCATAACCAGGGGCGACACGCTGGTCTCAGCGACTGGTCATGAAGCCGAAGCTGCCATTCTCTGGGAATGCTTCTTCTTTCTCGATGAGAAAGGACAGACAGGGCTGGTGTGTCTTGTTCTTCGTCACACCTTGAATGGGAATGTGATGGTTGGAGCTGCAGCAACAGCATTGCAACCCTGAAGGAAAAGAGAAAACAGATGCAGAGATGTGAGTCGTGGCACCCCTCCGTGGCCGAACCAGCCCTAGCAGGGCCTACATGGGGACTTGTGCTGGAGACGGAGCCCTTCCTTTTCAGTAAGCGATTTATTCTGGGCCGTGCTGGGAACGATTTCTTCGCTGTGTGTGCAGCCTCTCTCCAGCTGCAGTGCGCAGGCTTCTCACTGCAGAGTCTGCTCTTGTGCGGAGCACGGGCTCTGGGGACAGGCTTCAGTGGTTGCAGCTCATGGGCTCAGCAGCCTCGGCTCCAGGGCCCTTGAGAATAGACTCAGCAGGTGTGCCGCACGGGCTTAGCTGCTTCATGGTTTGTGGGATCTTCTCGGATCGGGGATTGAACCAGGTAGGGTCTTTACCACTGAGCCACCAGGAAAGCCCCGAACTCTTCTCTTCAAGCCACTGTAGTTCAGCTTTCTGTTACTTGCAGCTAAGTGCTTTCCTAACTGAAAAGCTCTAGTATTTTATCAGAGGCGACTTGATGTCCACGGCTGTTCTTCCTCTCATTGCGGACACAAGCACACGCGTGGGTCCATTTGTCCTAAACAGCACTTCTGGAAAGCTGCGTGTGTTGAAGCCACCAGGTTCACAGACTGGATGGAGCTTGGCTGGACGATTGAGGGGGTTGCTGCGCTCGAGCCTGCAGGGGGTCCAGGCCCACGGGGGGCACACCTCTGGGGGGGTTCACCTCCAGGGGGGCTCACATCCAAGAGGGGCTCGCCTCCAGGGGGGCTCATCTTCAGGAAGGTTCACCTCCAGGGGTGGGCTCACCTCCAGGAGGGCTTGCCTCCAGGAGGGGCTCACCTCCAGGGGGGCTCACCTCCAGGGGGACTCACCTCCAGGATGGCCTCACCTCCAAGGGGGCTCACCTCCAGGGGGGCTCACCTCCAAAGGGGCTCACCTTCAGGCGGGCTCACCTCCAGGGGGCTCACCTCCAGGACGGGCTCACCTCCAGGAGGGCTCACCTCCAGGAGGGGCTCGCCTCTAGGACAGGCTCACCTCCGGGGGGGGGCTCGCCTCCAGTATGGGCTCATCTCCAGAGGGGTTCACCTCTAGGAGGGCTCACCTCCAGGGGGGGCTCACTTCCACAAGGGCTCACCTCCAGGAGGGGCTCACCTCCAATCCACTTCCCTTGGGCCGCGCCCTTCCCTGCCTGCCTGCTCTCAGGGGGATTAGCGTGAGGGCTGCCCATTTACCTGTCAGACTCTGACATGGTCAGACTTGAAAATCATGACTTTTCCTTGTCCCAGACATGAACAAATCCACCCTGATCCTCCGCCTGCCACTCCCTCACTAATAAATTAGCAGAGTTTACATAACCCGCAGTCGGCAGTTTGCGCTGGGCGCTACCAACCCAGTTACGCGGCTCACGTCCTCCAGGTGGAATTTTCCTTCTGTTCATGACGCTTTCGACAGTGAGCAGCTGGACCTGGCTGTAAAAGTGTCTGATGGGTCCCTGCCCCGCCAGCCTCCTCCACGCATCACCCCTTTAATTGTCCTAGAGTCCCCGGGGCGGGGGCGGGGAGTGGTGCTGATGTTTTCTCCACTGACAGATGAGAAGAAAGAGGCTCTGGGGTGTTGGAGTGCCGGGTCTGTGTCCTGGGCTGCACGTTTCCCAGGGAGACGTGGACCGAGGTCCAGACCCCTCCCTTCTGGGTTTTCAAGGGGCTCCGTCTCAGGGCACGAACACGTGGTCACTGATGGAGGGACTTGACTTTGTAAAGGTGTACCAAAGGGTCAGGATCTGCAGGACTCATTTTCCCGGTTTCCTCCCCTTGAAGGAGGAGCGGGAGCCCTGAGCCAGGTGAGGCCCATTTGGGGTAAGAAGCCACCATGGTCAGCACCCCACCCCCTGACTCCTCTCAGTGCCGGTGGCTCCAGGGACTGAGCTTTTCCCCCAAAGCCACTCCTGGTCCCGGTGGCCGAGGCCCTCGCGGGGTCCTGGGCACCGGGCCCCTTTCCCTGCTGCTGTGATGGAGCCAAATCTGCAGCAGGCGGGAGGCCGACTCTGCCCACCGGTGTCTGCACACCCACCCCTCGCGCCCGAGAAGAGCAGGCATCTGCCCACCGGTGTCTGCACACCCGCCCCTCGCGCCGTGAAGAGCAGGCATCTGCCCACCGGTGTCTGCACACCCACCCCTCGCGCCGTGAAGAGCAGGCAGCTGCCCACCGGTGTCTGCACACCCGCCCCTCGCCCCGTGAAGAGCAGGCAGCTGCCCACTGGTGTCTGCACACCCGCCCCTCGCCCCCGAGAAGAGCAGGCATCTGCCCACCGGTGTCTGCACACCCGCCCCTCGCCCCGTGAAGAGCAGGCAGCTGCCCACCGGTGTCTGCACACCCGCCCCTCGCCCCCGAGAAGAGCAGGCATCTGCCCACCGGTGTCTGCACACCCGCCCCTCGCCCCGAGAAGAGCAGGCAACTGCCCACCGGTGTCTGCACACCAGCCCCTCGCCCCGTGAAGAGCAGGCAGCTGAGTGACGGCGTCCGGCTGTGGCCTGAGAGACAGGTCCTAAGCTGGCCTGGGAGAGGGAGTGTGGCCCCGCCGGGCCTGCCCGGGTGCAGCCGCCCCCAGCGGAGGGCTCGGGCTGGGGAACGCCAGACTGGCTATGTTCTGGGGGACGGCCCTGTCACCTGCTAGAAGACTGCGCAGAAACCTGCGGTCCTCTAGACTGGACTCAGTGGCAGACGCCGTCTCCAGAACGCAGGAAAGAGGCTGTTTCTTTATGGAAGAGAACTGACGGTGTTTATGAGCCAAGGATAAACTCTGAGTTTTGAAGGGTAAACTAGAATTTTGGAAAACTTTTATCTACCACTATAAGCAAGGTGATCAAACCAACCAATCCTAAAGGAAATCAGTCCTGAATATTCATTGGAAGGACTGATGCTGAAGCTGAAGCTCCAGTATTTTGGCCACCTGATGGGAAGAACTGACTCACTGGAAGAGACCCTGATGTTGGGAAAGATTGAAGGTGGGAGGAGAAGGGGACGACAGAGGATGAGATGGTTGGATGGCATCACCGACTCAATGGACATGAGTTTGAGCAAACTCTGGGAGGTAGTGATGGACAGGGAGGCCTGGCGTCCCTGGGGTTGCAGAGAGTTGGACACGACTGAGTGGCAAACACACTTCCACAAAAGCCCTGCCGGGGCCCCTCCATAAACTGTAAGATGTAAAGGTGCCCTGACTCCAGTGAGCCTAGAGTGACCGTTGAGGAAATTTTTAAAGGTCTCAATGGGGAGGGGATGAGGTTCCTAGTTCTCTTTCCTCTTCTGGCGGCTGGAAGAGGGGAGGCTGGACTCTAAAATGTGACTTCCACCTTGACATCTGGTGGAGTCTGATGTTCCTTTGGACCCCAGCATTACAGCTTTCACTTTCTCCAAATTCTCTCCTTACCATTTGACTGACCCTGGCTGAGCTAGAACACACACCTGGGCCGCAGGAACCTTCATCCCCGCTGACGCGGGGGCCACGCCTGACACAGTCCTGGGCAGTCGCCTCTGTCAGGGGCCTGCTCGCCCACGGGGGGCCTGCTGGAGTCGGGAGGCGCCGCTCGGCTCTTCCTGGCGCGGGTTTGCCCGCTCGGCTCTTGCTGGCGCGGGTCTGCCCGCTCGGCTCTTGCTGGCGCGGGTCTGCCCGCTCGGCTCTTCCTGGCGCGGGTCTGCCCGCTCGGCTCTTGCTGGCGCGGGTCTGCCCGCTCGGCTCTTCCTGGCGCGGGTTTGCCCGCTCGGCTCTTGCTGGCGCGGGTTTGCCCGCTCGGCTCTTCCTGGCGCGGGTCTGCCCGCTCGGCTCTTGCTGGCGGGGACGCGGGTTTGCAAAGTCCGGGGCTTTTAGCGCCTCTGTGTCTGCATCAACAAGACGCAGCGAGAGCCAGCGCCCGGCTCGTCCCCTCGCTGGCTGGTGACGTCACGTGGCAGCTCGGAGTTGGCCGTAATTGGCAGCATTTCTGCCACAGAAACTGGCAGATGCTGTGAATCAGGAATTTCGTGTTTCCACAGAACCAGTGATCACATATTTTCCAGCATGTCTCTGCTTACTCCTCTTACCTTGCAGAGAAATCAAAGCAAAGCAACAGCGCCTGGGTTAAAGGGCCCAGTGGTAGCAGTTGTTACTGTGGCTATGCAGTGTGAGAACCGAGAACTCCCAGGTGTTCAAGCTGGATTTAGAGAAGGCAGCAGAGACAGAGATCAAATTGCCAACATCTGTTGGATCATAGAAAAAGCAAGAGAATTTCATTGACTATGCTATAGCCTTTGACTATGTGGATTACAACAAACTGTGGAAAATTCTCATAGAGATAAGAATACCAGACCACCTTACCTGCCTCCTGAGAAATCTGTATGCAGGTCAAGAAGCAGCAGTTAGAACCAGACATGGAACAATGATCTTGTTCTAAATTGGGAAAGGAGTCCGTCAAGGCTGTGTATTGTCACTGTGCTTATTTAACTTACATGCAGAGTACATCATGAGAAATGCTGGGCTGGATGAAGCATAAACTGGAGTTAAGATTGCTAGTAGAAATATCAATAATCTCAGATACGCAGATGACTCTACCCTTATGGCAGAAAATGGAGAACTATAAGAGCATCTTGATGAAAGTGAAATAGGAGAGTGAAAAAGCTGGTTTAAAATTCTACATTCAAAAAATGAAGATCATGGCATCTGGTCCCATCACTTCATGGCAAATAGATGGGGAAACAATGGAAACAGTGAGAGACTTTATTTTCTTGGGCTCCAAAGTCACTGCAGATGGTGACTGCAGCCACGAAATTAAAAGATGCTGATCCTTGGAAGAAAAGCTATGACCAACCTAGACAGCATAGTTAAAAGCAGAGACATGACTTTGCTGACAAAGTTCCATCTAGCCAAAGCTATGGTTTTTCCAGTAGTCATGTATGGATGTGAGAGTTGGACTATAAAGAAAGCTGAGTGCTGAAGGATTGATGCTTTTGAACTATGGTGTTGGAGAAGACTCTTAAGAGTCCCTTGGACTGCAAGGAGATCCAACCAGTCCAACGTAAAGAAAATCAGTCCTGAATATTCATTGGAAGGACTGATGCTGAAGCTGAAACTCCAATACTTTGGCCACCTGATGCAAAGAACTGACTCATTGGAAAAGACCCTGGTGCTGGGAAAGATGGAGGGCAGGAGGAGAAGGGGACGACAGAGGATGAGATGGCTGGATGGCATCACTGACTCAACGGACATGAGTTTGAGTGAACTCCGGGAATTGGTGATGACAGGGAGGCCTGGCGTGCTGCGATTCATGGGGTCGCAAAGAGTCGGACACGACTGAGCGACTGAACTGAGCTGAAACAGTGAACAGAGCCTCCTTATGTTTTTAGTTTCAAAGTGAGTGCTTCTGGGGTCCACACGTCTAGTAGTCACCCAAAGATCTGAGGACACCCTCTTGCTGATGGGGGCCCAGAGGCACGCGCTCTGGACAGCCCAGGGTTCATCTGGGCCACCACTCTGCCTCCGAGCATGAAAGCTCCCATCTCGTCCCCCAGGTTCCCCTAGGAACCAGTGTGAATGTTTCTCTAAGTGGTTTATTGCCAAGGTTTAGAAACTAGTTTATTTTTACTCATGAGTGATCTTAAGCAGATTTGATTTAAAGCCTTTTGATTCTGCAAATCCAATTTCATTTAGGAAGGAGGAGGAGGAGGCTGGGGAAGGGGGGAGAAAAGAAAAATGAGGCACGCTGTTCATTTAAAAATAGTGCTTATTTAATTACATTTTCCAGATTAATTTTGCCATTAAATGAGGAAGCACGATATTAGTTTGGTTGTGTGTGAACCATTACTAATTGAAGTGGATACTTGTCAAGTCATTGCAAGGTGAAACATCTCTAATTAAAGGTATTAATCATGGGTTTGGAGGGGATATTTTTACACCCTGTGCTTATTTGGAGGACGGACACTGTCACCGTTAAATCAGACCCAGTGAGCTTGTTTTGCTCAACTCAGAGCAGCAGGCTCACGTACTCTGTGTGTTTCTCCCGTGTTTATTTTTGTAAAAACAGCATATGGATTTTTAATCTGATTCATGTTTCTAAAGGTTACATGTGACTCTTTAAAATAAAACTCAAATGGACTTCCTTCCCAGTCGACATGGAAACAGAAGGTGATGAATTATGTCGTCAACGTCTCTTCCCCATCCTGGTCTTTCTTATCTTTGAACCAGGAAAGAGAGACACACACCTACTTTTCAAGGCATTAAACAATCTTCTTTAATTTTAACTAAATTAATTCAAGAGAAGAAAATGTTCTTCCAGCTGTAGAGGTTCTGATATTAAAATCCCTTCAGGGACTGCTGTGACTCTCGGACCTTAATCGTCAGTCGTTCTCGCCCAACTGCGGTTCACACCGTGTTCCCGGGTGATGAACCGCCCGGCATCTGGAGCCCAGCCAGCCCCCAGGGTCACCGGTCCAGCGTAATGGCCCTTCCTTCCCAGAACTTAGACTCTGATGCTAGAACTAAGCCTGTGGAAGAGATTCAAGAGGAAGGTCTGGAAATAAGGTGCCATGGGCTCGCGCTGCTGGTGAGCATCTTGATGGTCCCCAGGGCTGTGTCATGCTCTATGAAAGATAAGGATCCCATCACAGGGACCACGGAGGTGGCACTGGTGGGAAGCTGGACCCTCCTCGGAGGTCGCCGGGCACACACGCTGTGAAGACAGTCAGAGGGCAGGGGTCCTGCTGAGGGTCTGTGGACTCCAGGCCGGCAGCCCAGAATTTTCCAGAATTTTCTCTTGAGAGGGGCTCATGCTTGACAGGAGCTCCTGAAACGCTCCCTCTCTTAAAGTGTGTGCCTTCCTCTCACCTCTTCGGTTAGACTGTGAGCTCCTGGAAGGAAGGGGAGGAGGGCTTAGACGCCATACAGACAACTCTGATGAAACAGAGACAGAGAGAACAGCTGAGCCCCTGTCAGCCCAACAGCACCGAGTGGAGAGCGGCTGTGCTTTGCTGCCTGCAAGGACACTCTGGGGACCAGGGCACATGTGATCCTGGGGGGAGCGCATGGTCGAGGCGGCATCTTCTCCACGATGTTTGTGAAGGGAGAGCTGGTTCCCCGCCCCACCCCATCCTACTTGTCCCTGAAGGGGCTCTCTGCTCCCTGCTCCTCCCAACAGGGAAGGGGCAGTTCGGCAGGCGCAAGACGAGACAGAGGAGATGGAAGGGAAGCAGCACAAGGAGAGGGGAGAGAGGAGAGGAGGCCTCTGAGCTTGCACCTGAAAATGTCATCCCCTCCTGCCTTTGGAGAATTTGCCACTTCTCAGGAGAAGGCGATGGCACCCCACTCCAGTACTCTTGCCTGGAGAATCCCAGGGCCAGAGGAGCCTAGTGGGCTGCCCTCCATGGGGTCACACAGAGTCGGGCACGACTGAGTGACATCACTTTCCCTTTTCACTTTCCTGCATTGGAGAAGGAAATGGCAACCCACTCCAGTGTTCTTGCCTGGAGAATCCCAGGGGCAGCGGAGCCTAGTGGGCTGCCATCTATGGGGTCGCACAGAGTCGGACACGACTGAAGGACTCAGCAGCAGCCGCAGTTCTTTTATCTCTAGTGGGCTGCCCTCCATGGGGTCACACAGAGTCGGGCACGACTGAGTGACATCACTTTCCCTTTTCACTTTCCTGCATTGGAGAAGGAAATGGCAACCCACTCCAGTGTTCTTGCCTGGAGAATCCCAGGGGCAGCGGAGCCTAGTGGGCTGCCGTCTATGGGGTCGCACAGAGTCGGACACGACTGAAGGACTCAGCAGCAGCCGCAGTTCTTTTATCCATGGCGGCTGCGAGAAGCCCCTGGTCAGGCTGAGTGTCAGCGCTGTGGACACCGAGCTGCTACGTCCCAACCTCAGAACCCAGTGGATTTGCTTCTTGGCTGCCATGTGTCCTTACATTTTATGATTGCACACAGTGCCTGCTCATACTTGCCTGCATTTTATTCCACCTTCCAGCTGGTGCCTTCATGTGGCTGCCTGAGGCTGACCCCTTAACTGTTATCTGCGCGTCTCTCTTGTGGGGTTTGGGAATGCGGTTCACAGTGGCCTGGCCTTTGCTGCTCCTCCCAAGGAGCCCCACCTTTACAAAGGCTCAGATAAGTTTTGGAAGGTCAGAGGATGAAAACCATCTTGGCATTTGATGCGTATTTGCATATGCATTTAACTTACTTGGGGGAAGATAAAGAAGAGCTATTACCCAAGCAAATATAATAATTGTCCTAATTAGCGATGAAGCTGGAATCAGCATTTGAGGAGACTCAGAGTTAGCATGCCACACAAATATTTGTATAAGATGTAACTACTGATGGCACCCACTTGCCTTAATTAACTGCATTTTAATTATCACTCATGCTTGTTCCCCTGGGCCTTCATGTTTACAAACACAGATAGCAGCCCTTTATTGTGCTGAGAGACAGACACAACCAACAGCCATATGCCAGGCCCTGGATCCCAAGTCCGGTCTTCGGGTGTGAGCTGAGCGGGGCTTGGCAAACCTTTCCTCTGAAAGGCAAATGGCAGCCACCTCAGGCTTTGTAAAGCTGGTTCCAAGGAGGCCGGCCCCAGGGGCAGCGTGGACAGCAGTGTGGCTGTGCGCCTAGAAAGCTACGGAAACCGGCTGACCACCTGCGAGACGCTGAGAACATTTTAGAAAACACAGAAGTCAGTAGGGGAGCGCAGAGCGGGCGGCTGCTGGAGGCGCCACGTGGGGATTCTGAGATCACACACCACTGACACCTTCTGACACCCAGAGGCTTTTATTTTCTCGTTGTATTTCCAGGTCTTAGCTCAGCAGCCAGGTGGCTGAGGAGGGGCATTTCTGAAGATGGGCTCACCGGGCATGGCCGTCTCCCTGCTGCTCCCGTCTGCACTTTACAGCGGCTGTCGGGCTGGAAAGGCAGGGCTCGGAGATGCCCGGTGAAGGGGCGGCCACGCAGGCCACACATGTGCCGTCTGGCCCAGAAGAGGCCTGGGGGGCCCTGTTGCACACGGTTAACTGAGGTCACAGCTGGGAGGAGCGGTACAAGGAGGCCAGCAGGGCCAGCACACGCTCGATCAGCGCCCGAGAGACATGCCTGTTATCCACAGATGAGCCTGGTGGATGTGCGATGGTAAGCCACGAACCATTATGCCCTGGAATAATCCGCACGGTGTGTCCCGAATTCCTTGAACCGCCTTCCCCGGCCCACGATCCTCACAAGGGGCTCCTGTTTCACCTCCAGGGGCCCCAAGAAAGTGCAGGAGGAGCGGGCGGGGAGGGGTGAGGAGGCTGCCCAGGGACGGATTCTCTCGCAGCAAAGACGAAAATGAGCTTCTCATTTAGAGTTTTCAGGTGTCGATACTCACACCGTGGACGGCTTTCTCATCTGCCTGGATCAGCAAAGGTCTGGAGGGGCTTAGCGCCCATCCGCCTGCCCCCCAAGCCTGGGCGCCAGCCCTCAGCTTACACCTGCTGTCAGCATCTCCCCTAGTGTTCCAGGCTCTGCCGGATGCTCATTCATTGTCCAAGCAGCCCCCGCTCTTGCAGGGTCAAGAGAGACAAGAATGTGGGGTGTGCTGAGAGGTGCCCGGGTCGCTGGGGCCCTCGAGTGAGGAGCAGACTGGGTCCTATAAGTGCTCGCATCCTGACCTTGAGCCGCCTTCCGGGTTCTCTTGCCATTTTCTGTGCTGTCGGCCGTCTTCCAAAGAGACGCTCGTTCTGTAAAACGAGGACCCACCCGCTGCTCTGGGCTGTGTGTGGTCCCCGGGGCCCGAGGGGTGGGAGGGAGCGTCTGGAAGGGCGTCCAAACCTGGATCCAAAGCCTGATGGGCCCTCCTCTCATCGGGGTCGGGCCCGGTGCCTGTGAGGGCGGCCTGCTGAGCACGCAGAAAGGGCTCAGCACAGAGCATGCTTGCCGGAGGAGGAATCCCGCTCCAGGGCCCGGCGAGGTCCTTCCTGGGCCTGGCGAGCGCGTTCCTGGGCCTGGCGAGCTGACCGTTTCACACACGCGTGTCTGCGGGATTTCCAGCCCCGTCCTCTGTGGATCGAGGGTTCCTGGCGGGAAAGACGAGGCTCCGTCTTCAGCAGGCGCTCACTCCTGCCGAGCCCCTGCTCCCGGAAGGCGGGGCTGCGGGTCTACAGGGACTGACCTGCCGGTGGCCTGCCTTCCCGTGCGGTCAGGGCCTGGGTCTGTGGCCGCTGCCGAGCGTGGTGTTTGCGGCTGGGGCCGCGGAGGCCTGGCACAGAGCCTGCGGGTCTTGCCCGCGCTGACGGGGTGCGCGTGCTGGGCTGGCGCCCAGCCGGTGTGCGTTACGCGCGGGAGTTCACACGCCCCGGCCCACACCCCCACTCACCCACCTCCCGGCCCTCGTGGGCGACCGCAGCTCCAGGAAGGCTCTGGGGGTGGGAAAGCCCGGCCTCTGGGTGAGCGGGCAGAGCAGAGGCACGAGAGAGCGGTGTCTTCGCCAGATGTGAGGAGGCCCGGCCCCGGCGCAGGAGAGACGCTCTCCCCTTCTGCAGCTGGCCTCGACGGAAGGCCGCCGCAGAGGGCGCTGGGCGCGGGCCGAGCCACAGTCGGGACGCGTCCTGGTGCGCCTCGAAGCTCCTCTGGGAGCTGGGAGCAGAAGCTCTGAAGGCTGTCCCCACACCCCTGCCTCCTGGCGGGGGGCCGGCCACCCTGTCCTCGACGGGGGCCGTGCGCGCCTGGGCCTTCCAGCAAGGCCGTGGCGGGAGGCGCCGGGCCCGTGGGGCTGCCCGGGCCCCAGGGACGCGGGCGTGGGTGCCATGCGCGGGGCGGCCTCAGAGCTGAGCGCGGCGTGTCCTGCGGGGGCTTTCCTGCAGATAATTTTGAGATGAAAAGGAGCAGTTTATACAGTGGCCCTTGCTTACTCTGCTATATTTAGCTGTCGAAAAAAACCTTCTCTCTGATCTCTTTCATGGGAACAGTCCGCTGCCTGGCTCCTCTGTGACCCACTCTGGGTGTGACGACCCAGGCTGGTCCCGTGGACAAACAACAAACGTCTTGAAGGTTGGCAGGAGTCTCCGGTCAGGGAGGGTGATCGTGCTCCATGCGGTGGGGAGGAAGGAGGAAGACAGCTGCTCTGAGTGACAAGGAGGGCGGAGACAATGTCTCGGCGGACGGCTCTCTGCTTCCTGCCGCCCTGGTCCTCTGAAGTGAGGCAGATACGAGCAGGGGGGCATGCGGGTGACCGGGCCTCAGGGGCCTCCGCTCAGGGGTCCCTCCACCCTCTCCGGCAGAGATGGTGGACCATGAGGCCCCGCCTGGAACCTGCTCCAAAGTGACCACGTGTATTTGTTTTTGTCTCATTTTAGAGTCGTTTCTGCAGCTTGTTATAATTCATGTCTATAGTGATATGATCAAATATACGCTTATACCTAATTCATAAATAGGTAAGTATACACCTTCAGGGTAGAGATATTCAAGGATTTTCCAGGAGGAGGGGTAGAGAATTCAGAAGTGTGGCAGCCGCTACAGTGGACACAGGCTTGGCCCCTGACGTCATAAGTCACTTGCCCCCAGGAGGCGGGAGACGTGGGGCCTTGCAGACGGGTGGCTGCTGTCGGGACAGGGGGTGCCGGGGCTGCCAGCTCCTACACCGGGGACCCGGGCATCACCCCAGGCCACCCTCCTGGCCCAGGCTCTGCAGAGCTGTCTGCTGAAGCACCAGAGCCCCTCGCAGACCAAGTCCATCCCGACCTGGCCGCTCTCAAGTTTGGCTTCCCGTCTTCCTCTAGGGAGGTTCAGCGTTTTCCTGTAACAAACGTCTTTTCCTTTCTTTCTCCCACGAATAGGTTCATCGAAATAAAAACTCAAACAAACAAAACAAATTCATCACACAGAAAGAAAAAAGTGTGACCAAGGATAGGACTGACGTGTGTCCCGTGTCCACGATCAGGCTTGCTTGGTTTGGGGTTTGGGGTTTGGGTTTCACTTTGACGCTGGTGAAGGCTGGATAGAATTCGCTTGTGAACTGAGGCTGTATAAGGCTGGCTGGGGTTTCAACTGGGGTCACTTGAAATCTGCAGCTCAGCTGAGAAGAACTGGCATCTGGACAGTGTTGCATCTTCCGAGGGACGAGGTGTGTCTCTCCACTAGCTCAGGATGTGAGTCCCCACTGAAGAGCTGCACGGGTCTTACGCTCCCGTGTTGGAGTCAGTCACATGTGATACCGTAGCAGATGGTGCTGTGTTTTTAGTTAAAATCCCCAGTTGTTCCTCATTCATTGCCATGCAGTCATTTCCTTGTGTTCACAGAGGATGGGTTCCAGGGCCCCTGAGGGCGCCCAAATTCAAGAAGACTCAGGTTCCTCTATAAAATAACCTACACGCATTTCCCCATAAGCTTCAAGTCATCTCCAGATAGCTGCTAATACCGGATGCAGAGTGCATGTTATACAGATGCTGGTAAATGAAAGGCTATACATACAGTTCCCAGCACATGGGAAATTCAAGTTTTGCTTTTTGGAAATTTTTGGAATTAGAAAAATATTTTTGATCTGTGGTTGAATCTGAGGATGCAGAACACGTGGATACAAAGGGCTGATTGTGTAAAGAATGGCATTTGATTTTTCAGGTTGATTTTGTGCCCTGCACTCTTGATATTCTAACTCGTCAATTCTTGCATCACTTTATGTAGAGTCCATTAGCCTTGCTGCATAGCTGATTATGTTGTCTGTAAATAAGACAGGTTTTGTTCTTCCTTCCTAATCTGGGTGCATTTGATTTCCTTTTCTTGCCTGAATGGACTCGCAGCCGCCTGGCACAACGGTACGTAGAAGCAGCGAAAGCCAAGGATTTGTCTTGTTCTCGATTTAGGAGCAAAGCCGTCAGCATCTCACCCTCACGTGCATCTTACAGAGCGAGGAAATTTCCCTTTGCATTTGATTTTTCAGATTGATTTTGTGCCCTGCACTCTTGATATTCTAACTCGTCAATTCTTGCATCACTTTATGTAGAGTCCATTAGACTTGCTGCATAGCTGATTATGTTGTCTGTAAATAAGAGGTTTTGTTCTTCCTTCCTAATCTGGGTGCATTTGATTTCCTTTTCTTGCCTGAATGGACTCGCAGCCGCCTGGCACAACGGTGCGTAGAAGCAGCGAAAGCCAAGGCTTTGTCTTGTTCTCGATTTAGGAGCAAAGCCGTCAGCATCTCACCCTCACGTGCATCTTACAGAGCGAGGAAATTTCCCTCCTATGTCTAGCTTACTGTGAAGCTGGATTTTGTCAGATACTCCTGTGTCCATTGAGATCATCAGGCAATTTTTTCAGTTTATTAATATGGTAAAATATGTTGACCGATGTTTGAATGTTAAACCAACCTTGCATTCCTGGGTTAAGCCTCACTTAGTCTTAATGTATGTGTTATATATAGTATTTGATTTGCTGACATTTTGTTTAGAATATTTGCATCTGTGTTCATATAGAAACATATACACGTTCTGTGGCCTAGAATACAGTCTCGGTGAGTGTACTCGAACGGGACGAATGTTCTGTCAATGTCAACTAAGGTTGGTTGATATTTTTGCTCAAGTCTTCTATATTTTTGCTGATTTCCATCTATTTGTTTAATCATTTCAGAGAAGACGTTTCTGGTATCCCCAGCCTTGTGAGTTTTACCGTGTTTTGCTGCGTGTATCTAGAGCCCTGGTATTGAAGGGACATCCTGCAGGATTGCTGCATGCACTCCCATACCACTGCCCAACGACCCGACTGCTCTGGGAACATCCTTTGTTTTGAAGTCTGTTTTTGTTTGGTACTGAAGTCATCATCACAGCTTCTCTTGACAGACGTTAGCATACCAGTTCCCACCCTTTCTCTTCTAACCATCAGGAGATACTTCCTAGGGATGTGAAGAAAACGGACTCTAAATGGCCAAAAATCTGTTTGTTTGGGATATTTTTTAAAATAACTGGTTACGTAAAAAATTGAGTTTGGTGTAAGCAGGCTTTTGGACTAATGAGTCTTATTGTGAGGAAATAATACGGGGGTTGATCCACGAGGCTGGCATCTGGATCGTTCATATAATCTGTCAATAATCAGAGAGTTAAACCAATTTGTCAAGAAGGAAAATTAATTCATTTAAAATTATCAGAAACTCTACAGACAACACAAGTCATATCCAGAAATTGGTAGTTTGCTTTATTTTCAAATTTTAGAATCTAGGTTGACTGTCTTATCAGTCCCGTGAGGATTTTGTTCCTATTAGAAGCCACACGGTTTAGAGCAAGCTGGAGTTGGGGTAGGAAACTCAGAAAACTGGAAAAAGGAATATGGCTCATTCACAATCCTCAGGATTCACCAGCCCAAACAGGAGCTGCAAGTGTGTATTAAACTCTGCCGGCTTCTGTCTTTAGGAGACACTGTCACCCTCCTCACAAGCCAGGAGGACACCGCAGATGCATCCCTGCCTGAGAGGAGCCCCGGGAAGGCAGACCAGTGTCCAGCACACAGTGGGCACGGTGAGACCCTGGCACAGGAAGCAACAGGTTAGCAGCAAGGTAAGGTGTGTGAAATTAAAAGATGCTTGCTTCTTGGAAGAAAAGCTATGACCAACCTAGACAGTGTATTAAAAAGCAGGGACATCACTTTGCTGACAAAGGTCCGTCTAGTCAAAGCTACGGTTTTTCCGCTACTCATGTATGGATGTGAGATTTGGACCATAAAGAGGCTGGGTGCTAAAGAATTAATGCTTTCAAACTGTGGTGTTGGAGAAGACACTTGAGTCCCTTGGACTGCAAGGAGATCAAACCAGTCAATCCTGAATATTGAAAGGAAATCAGTCCTGAATATTCATTGGAAGGACTGATGCTGAAGCTGAAGCTCCAATACTTTGGCCGCCTGATGCGAAGAGCTGACTCATTGGAGAAAACCCTGAAGCTGGGAAAGATTGAGGCAGGAGGAGAAGGGGGCAACAGAAGAGAGGTGTTTGGATGGCATCACTGACTCAATGGACATGAGTCTGAGCAAACTCCAGGCGACAGTGATGGACTGGAAGCCTGGTGTGCTGCAGTCCATGGGGTTGCAAAGAGTCGGACACGACTGAGCAACCGAACAGCAGCAAGGTGTGCGTTCGAGCCACGGACGCGAACAATCAAATGCGGTCTTCAGGCTACGATCCTCTCTGGTGTTACGATGCTGGTGTCTCAGCGTGTTGGGTTTTATAGCTCAACTCGATGGATCGTAGCTGGTTAGTGCTTTGGCAAACATCTTTCCTGACTCCAGACAGCCCTTTCTAACTGACGTCTTCAAGTCTGGGAACGAACTGAGTCCCTGGCCGCAGGACGTCAGGCGTCCCTCACCATTGCTCCCTCACATGGCCTCCTCTACCAGCTATTTCTGTTGCTTCATAGGATGGAACTGAAGTATCAATAGCGCACTTGACTCACTAAAGCGATCTGAAGTTCACACACAGCCCCACAAGACAAAACTGCAAAAATTTCCAGCCTGGGATTATTTGCTATGGATTGCTCTCTTGTGTCACAAATTTCTGAGTTTACCCAGGGCGAGTGATACCAGGATTTAAAATAGACCAGCCAGGCATCCCTGGAATTCTTGAAGCCACAATGGGGTAACATCTCTCAGAGGGATTTTTGCAATTCTCTTGATCTTACAAAGCAGGAGGCTATTTTAGAACATTCCATCCACTGTATATAAAGCAAACCACATTATTTAAGATAATCAGAACGTCTGTCCAGCTCAGCCCAGTTCTAGCCACTCTGTGTTTACCCCGCAGAAGTACCTTCGGAGCCTCTGCCCAGATGCCCACTTGAACATGTCTGCACAGACCCGCTCACGCCCACTGCAAGGCACCTTCCCCTGTGCGTGTGGCAGCCGCTGTCTCCCCTCAGTGCATGCATGTGGGCTAAAACACATTAATCACTTTTCCAAATCCTTTAAGAATTCGTGCGATGATTTCAGTAACCTAGATTTCAAAGCAGGTGGGCACTCTGCCAACAGGAGCCTGGGGTGGGATTCTGGCTTTGCTTCTTGATCGTTACGTGCCATTAAGGAAGGGTGGTTGAAACAAGCAGGGAGAGGCCAGTTATGCCGCAGAGAGGTGTGTGTTTAATGTCCTGTTTTTACAGCAATTTAAGGTTTTGAGCCAAGTCGTAAATATTTCTAGTTTTAGCTGAGACCCTTACCCCCCGTCACTGTGCCTGTCTGGGTCTGGTTCCTGTAGTCCCTGGGGTGACAGCCCAGGGGGAGGGCAGCCCCACCACCCGATCTGCGCCTGGTCATCAGCAGGACCGAGGCTGCTCGAGGCTGATCCAGGTGCCTGTCAGGGCTAATGGACTCATCACTATTAATAAGTCAGACGGCTGACTTATGAGACGTTGGCAGGAGCAGTGATGCTAGAAGGGATCACGTGTCCAAGTTGCCTGCAGAAACAGACCCGCCGCCAACGCCAGCCAGGGAGCAGCCGGAGCCGCTGAGTCACCTCCAGCCCCGGGCGAATGCCCCTCTCTGCAGAACACAGCACGCCGTCCAGATGCCCCCATGTAGCGAGGAGAGTAATGCAGAGACCCGGCGAGAGGGGGAGACTGATGTCCTCGGGCTCTCATGGAGCCTGCTCGGGGAGGAGGGGACGGCGTGGGCGGCAGATGCTGAGGGTCGCTGTCAGTGTGGACAGCCCCCAGGAGCGTGGGCCACAGTCCACCTCCAGGCGCTGGTCTGAGCTGAAAGGCTGACTTCTGGTCTGTCGGGAGGGACTGAGCAGTGAGAATGGAGTCTCTTTGTTCTGGAAAAGTGTCTGGAGAGCTGGCTCTGGTTTCTGTTTGTTTAGTACCTTGCCTGACTTCTTCCAAGGAGAACCGTGCAGAGCACTTTCGTGATTGTGCAATTCTCTGGTGACCGGGGCATGCCCTGGGCCTGGTCGGCTGATCCAGGGGACACGCGCTCCCAGCAGAGCGAGGAGGGTAGGGTGGAGACAGCACAGATCACCCCTTCCTGTTATGTTAGGGCCATGGAGAAACGGGCCGCAAACATGCAACGATCCCACTCCAGCTGCTGAGAAATGAAGGCCTTCCTCTGGAAGGAGGACCAGCCAAAGTGTCGGTTCCTTCTGTTACCTTGAGGGATAAACTGAAAACTAAGAGAGCAAGAGATGGTTGTGATACCATCTAAAACCCCTATTTCCTTTGAACCTATGTTTCTTAACTTCAGTTGTATTTCAAATTCAACTTTATTTTAGAGTTAAAAAATTTTATATGTTATATTAAAATAATTTAGGAACAGCTAAATCCTAAAAGGAGGAAGTATTCTGATCATATTCTATCAAAACAAGGATGAGGATGTAAAAGAAAGTTTCCAGGACAATCTCGAGGTCATCAGAAGCAAAAAGACATTTCAACAGTTACAGGGTGGTCTGTTCTAATGATACACAAAGCAAGAGAGAGTGTTGATAAGATTTGAGTAGAGATGTTCTATATACTATCTATCACTCTACACTCTTTGGGCTCTTTTCTAAGTATTTATTTATTCATTTGGCTGCATTGGGTCTTAGTTGAGGCATGCGGGATCTGGTTCCCTGACTAGGGATGGAACCTGGGCCCCTGCATTAGGCGTGTGAAACCTTAGCCACTGGAACACAAAGGAGCCCCTGAGCTTCTTGAATATGTACTTTCATGTCTTTCATCAAATCAGAAACTTTTTTGGCAAACATTCTGCGCCGTCCCCCTCTGTCTTTTCCTTCTAGGCTCTAATTACACTGTGTGTGTGTGTGTGTGTGTGTGTGAGTCACTTCAGTCATGTCCAACTCTTTGCAACCCTATGGACGGTAGGCTGCCAGGCTCCTCTGTCCATGGAATTTCCCAGGCGAGAATACTGGAGTGAGTTGCCATTCCCTTCTCCAGGGGACCTTCCCAACTCAGAGATTGAACCCAGGTCTCCCACTTTGCAGGCAGATCCTTTACCATCTGAACCACCAGGGAAGCCCCCTAATTACACTAACTGCGTGTATTTCAGTTCCCCTGAGACCTTGCTCACTTTTGCCCCATCTTTTTGTTCTCTGTTCTTCGTATTCATTGATTTCTACAGGTTGATGTTCACATTTACCCAACCTGTTGTAACCTCCACTCTCCTGTTATGCTTGCCTAGTATGTTTTTCTTTTTTGATATTTTTTAACTCCAGAATGTTTGTTTGATTTTTAACAAATGTCTGTTTCTCTAATGAGCTTTCCTAGTGATTTCCTGTATGTCCTAGAGCAAAATGTAAGAGTTTTTACCTGCTCATTGCAGCAGCTGGGTCATCCTGGGTCTGCCTCCTGTGAGACTCTTGAGTTTCTCCAAACATCTGATTTTCGAACCCTTTTTTAGTAATCATGGTCGATTTGCTGTAAGGACTCTGGACTGCAGTATGCTCCTCTTGAGACTGGTGGGTTTTTATTTGAGCACAGGGTTGGGCTGACTGAAACTCCAGACACAGTCCCGCAGAGCACTCTCCTTCCCCAGGTGTGGGCTCCTCCACGACTCAGCTGCCTTTGGTTTCTCTTCAGTGCCTTCAGGTAGTGGTTTTTACAGTTGACAAGTTTTTCTTTGCTTTTCTCAGGAGTTTCCTAATGGATTTGGTGAGAGTATAATAATATTCAAGGTGAGTAAAGATGCCATTGGCTGTTGGGCTCAAAGAATTCTGGGTAAATGCCACAAAGTGGAAAAGTTAGAAACACTCAAAGGCCTCCACTGGCATTTCCTTCCTCCCATCCAAGTACTAACCAGGCCCGACCCTGCTTAGCTTCCGAGATGAGACGAGATTGGGTGCGTACAGGGAGGTACGGCCGTAGACTTCCTCCCTGTGTGCCACTTCCTCCCTGTGTGCCACTTCCTCCCTGGGTGCCACTTCCTCCCTGTGTGCCACTTCCTCCCTGTGTGCCACTTCCTCCCTGTGTGCCACTTCCTCCCTGTGTGCCACTTCCTCCCTGTGTGCCACTTCCTCCCTGTGTGCCACTTCCTCCCTGTGTGCCACTTCCTCCCTGTGTGCCACTTCCTCCCTGTGTGCCACTTCCTCCCTGTGTGCCACTTCCTCCCTGTGTGCCACTTCCTCCCTGTGTGCCACTTCCTCCCTGTGTGCCACTTCCTCCCTGTGTGCCACTTCCTCCCTGTGTGCCACTTCCTCCCTGTGTGCCACTTCCTCCCTGTGTGCCACTTCCTCCCTGTGTGCCACTTCCTCCCTGTGTGCCACTTCCTCCCTGTGTGCCACTTCCTCCCTGTGTGCCACTTCCTCCCTGTGTGCCACTTCCTCCCTGTGTGCCACTTCCTCCCTGTGTGCCACTTCCTCCCTGTGTGCCACTTCCTCCCTGTGTGCCACTTCCTCCCTGTGTGCCACTTCCTCCCTGTGTGCCACTTCCTCCCTGTGTGCCACTTCCTCCCTGGGTGCCACTTCCTCCCTGGGTGCCACTTCCTCCCTGTGTGCCGTGTGCAGTGGAGCCGGCAGCAGTCACGGGAGTGAAGGGCTCTGTGTGCTCCTGTCAAGTGGGACTCAGACGTGGGCGGGGGAGGTGCTGAAGGTGACGGTGTTTGAGGAGGGAAGAAATCTGGGGTTCCCATCAGGTGACGTCGCAGGTTGCTACAGGAGTAGATGAAGGGACAGGAACAGGTTTGCCTGCTCTTGAAGGAAACAGAGTATGCTTCTCACACACCGGAAGCTGGGATCTGAGGGGGGTGTATGTACACACACCGGAAGCTGGGATCTGAGGGGTGTATGTACACACACTGTAAGCTGGGATCTGAGGGGGGTGTATGTACACATACTGGAAACTGGGGTCTGAGGGGACGTATGTAAACATATACTCTGCTGCAGAGCAGAGACCAACACAACAGCGTGAAGCAACTACACTCCAATAAAAGTGTTATCACAAGCAGATGCCCAGGTTGGATGGCAAACGCCTGCCTGGTGCCAGGGAGCTGCTTCCCTCCCAAATCTGCTGACTGCGGACACTCACACCCTTCAGGGATCAGCTTCCTCACTCACAGATACAGCTGGACCATTTGAATTTCTCCGTGGAAGATCAAAGGGGCACTTGTATTCAAAAAAAAAAAAAAAAAAAAAAACTGATTAAACAGACAAGGATCTTCACATTTAATGGAAGTAAGCTCCCCTCACACTGCTCACCTTCAGCTCAGTCCAGTCTCTCATCATGCCTGACACTTTGTGACCCCATGGACTGCAGCACACCAAGCCTCCCTGTCTATCACCAACTCCCAGAATTTACTCAGAATCACATCCATCGAGTCGGTGATGCCATCCAGCCCTCTCATCCTCTGTTGCCCCCTTCTCCTCCCGCCTTCAATCCTTCCCAGCATCTGGGTCTTTTCCAAAGAGTCAGCTCTTCACATCAGGTGCCCAAAGTATTAGAGCTTCAGCTTCAGCATCAGCCCTTCCAAGGAATATTCAGGGCTGATCTCCTTTAGGATGGACTGGTTGGATCTCCTTGCAGTCCAAGGGACTCTCAAGAGTCTTCCCCAACACCGCAGTTCAAAAGCCTCAGTTCTTTGGTGCTCAGCTTTCTTTATAGTCCATCTCTCACAACCATACATGACTACTGGAAAAACCATAGCTTTGACTAGATGGACCTGTGTTGGCAAAGTTAATGTCTCTGCTTTTTAAAAAGCTGTCTAGGTTGGTCATAACTTTTCTTCCAAGTAGCAAGTGTCTTTTAATTTCATGGTTGCAGTCACCATCTGCAGTGATTTTGGAGCCCAAGAAAATAAAGTCTGTCACTGTTTCCACTGTTTCCCATCTATTTGCCATGATGTGATGGGACCAGTTAATCCCTACCTTTAATGTTTAAACCTGAGGGATGAATGTCTAACTGCAAAAGCAGGTGTGTATTCGGGGTTCAGGTGGGCCTCCTCGGTGGGCAGTCATGCAGATGGAGACACACACCCATGTACACACCCCGAGACCAAGCCCAGGGTCTACACGGAGCACCAGCAGCCTTAGGGGGAGAGTTAAGTCCCCTGTAGAATTTAAATTTAGCTGCACTAAAATGTTGGCGTGTCACCATCCTGGCCCAGGGGCTGCAGTGTCCTGCACATACGGCTGCTCCATGAGTACCCCCAGGTTTCCGGGGTGCTGGGTGCTGGGCCCTGCTGGTCAGAGCTGGGAACGCCCTGTCCTGGTTTGCGTTCCTCCAGGGCATCCCTCGTAACAGCACCTGTCCCGTGAGCCAGGGAGCAGTTCGTTGTTGAAACCTGTCATCCTGAGACCAGATGACCTAAGGGTCAGGGGAGCGGCCAGGATGGGGAGGAACCAGACAGGGCTGCAGGGAGGCAGGTGGGGTCCAGATGAGCAGGTACGGGAGGCCCTTTGGAGACACCACTTGAGGGGATCTGCAGTCCCGATCCTCCTTCTGAGAACAGTCCTGCCTGGGGGAGGGTCCCACCTAGGCCTGGAGGTAGTGGTCTGCCCCCAGCACCCACAGGGAAGCCCTTCAGAGTCTCTGCTGCTCCACGAAGGCTGCTCCAAGGACGCCGGCCGGGCAGCAGCCTGCCTCCAGCAGCTGCAGGGCCTCTCGGCCGGGCCCCTCCCCTGGACCTCGGGGAGCCCACCTGGGGGCCCTGTGGGGCAGAGGCCGTGTGCCTTCATCGCCTGCCATCAACACGCTCCTCAGAATCTTTGTGTCACCAGCTTCCTACAAAGTCTGACCTCTGACCGGCTGTATTAACAGCGGGTTAACAGGCCTTTCTTTACCCGCATGGCTAAGTGTGAGCCGCGGTGATGGCTGCTGTGCTCAGGGGCTCCTAGGCGGCGGTCTGTGTTGGAGACTAGGGCAGAGGGTCCCTGGATCAGCAGGCCTTCCTGGTCTCCTGGGATCCCTAACCTGCTGGGAGCTGAAGTTCCCAACATTTTCCGGAAGGCCTGTGGGCTCTGAGGAGGCAGGCAGGCCGGTTAGAGGCTGGGGGAGCTGGAGCCCAGCCTTGCTGCAGAGATCTGTCTGCCTGTCCAGCCACGGCTCTCAGGGTCATGGTACAGGCTTCAGATGTTCTGCAGAGAAGGATTTAAAAGGGTCGTAAACGGATGGAGAAGCCTTTCACGCTCCTAGAAAACAAAAAATTCTGGGGCAAGTGGGTGCTGACGTCAGGCTTCCCCTGTGGTGTCTTGTGCCCGACATGCTTAATACACGGAGCTTCTGCCATGAACACCAGGAGCCGGGTTTGAAAGCCACAGGGACCTTGCCGCGAGGGGCCGCTCTGAGCTGACCTTGGGCAGAGGGCCCAGGGACTGAGGGTCAGGTCTCTGCTCCCTGCCCCACCTGTGCTGTGCCCTGGGAGAGAGCGCTGTGCCCTGGACGGGCCGGAGGCTCCAGCAGGCAGCCGCAGGGGTGAGTCCAGCTGCAGCTGGGTGGGCTGGCTGAGTTGAGGTCAGCATTCGGCCAGAATCCAAGGAAAAGACACCACCTGCACCTCTCCCAGGTAACTTTCATACTGAGCAGGCACCCAGGTTTTTCCGTCTGACAGCGGACACCTCAGGGCCTTCGGGACCCATCCTGGGCTGTCCCTCGGCCCCGGGAGGCCTTGCAGTGCTGTGGGTGGTGATCCAGGCTGACCAGGTGTGCTCCATTTTCTCTGTGTGCAGGTGTCTGTGTGTGTGCGCGAGGATTTCAGGAGGCGGAAGCGTGAGCCCTGGCACCTTCCTCTTCTTGGGCTCATCCTTAGGGACCCTGTGTCTTTCTCAGTCAAAGGGATCCTTTGGCAGAGATTCTGACTTAACATCTAGGTAATTTCCTTGACCATTTCAACTGGTTCTAAAATAATAACTGAAATTTTAACACTATTGTTTCTCATTAAAATCTCTGTAAAGATTGAACTCTGTGATCGTTACTGACAAGAAACTATGAATTAAATCAAAATCATGCCTTACCAACATCTGGCATTTTTCTGCGTAGGGCTGGTTCTCTCAGATCTGGCTTCCTAGCTATTTAGTGTTAGGATGTGAAGCTAGTAATTATGATTTTGAGAAAAGGAAGAACTAAACCCACAGAAGAATGAGAAAAATTTGTTACGTGGCAAAATTTGATTACAAAAAGCAGCTGCCTTTTCAGCCCGAGAGCCAGTCTCCGCGTGCTCCCCCGTCCCTCCAGGCCCTGCGAACTGGGACGCTGGGTCCTTTCTCCATCGGCCCCGGGCCGGGCCCCAGTGGGCAGTGTTCACGTCCAGAGCAGTCTCGGCCGCCTCTCAGACCTGCAGTGACAGACGCTCATCGTCTCTGTCGGCAGACTGCCGGCTCATGGATGGGACTGTGTTTTCCTGGACGTCGTCACCTCCCAGCATCCCAGCGATTTGTCCAGAGTGCCGGCTGACCATCTTTTCCCAGCGAGGACTGTGAGATCCCAGCGGGCCCGCAGTTCTCACGTGTGAGGATGCGGCCTGATCCCTCATCTGTTTCTGATTCTCTGGGGTCTTAGGAGGCCAGGCGGGCTGTGTGTAAAAGCGCCTGGGGCTCCCTTTTAAGGCATCTCAGCCCCTGATGATCCAACCAAGTCACGCGGCCCTGCTGGACATCTGTTAGTCCTCTGAGGGGCTTGGCTGAGTCAGCGTCAGTGGCCAGAGACAGGCCAGTAGACCCCAGCTGGGAGAGGAGGGGCTCTAAACCGAGGGGAGGACGCTCGTCTGTGGAGCGCTCACTCCGCGCTCGCTCCCGGATCACCGTGCTCCTCCTCCTCTGTCACAGGCGCCCAGCTCACACTCATCAAACGGGTGCTGCGTAAGAGGCTTGAAAACAAACTCAGGGTTTAAAAGCAATGCACACTCACTTTTGCAAAATTTAAAACTGCATCAAGAAGAAAAATAGCAAAAAAAAAAAAGTTTGGGTATTTCTATTCAACTTTTCATATAAGTATTTTTTTATAGAATTAGTGTATGCTCTATCTGGAACCCCGCTTGACTTCATAAGAAACATTTTCGTATACTAAAAACCTTAATTTTAATGGCTGAATAGTATTCTGTTCTGTGAATTTCCTTATCAGACCTGGAGCACGTGTCACCAGTGGTATATCAGGTTATTTTAGGCAGCACACAGATAGACATTTTCATCCAAAAAGCAAGTTAGTGTTCTCTTCATTCTGAGAGTTTTTTATATTAAAAAGGTTGATCTTTGGTGACGATAGGCATTAGAGTGTGCTGCGTTTTATAGCAGGCAGGACTCTCTGTGTCTCTCGCCTCTCATCAACGGGTCGGCACAGCAGGAAATAGAATGTCAGTGCCGCTTGGTCTTGGAGTGAGGCGCAGAAATTCCTGACTGATACTTGATCGTTAATCCCATCCTTTTGACTAAAATATGCTAATCCAAAATAAGATTGCTTGATTTTGAAGCCTGCTTATTATAAAGGTTATTTAGCTGAGAAAACTCTTGAGAGTCCCTTGGACAGCAAGAAGATCAAGCTAGTCAATCTTAAAGGGAATCAGCCCTGAATATTCATTGGAAGGACTGGTGCTGAAGCTGAAACTCCAATACTTTGGCCACCTGATGCGAAGAGCTGACTCACTGGATAAGACCCTGATACTGGGAAAGATTGAGGGTGGGAGGAGAAGGGGACGACAGAGGGTGAGATGGTTGGATGGCATCACCAACTCTATGGACGTGAGTTTGAGTAAGCTCCAGGAAATAGTGGGGGGCAGAGGAACCTGGTGTACTGCAGTCAATGGGGTCGCAAAGAGTCAGATACAGCTTAGCGAATGAACAATGAAAGTTTCTGATTAGCCCAGAACTGTATTGCACTCTGAAGATTTTCCAGACTAAGTGAGACCCCTTTTCCAAACTAATCTCATCTAGATCTAAAAGATAAACTATGTCCAGAGAATAATTTTAATTTAATTTTCCAATATTTCCCCAAATATTGGAACCCTCACTAGGTTAATGACCCATACATTCTGTGAGGAGAGCAGCCTCATCTTCGGTGTGGTAGTAGGTACATAGTTGCCAAACAGATGCTTCTTGATCGATTCAACTTCAAAGTAGACTTAGAATTGTCTGTGTCATGGGTATCATCTATTGTAATTCAAATTAATAAGTGACTTTGACACATTAAGAATGACCTGCTTTTGCTATTTTAACATGGGAACTACAACAAATTCTATAGGGAATTTTTAAAATGTTAATGTGGATCAGAGAAAAATATATAGGAACACTACATATCCTCGTTATGTCTTAGACATTATTACTTAGAATGAGACTAAGTAAAAAGAAGGGCGGTTAGTTTGAAGTTGTTTTTGTTCAGTTGCTCAGTCGTGTCTGACTCTTTGCGACCCCATGGACTGCAGCATGCCAGGCCTTCCTGGTTTAAAGTAGGTGTAAAGTGTTAAGTGAGTGAAAGTACAGCTTTTGATGGTGCAGAAAAGTGAGCATCTGAAGTTGTGTTTCCTGATGGACACTCAGCAGTTTCCAACATGTCGTTGCATGAACAGTCCCGACATGGCTCTTTGTGTGGGGGGGTGACTGTTTCTCTAGAAGAGGTTCCTGGGAGAAGGATTCTGAGGTTAAAAGTCAATGTTATGAACGGTAATCCTGGTGCAGGCTTCACAACAGTGAAATCCTAGAGAAATAATTTTGCCCATTGATTTCCCAGTGCTTTTATCCATGAGAGATAGAAAAATTATATTCTTAATTCATAGGATTGATAAAATAATGCAGGTCAATTGGACATATACCAAAGATATCGGATCTCTGAGTCCCTCCTCAGCTGTGTGTGTTGGCAGTTCTGGCAGGCACAGCTGGGCACACCAGGCAGGTACACCTAGGCATGCCTGGCAGGCACAGCTGGGCACACCAGGCAAGTACACCTGGGCGGGCACACCCAGGCACACCAGGCAGGTACACACGGGTATGCCTGGCAGGTACACCCGGGCACGCCTGGCAGGCACACCCGGGCACACCAGGCAGGCACACCCGGGCATACCAGGCAGGCACACCCGGGCACACCTGGCAGGCACACCCGGGCACACCAGGCAGGCACACCAGGGCACACCAGGCAGGCACTCCCGGGCACGCCTGGCAGGTACACTTGAGTGCGCCTGCTGGGCGCTCCCCTCCTATCCTCTTGCCTTCCCTCCTGGCGTGGGTCTTCCTCCTGCTCTGCCTGCACTGAGGACCACCCTCCCAGCAGGGATGCCCCAGTTTCATGGTGGGCAAGGACAGTGCTGTCCTTCTCTTAGTTACAGTACTAACAACCCATGATTATCTAGTAACTGATAACCGTAATCACTGAATGAACTGCTACAGCTCTCTGCAATTAGTATTTCTTAGGAAAGGGAAAGGTTTATTTTGTTTATAGTAAATGGTAAAATTACTTAAAATGCTCCTCTGGAAAAAGCTTTTTTGACAATTGGTCACTTTGTCATCCTGGCCCATCTCTTTGCAGAGATGGAAAGAACTACCAGCTACACATGAATTCTTTATTTCGTGAGTATTGCAAACTCCAAACTACAGCAAGATCAAGAGGACTGGGTGGAGAAAGAGTGGTCAGGATCCGGTGTGACCACAGCAAGTTCAAATACAAAATGCACGTGTGCAATTCCGTCCTTACAGGTGGTCAGAGCTCAGCCCTGGTCACTCAATACGGAGAACGAAACCCCGTTGCCTGTGACCTGAGCCCTCCTGCCCGGCATGGCCTCTGCCCCACCTCAGGCCCCTGCAGCCAGGAGAGTGGGTGCAGGCGCTCTGACCAGGGGCGGCTCCCTCCACCGCTCTGCTCTTTTGGTTTTTACTGGACTATTTGGACTGTTTTCCAATTGACATTAAAAAGAGGGTATGAGATTCTCCAATTCCCCAAGTGGACCGCTCTCTAAGAGTGTGAAGCCCAACTCTGAGACGGAGCTCTGGCTTGGGGTTCATGAAGCCCCCAGAACCGTGTGAGGCTGTGGTGGAGCTGGCGCAGGTGCCTCTGGAGACAGCCTCCACAGCTTGGGGGTCTCAGAGGATCCCAGCCTTCACAAGGTCCCCCGTCACCCATTCATGCCCCAGCGGAGCCGGCCAGGAGGGGCCTGGGGCCGCAGCTGCTGAGGGCTTACAGCCGTTTCCTCGCCTGGGATGAGAGCCCGCGTGGGAGGCCACGGCATGTGCGGCCGGGGAGCTGTGTCATCCGGCCTGTTACCAAGGGTGACGAGGCTGCGACCCCGACATCTCCGCTGCCGCGGACGCCCCTCTTCCCGCGCGCCCCTCGCTTCTGCTCCCTCCTGCTGCTGCTGCTGCAGACCCCGCCCGGTGGCCCGGCACCCTGATCCCCAGGCGGAGCGGTCCCTGCAAGGGGTCCAGGTGGAAGTGGATGCCCCGGGATTCTGGGCAGTCTCGGGGACCCTGAGCTCCCCACCCCAACTCAGGCAGGGCTGCCTCCATCCTGACGGATTCCTTCTTTCTCACGGGTTTGAACGCCAGTGACCCCAAAACATTATGTTTGGACTTGAAAGACATGCTTATTTTTAAAGTTGAACTTCCTACGCGGCTGCACACATATCATCTTTTAATGTTGATCTCTCAGTGTTAACTCAGTCGAGTCTCAGTAGAGCCAAAACACACAGTCGAGCTGTGGGAAAGAGCCTTGATCCGAAGCCCCCCGCCCCACCCCCTGCCGTGTGAGGGGCTCAGCACAGACCCCGCTTCCTGCTTGGCTGAAGCTGGGGCGGGACCCCGCACGCCTCAGCCGGGGCTTGCAGGGGGTCTGGGGAGGAGCCATCTGTGTCCTGGAGAGGGGGTGATGCTTCAGGGGTGTCCTGAGGAGATGGGCACACGGGCAGTTCAGAACCCTGGGTCAGGGTCCAGGGACACCCAGAGAGATTCCTCACTGTACGTCCAAGCTCACCACAGATGGAGACAGTTTCACCTACAGAATTCTCTTGAAATTGTCTGACTCTAAGAGTAGCCGGCTGCTGGGAAGAGCTCGGTTTCCCCACGTAAGGTAGAGTGACTTACCTGAGCTGGCTCTGCAGCCCTCCCGACTTCCAGGATGGGGTGTGGGGAACAGATAGACCACTTCTCAGGGGCCTTTCTGGCCTGAGGATCCCCCTGTACACTGGGATTAAAAGGATTTCCTCCGTACACTTAGGATTAAACACAGGCAGCACTCAGTCTGATCACTGGACAGTGCCCCTTCCCAAGTGGCTCCCAAGACCCGCTCATCACTGCTGCTTTCTCATCATGGAGACACATCTCTTCATGGGCTGTGATGTTAAGTCCTCCTGGAAATATAAAGATCACAGGGCGTGACGTGAGTGATAAACGGAAATATGCTTGCTCATTGCTACTGGGCATGACTGACTCGAGCAGGAGCCTTTGTCGCCGAGGATAACAGCTCTGACCGCAGACCAGGAGATTCCAGGCTTGACTCCTGGCTGGCCGAGAGTGTGCGTGGTCATTGGGCTGCCCTGTGGTTCAGAGCATAAAGTATCTGCCTGCAATGAGAAAAACTTGGGTTTGATCCCTGGGTCGGGAAGATCCCCTGGAGAAGGAAACAGCTATCCACTCCAGTATTCTTGCCTGGAGACTCCCCATGGACAGAGGAGGCTGGTGGGCTGCAGTCCACGGGGTCGCAAAGAGTTCAACACACACTGAGACACACACACACACACACACACACACACACACACACATGACTGACTTAGAAGATGTTCAAACATAAAAAGTACAGGCATTTCAGACCATTAAAGCACTTATTTTCATAGTAAACTTGCGTCTGGATTTCTTCGTCTCTGCCTTGACCCTTGTCTCTTACACACAGAGACATTAGTCAAAAATGTTAACTTCCAGGCACGAAGGATTTGATAGAAATGATCAGAACAGGGCAAGGTCTCCTGATCTGATTATTGTTTTGAATTGAACGTGGATGGATACCCCAGATATTACATCAGTACAAATCACTGAGATGAAATTGGTTCTGTACAGAAACATTGAGAGTGACTGCCTTCTCCCCAGAACGGCCAATAAGTCGCAATGCTTAGCCTTGATTTGCTGCAACGTCAGCTAAGAAAGAACCCAAAGTATTTTTAAAAGCAAATAGCAAAGCTACAGCCTTCACACTTGGTGCAGTCAGTTTGGATAGCAGTTTGGCACTTTTCTAAAATGTTGAAAAGAGATTTACTATATGACCCAGCAATTCCACTCTTGGGTGTCTACTCAAGATAAGTGAGAACCCCCAAAACGCACGTCCACCCAAAGACTTGTACACAAATGTTACAGCAGCCTTGACGGTCAGAAACGCGGAGCTGATCCAAGCACCTGTCACTGGTAACCGATGAACTCACTGCTCCATTTCCGCTTGGGCGAGGGCGACGTGCCCTGCGGATGACACCCGCGGGTCCCTATGCCCTCATGAAGGCATGAGAGACGCGGATGAAGAAATGGACGAAATGCGTAAAGAACGGCCCAAACACAGACCCCATGTATGAACACAGGCCCTGGACTACGCAGGACGCCGCTCACGCTCGAGGTGAGGTGCTAGGCAGGAGGGGAACTGCTGAGAGAGGGGTAAGGCTGGCCTTCTGTTCGCCGAACTCAGAAATGGCTGGATTAGTGTTTTAGAATCGGCATGCATTCGTTTGGTGAGTTAAGGAACAAAGATGAGGAAAGCGGGAGTTGTGGCTGAGTCCTGCGCACCTGCGTGGCGGAAGGTTCAGAAGTGTCCAGGCAGGGCAGGCGGGGCTGGACTTCCAGAGGCTCGGGGCCTGGCCTGGGCGATGACCCCGCAGCAGGGCAGCTCAGAGCGCCCTGGCTCTTGGACCCCCCCATGGCCCACCCCACCTTCCCCAAGCGTTCCATCCCGCTGAAGACGGGAGAGCGCGCTGTGAACCCAGGGGGCGGTTTACCCGGGGAGCTGGCACTGGAGAACCTCGTGGCGGCTGAGCCTGACAGTCCTCAAAGGTGGATTCAGAGCTTTCACCCCGAAGGAGCTGCGCCCTCAGCCCCGGCGCGGAACGCTCCTGCCAACCCTTCCGCTTGTAACCTCTCCCTCTTTTCTGAAAAGCTATAATCGTGTTAAGCTTCTTGCTGCAGGCAACCGCCTCTTTATAAACAATTCTTTATTCTCCCCACAGGACCATCCTCAGCACATCCATCAAGAGAAAATTGCCCAGGTGCCTCTGGTCCAGGGCTCCAGGGCCTAAGGTGTAGAGTCTCAGGGAGGAGATGGAATACTTGCCATCCTCAGAGGCTGGGGACCCACAGCCAGCCCCCAGCTTGTCGTGTCTATCCACGAGCTCAGGATGGTTTCCACATCTTCAAGTGCTGAAGGAAAGTCAGGAGATTGCATGACGTGAAAATGATACGAAATTCCAGCTCTGATGACTGTATACACTGCTTCATGGGAACTAAACCTCCCTGTCCATGTATTCAGGCTACAGGAGCAGAGGTGGGGGACTCTCAGCACCCAAGGGTTCACTCTCTGGCTCTTTCCTGAAAAAGCTTGGCGGACGACTCTGGCTCCAGCCTTTGCAGTAACAGCTGTGGGGGCTCGAGGTCTGAGGTCTCCTTTAAGAGCCCAGCGGATGGGCCGCCAGGGAGCACACCAGGCGGCTTCTGAAATCAGTGAGGAGCCACGTGGTGCATTCAGAGTTACAGGCGCCCTGCTCTGTGGTTACGGGGTGGCAACACCCCCAAAGCAGGGCCTCCTGAGTGACGGGGCTGGGGCCCTGTACTCACCGCCCCAGGAGCATCAGGCGGGGGCTCCCTGCCGGGTCGGCACAGACAATCTTCTTCGTCCTTTTGGGAGGATCCTAACATTGTGTAGTCTGGACAGGGTGTAGTTTGTCTCAAGTTGCTCCTACTGATAGAGAGGATTGCCCCTAATCGTCTACCGTTACAACCCTGAATACCTGTGGGCACAGAACAGCTGCCCCAGGTAGAGACGGATTCCTAGGCTCTACGTAAGTTCACAGATTTTTAGGTTCCAAGACTCGAGCTACAGATTTCTCATTGCTGGAGTCAGAGGTCAGCATCTCCTAAACACTGGTGGGAGTTCCTCATTGTCCTTCCGGCCGCAGGGCTGCCCACATCCCTGCCAGGAAAGATGTGAGGGGCTGCCCCACCCTTCTGCAGCTCGGGCGCTTAGCAACCTTTGCTTCCAAGCACCTGCTTTCTCCAGAATTGTCAGATCCCGGGCGATGGGGCCAGATAGGAAGGAAGAAATACCCACCTCTCCCTTCCTCCTGCCTCCAGGGCCCACCAAGGCCTCTCATTGGCCAAACCTGCTGGGGGGCCTGTGGCAGAGAGCTGGGTGAGGCAGACCCCCAGGGTGGCTGGCAGGGCACCCCAGCGCTCCCCCACGGGGGCTGACGCCTTGGCTTCCCTGCAGCCTGGCGTGGGGCGCCCAGGTCCCCCTTCAAACAGTCAATCTTCTGTGCGGCCAGCCCTCAGTGACCCCTGCTGTGGCTCAGTCATCGTGCAGGGGCCGGCGAGGAGGGCCGCGTCCCCGCAAACCCCTCCCTCGCGCTGCCCACGTCTCTCTGCGCTGTGATCCTGGGGTGAGCCCGCCTCTCAGGGCCCTGAGGACAGGCTCCCGAGGCTGTGGGCTCATGCCTGGCCTTCGTCCCCATCTCCGGGCCCAGGTCTCAGACATCAGTGCAGCTGCTGAGCCCCCAGGCAATGCCCAAGGCCAGGGGGCTCAGCTCTTCCGATTTCAGCCCCAGGCTGGTGCCACCCACCCTTCATGGGAGGTGAACAAAGACCTCCTCCACCTGCGGACACCCCCTCTGCCGCCCGCCTCTGAGCTCCTGGGAGTGACCTGTCTGAAGTCTGGGACCCAGTCCCCAACTCCAGGTCTCAGGATTCCCAAAACACTTCCGTAACTCACGCACCTGCTTAAAACCAAAAACATTTTTTGACTAATCTGGTCTCAGACTGAAATTTATTCCGAACTCTATACTTTGGGGTATAGACTAAGACTGCCCTCTCTCCCTCTTGAGCTGACCTTGCAGTGAGCCAGCCCCTGCCCCGCCTGCTCCCTGAGCTTCTCCGAGCCTGTGATGCCGCAGACGTGGGGCTCGCGCATCTGCTTTCCAGGGCGCCGCCGTGTCGGCAGCTGAGGCGTCATGTCACCGCCGCGCGGGGCTGTGCTGGTGCCAGCTGAGCGTCTGTGCGGGGGCCATAGGTCCTATTCCGTGTGGAGGCAGCGCCCCTCTGCCCCTCCCCAGGTGTGCGGCCGGTGCCCAGGGGCTCGCCACGGTCCTGCCCCTGGGGCCCTAACTCAGCTCTAACTCGCTCGGAACGCACTTCCTCACACCTGCCGTTTGGCGATCTGCAGTTTCCAAGCCGTGTCAGTGCCCCATGATTCTGGGGCAGGTGCACACCGAGTGGACTGCATGGGTTAAAAGCAACTAAGAGCCCTCCCTGTCTCCCTAGAAATCTCTGCCAGGGGAGTGAGATGGCTCTGTATATTGGAGCTCATCTCAGATACCCGGGGCTGTTCTTCCTTAATTGTTTCTCTCTTTTAATTTCACCCGCTTGCTGTTACTGGGAAAACAGAAATTCCGTTTATAACATCTACATTCTAAGATGTTACCTCATAAAATTCCCCTGGGCCTGTCCTTTTAAAATTAACGTTACCAAGTGAGCAAACCTCCAAGGGATATGTGCATGCACGCACACACGCACTCTCGGGGACACACGCACTCTCGGGGACACACACGCACTCTTGGGGACACACGCACACGCACACGCGCACTCACGGGGACACACACACTCTCGGGGACACACACACTCTCAGGGACACACACACGCACACACCCACACGCACACACACACGCGCACTCTCGGGGACACACACACTGTTGGGGGCACACACATGCACACACACACACGCACTCTCAGGGACACACGCACTCTCGGGGACACACACACATGCACACGCGCACTCTTGGGGGCACACACACTCTCGGGGACACACACATGCACACGCACACACGCACTCTCGGGGACACACGCACACGCACACGCGCACTCACGGGGACACACACACTCTCGGGGACACACACACGCACACACCCACACGCACTCTCAGGGACACATGCACCCTCGGGGACACACGCACATGCACACGCGCACTCTCGGGGGCACGCGCACTCTCGGGGGCACGCGCACGTGCACACGCGCACTCTCAGGGACACATGCACCCTCGGGGACACACGCACATGCACACGCGCACTCTCGGGGGCACGCGCACTCTCGGGGGCACGCGCACGTGCACACGCGCACTCTTGGGGGCACGCGCACTCTCGGGGGCACGCGCACGTGCACACGCGCACTCTTGGGGGCACGCGCACTCTCGGGGGCACGTGCACGTGCGTGCCGAGAGCCTGCTGGAACAGACTAACCCAGATTCGCGCGTCTCGGTGCTCTGTGCTCTGCCCCGATCTTGCCTCCGCTCTGGAGCAGTTACAAACAAGTTACTGGCACTTGTGCGGATCAGGCCCCGGCCTCGCTGCTCTGAGGGGCCAGGCTGCCCTCTCGGGGTGGGGGTGTTTCCCACGGTCCCAGCACAGTGGCTCTGGCCCGAGGGGGACTGTGCGTGTCCGTTTGCAGAATAACGAACTGTTTACATGACCTGGCCCATCGTGAGATCAGTCGGCCCCGCTGGTGGGTTTATAAACACTGTCTGCTGGTGGTCCTCGGTGCCTTTGCAGGAAACAGGCCTCACCGAGCCCCGCGCGGCACCCGAACACCAGGCTGGGCTCGGGAGCCGACGGCCTTGGCACACATCTTGGCCTTGAAACAACCACACTCAAGTTCCTGTTTGTCCCGGGCCTCCCGGGGGCAAGCCCTCCCCGGCCCCGCGCAGGCGTCGGAGGTTATGAGCAGCGTGGTGGCCAGTCGGGGCGCCCCCCCCAGGAAGAGGCCCCGTCCCGGGCGCCTTGTCTCCCCGCCACCCCGGCCCAGCCCTCCGGGCTTAGCAGCAGCCGGGTGCCTTGTCTCCTCACCACCCCAGCCCCCCGCCAGCCCGGCCTGGCCCTCCAGGCGCAGCCCTCCAGGCTCAGCCGCCGCTTCCTGAAACCAAGCTGGGCTGTGCCCTCGCCTCTCAAGTGGCCGCTCCTCAGGCACAGACGTTTATGAAGCAGGAAAGACCCCCAATCCAAGGCAGTTTCAGGGTTCCGTGTTCTACCCGCGTTTACCAAGATCGGCCCTAAGGTGCTCCTTCTCGCTTATAGCGTGCTCCAGCAACCGACAGGGCCCTGAATTCCTTGGAGGAGCCACCGAGCTGAGTTTGGATTTTGTCTCTGGGTGTATACTTAAGGGCAAGTGCAAAGAAGACAGGCCCGAAGGAAACACGGTTGGTTGCCAGAGGGCAGAGTCGCGCTTCCCCTGCATTCAGGCCCACTCACCCTCCCGGCCGCCTGGCATCCCAGCCACAGCCTGGACGGTGGGCTCAGAGGACGCAGCTGCAAAGGCTTCTCCCACCTCGGTCCAGCTGACGTGTCTCGCACGACACCCAGCGTCTCTGGGCCAGGGGCCTCCTTTGTCAGAGAGCCGGGCCTCCTCGCCCACAGTCCGTGGTCCTGAGCTTCTCGCCGTTGCAGCCCCTGTGATACGAGCACCGAGATGCATAAACCCAAGGGCCTGCTATTGGCGAAAAGGAAATAACTTTTCTGGGCTCAACACTGAGGGCTTTGCTTCTGAGGGTGCGGGGTGGGAGGTCAGGAGGGCCCTGGGCGGAAGGCTGTGTCCTAAGAGGAGGGCTGAAGGCACGGCTCCTCCAGTGAAGAACCGTCCCTGAGGACGAGGCCTCGCTTTCATCGGCCGTGATTCATCTGTCAGCAGGTTCACCGGGGAGGGAGTGCTGGGAGGGTGGCCGTTCCCTTCTCCGGGGGGTCTTCCCCACCCGGGGACTGAACTCAGGGCTCCAGCATTGCAGGCAGATTCTTTCCTCTCTGAGCCACCAGGGAAGCCCCACGGACTGGTCAGCCAGGGGCTCCGATTCCAGGCCAGGCCCTCCGTTAGTTGGAGGTGTCATCAGACAAGAACACCCACCATCTCTGCTGTCTGTTGACCCCACAGCACAGTGCCTGTGCTCCTTCCACGAGTGGCTGGAAGAGCTCTGACCCCGGGGAGCAGCCGTCTTAGCGTCCCTGGAACCAGAAGTAGAGAGCGGACCCACTGGAGTGGCACTGAGGGAGCAGGCTGTCTGGACCAGCCAGGGCCCAAGGTGCCAGCTATGTAGGGGCACGCCTACGGCGCCTTCCTGGGGGCCCATCTCAGTCAGGTCTTCATGTGGTCCTGGATCGAGAATCACTGTTTGAACTACCTGTGCTGGGAGCAGGGACCCGGCTCACCCTTGGCCGTGCCTGGCAGTGACTCAGGTGTCTGAGCAATTCTGCAGAATGTCTGGGACCCAGACTCGCTTCTGCCCACTGACCACCTGTGTGCAGCGTCTCAAGACTTCTGTGCACTTCCAGAGCAGGTGGAGTTTGGAGGGGTCGTCCCCACGCTGGCTGTTGATGGCTTCTCTGCATGCACCTTCCATGTTTGTCCAACAGGTGAGCAGAGAGGACCTGATCCTGGCAGGGCCTCCCCCTCTGGAGCGTGTCCCCCGCCCACTCACACAGGACCCCCTGCCCCGCTCCTCCTCCCGGTTCTCAGGGCAGCAGAGGCTGGGAAAGCCCCATTTATCCCAGCTGCCTCTCTGTCTGTGTCTGAAAGGCAGGGGCCCTGCTCTGTCCAGGGAGCTCAGATGCTGCACCAGGGATCCAGCCATGACTTTCCAGGACTTGGGAGGGTCAGAGAGCAGAGCCGCTGACTCAGTCTGGTCAGGCCCAGCACACCGGGCCGTCGTTCAGTCGCTCAGTCGTGTCCAACTCTTTGCAGCCCCATGGACTGCAGCCCGCCAGGCTTCCCTGTCCTTCACCATCTCCCGGAATTTGCTCAAACTCACGTCCATCCTGTCGGTGATGCCACCCAACCAACTTATCCTCTGTCGTCCCCTTCTGCCCTCAATCTTTCCCAGCATCAGGGGCTTTTCCCAGCATCAGCAGACCCGAGGACCAGTCCAGTTCTGCAGCGACTGTGTGACTTTGGGCCGACGAGGCTGCCTCTCTGGGTCTCAGTGGCCCCACGTGTGAAGGGAACGGCATTCACGGAATGATGTCTCAACTTGCTCCCAGCACAGACATGCTGTGCTTCTCTAGACCTCAGCGATAAGGGATCTGTGGTGTGGAAAGGGAGCCTGAAGCTGGCATTTGGAACTTCAGTCTCGAGGACTCATGGATCTGGTGGACTGGGCCTCCCCGTCTCCTGGTATTTCTCCGCGCTTGGCTCGCATCCACCCCTCCTATGACCTGGCCTGTCCGGGGGCCGCGGCCACTGAGGCACCTCATGGACCCAGAGGGACAGCCCTGCTGAGGGACGGGGTCTGTGTCCCGCAGACAGCCACCCACGGTGCAGCATTTCAAAAGAGGCGTCGGTGCATCACATCTGCTCAAAGAGATCACCTCAGTGAGCTACAGCTTTGGAAAGCCTCGATCAACATCAAAAGCAAAACGTCTTAATTGTTCCATTTAAATTATAAAATGCTGTTTTTACAGAGTGAACAAGCACCTAGTATAATCTTAAACCCTTGATCCATTGTGGTCAGAGCCTTGTTTGTATTAATTAGAAACTTCACAGGTGTTGCTAATAAACAAAAGATATTTTAAATAAACATTTCGAAGAATGTTTGCTGTATGACCCTCCCTGCTATCTTTTAATAGTTCAAACAGAAAGAAATTGGCAAATAATTATAAGCTACAGAGTTCTGCTGGTTGAAAGTATCAAACTATTGAATGATTTTAAAAGACATTTTAAATAAGACATTAATAATGGAAATTAAATAGTGAAAATGTAAATTAATATATAATTTTAACATAAAAATTCAGGAGGCCTTTAACAAATTGAACCTCACTGAGAACCACCAATATATTCTCTGTGCCTGTAAACATTCAAACATTCTATTTACATTTAGCTTCTTTGGGAGTTGGGATTAGAAAACTAACCCTCAGTCTATGTTTGAAAATCTCTGTGTAGGGAACCATTGATATTATCCTTTTTCAAGTAGAAGCCAACTCAGGCAGGGTTCGGGTGGAAGCTGAGCCTGTCTGACCGAACAGTGGCGAGCAGTAGCTGGCAGTGGGCAGAGCGGCCGGGGGAGCGCTAGGCCGAGTCTGGCAGAGGCTGTTCTGCAGGCCTCGCAGGCACGGCTGGGCCGGAGGCTGCCTCTGGCGCCGTGGCCTCGGGTGAGGGGCAGCTGAGTGTGGGAGGTGGGGAGGCCAGTGGGAGAGACCAGGGCTCCAGAGCCAGGCCAGGGACAGTGCTCCTTGTCTGGCTGGCCTCAAGGAGGAGGGGAAGCTCACAGCTGGTCATGAGCCCCTGGCGGGCTCCCGCGTCAGCCACATCCACCCCCAGGGGAATCAGCCATGGAGCCAGAGGCACAGCTGCAGCATGGAGGCCCTGGTGTCCGTCAGACCACCAGACGGACAAGCCCCGCCTTCCACGGCCAAGTCTGCTTTGGGGCTGAGGGGCCGTGAGCCCTGAGTGGACGAGCCGGATCTCAGCTCCACTCGTCTGTTCTTTGTGGAGGGGCTGCACCGTCAGAGGACGATCAAAGCACTTGAGAAAGTTCGCGTCCAGCAGCATGTGAAGGTGACGAGAACTCTCTCTCCCCAGAGTGTCAGCAAGGCTGGGCCAATGGTCCTGAGTCATCTCAGCGCTCCAGAAGCTGAGCAAGGCCCTCCTGCTCTGCCAGGTGGCGGAGGGGGCCTCGCCTCCAAGGGGGCCTCACCCTGAGGGGCCAGCGGGGCCTGAGTGCGGCCGTCCAGGTTGTGGCCCTGGGGCGGGCGCCACAGGCTGTGTGGAGGTAACAGTGCTGCCTGGGGATTCCATGAGCTGGACCGGCCGGTGGGATCTGAACAAGATCTCATGTCTCCAGGCTCCCAGAGGCCAAGCCCACCTGTGAGTGTGACCAGAGGGGCCTCTGGTCACACTCACAGGCTGGCCAGCGGAGCTGGGGCTGCAGGAGAAAGAGACGCCCCAGGGCAACAGCTGGGCGGTCGGGCTAGGGCCCTGCTCCAGCTGTCAGCCTTGGCCGCAGCCAGGGGGGTCAGGCACCTGCACGCACCGGTCCTCCTCTGCCTCCCCAGCCTTGCAGACACACGCAACTCCTAGGCACCCGGCTTCTAAAAAGTCAAAAGAAAGGAAAAAACCTCAGCAGAGACGTCAGTGCTGCACAATGAGAACAGACTAAACAAATAAGCAAGGAACGAGAACAGCAACGGTTCCCTCGGGAAAGTCCCAACCCCGAGGCCCTGCCTCGCGTTACATCAAGCGCCCAGCGGGCAGAAGTGGCAAGGCACGCAAAGAAACAGGAAATCAGGCCTGGCCCGGGAGGAAGGCACATCCCCGGCCTGGGGCGGGGCCCTCTGGGCGGAAGACCCCGTGCTCCCCGACCTCCGGGTCTGGGGGCTGAGCTGCTTTCCCTGGGCGGTGCTGGAGGGTCAGCACGCTCTGGGCCCATCACTTGCAAGGTGACCTGTGTCGCCTTCAGGACTCTGCCCTTCCTGGTGACTGATGGATAATTAGGGTCCGGTAGAGGTGCTGGCCTGGCGTGGTGGGTAGCGCAGACTGGGTCTGAAAACCAGCAGAATTGGGTCTTCACAGTTACGGCTGGAAAATGCACCGGCCGGCTCATCTCTGCAGGAGACCCCAGAAAGCCTCCACCTCCCGGGACTCCCAGGACAGCACGGGTCCCAGTCAGCCCCGGGTAACAGGCACTGGGGTCATTAGCAGAGCTCCCAGAATCCGGGCACACAAGGACAGGAAGCAGAGAGGGTCAGAGCCGTTTCTGGGGTCCCGAGCCCTCCGTTCTCAAGCAAAGGGTGGCAGCCAAGTCACCATCTCAGCACCAAGTGTGGAATCAGGAAATCTCTGACCAGGACCCAGCGACTGAGGGGCTGGGTGTCCTCGGGCGTCAAATGTGGGGAGTCGGGGCAGGAGTGGAGGGGGGCAGGGGCAGGCTTCCAGGGACACTTCCTCGGGGCTAGGGACTCTCAGGTCCCCGTGGGGTGGGGGCTGATGGAGAGAGTACTGGGTGTGTGCTTGTCAGGTGTGCAGCCCCGTCTCCAGGTGTGGCTGTGGGTGTGTGTGTTGGGTGTGTGTGTGTGTCTCAGCTGTGTGCTCTGTGTGTGTGTGTCTCAGCTGTGTGCAGCCCCGTCTCTGGGTGTGGCTGTGGGTGTGTGTGTTGGGTGTGTGTGTGTATCTCAGCTGTGTGCGCTGTGTGTGTGTGTCTCAGCTGTGTGCAGCCCCGTCTCTGGGTGTGGCTGTGGGTGTGTGTGTTGGGTGTGTGTGTGTCTCAGCTGTGTGCAGCCCCGTCTCTGGGTGTGGCTGTGGGTGTGTGTGTTGGGTGTGTGTGTGTATCTCAGCTGTGTGCTCTGTGTGTGTGTGCCTCAGCTGTGTGCAGCCCCGTCTCTGGGTGTGGTTGTGGGTGTGTGTGATGTGTGTGTGTGTCGGGTGTGGTTGTGGGTGTGTGTGATGGGTGTGTGTGTCGGGTGTGGTTGTGGGTGTGTGTTCTGTGTGTGTGTGTCTCAGCTGTGTGCAGCCCCGTCTCTGGGTGTGGCTGTGGGTGTGTGTGTTGGGTGTGTGTGTGTATCTCAGCTGTGTGCTCTGTGTGTGTGTGCCTCAGCTGTGTGCAGCCCTGTCTCCGGGTGTGGTTGTGGGTGTGTGTGATGTGTGTGTGTGTCGGGTGTGGTTGTGGGTGTGTGTGATGGGTGTGTGTGTCGGGTGTGGTTGTGGGTGTGTGTGTTGGGTGTGTGTGTGCCTCAGCTGTGTGCAGCCCCGTCTCCGGGTGTGACTATGGGTGCATGTGTTGGGTGTGTTGGGTGTGTGTGTGTGTCTCAGGTGTGCTGTGTGTGTGTATCGGGTGTGTGCAGCCCTGTCTCTGGGTGTGAGTGTCAGACACCACCTCACCCCCAGGTGCTGGCGTGGGCCCCCCGCCCCTTGGGGTCTCGGGCAGCGGGATGTGTGTCTGGAGGGCACTCGACGCCCGGCTGTGGGCCACAGTGGGCACCGCAAGCCCATCAGTGCTGACACTGGGTCCCCTGCTCCCTGGGGTCCCGGGCAGCGGGATGTGTGTCTGGAGAGGACTCGACACCAGGCCGTGGGCCACACAGCAAGTCCATCAGCCTTGGGACACCTTGCGAAACCTCTCATCTCTCTAAACTGTGGGCCAAGAAGATTTTCTAAAAGAATGAAAGGAAAATCAACACAGCTGTTCAGAAGTGGGTCAGAGGGCCGCCTCGGAGACTCCTCCTGTCTCCAGAGGGCCGGTCCCCACAGAGGCCGCAGGCCCGGGACGAGAGGCACCTGTGGGCAGTGTCAGGATGGTTGTTTCCACAATAGACGCTCCAAGAACCTGCGCAGCAGGCAACACCCCAGTGTAACCTACACCAAGAGGAGGAGGCTACTCGACGGCGATGTTCAGTGACTGACGCTGAGCTGCGTCCCTGTGAACAGCCCGCTTCACACGCCGGTTCACCAGGAGCTTGTGCTGCGTTTCCCACTCAGACAAACAACACGGGTGGTTCGGGCCGCGGCCATGGGGCTCGGACGGGGTCAGGACGGGGTCAGGTGGTGGGTGTCTCTGCCCCCCACAGAGCTCATGGCCCTGCATGGAGCTCAGACACCAAGTGCCACCAGGAGAAACCTGGGGTCCCAGGGGGTCTTAGAGGAAGTGACAGCCCCTCCTGGGGTCCCGGGGGTCTTAGAATAAGTGATGGCCCCTCCTGGAGTCCCGAGGGTCTTAGAGAAAGTGACGGCCCCTCCTGGGGTTCCAGGGGGTCTTAGAGAAAGTGATGGCCCCTCCTGGGGTCCCAGGGGGTCTTAGAGAAAGTGATGGCCCCTCCTGGGTTCCAGGGGGTCTTAGAGGAAGTGACGGCCCCTCCTGGGGTCCAGAGAGTCTTAGAGAAAGTGATAGTCCCTCCTGGGGTCCAGAGGTGTCTTAGAGGAAGCGACGACCCCTCCTGGGGTCCCGGGGGGTCAGTGGAGCAGAGATGACAGGGCCCAGCAGCCCCACGTGGCAACCGGGTACTCTAGAGACAAGCAGTGGGGTGGCTGGATGAGGTGAGGGCAGAGCAGGTGGAAGGGCCTGGCGGGGAGTCTGGGCTGGGCAGGGGTACCTGGGGGTAGGCTCTGCTCCCGCAAGCTGAGGTCAGAGCTCTTCTCTGGAAGGTGAGCCCCTGCCCCAGGTCTCAGGAACCAAGGACGCACCTGGTCGGCCACCCAGATGCCTGGGACGCCAAACGTGTCTGGGCCTCACAGGCCGCTCAGAGCAGGCACAGGGCAGTCTTCTCGGAGAGGCCAGCTTTGCATTCCAGGTTTGTAGGGACGAATCAGCCATGAAACAAGACGTGTGAGTGGTTTGTTGCTGCTGTGCTGGTCGTGATGGTTTACAGGGGCCCTGTCACCCTCCACTCGTCACAAACTGACTCCCACCCAAACCTGAACCAGCGTGATGGCAAGGTCAGACTGACACGTGCAGAGCGGGCTCGTGGCTGCAGGACAGGCGACCCCCTGGAGTGGACGGGCCCGTCCCGGATCTGAGAGCATGTGTATTTGACCCAGCCCCAGCAGACAAGTGTCCCAGGGGCTCAGATCTCCTTCACTCAGGAGAATTACTGGTCTTCTCCTCCAGGCCCCGTGGCTGAGCCACCGTAGTCCTGCAGGCTAAGTCCCACCTAAGGACGTGTCACTGACCCAGCCCGAGAACCCTCCAGCTAGGGCGCTGCTGACCCAGTCCTGCTGGGGCTGGACTGGCCAGGCACTGACCCCTGGAGGCCCTGGGGTTTGCCTGGAGGGTGGGTCTTGTGGGCTCCAGAATTTCTGCCCAAACCCTCTGTCATTTAAGCATTAAGTATGACCGGCTGACATCACTGCCAGGGCGTGTTGTTCCGAGCAGTGTCCCAGCTCCACTGCTTTCGATGACCATGTGATCCCAGAGGCCCGCCTGCCCTGGCCTGGCCGCGGCCCTGGGCCGCCTCCAAGGCTCAGGCTGCTGGGAGGACCCTGGCTTTGGTCAGGCTGGTGCCCCAGACACTGCCCTCGCTCCCCTTCCCCCAGGCTGGGGAGAGCAGAGCATTCACTCTGGATCAACGACACACTGAGGGGCAGGGGGTCGGAGGTGAAAAGCTTTCCCACAGCTTTGCACATCTATGATCCGAGACGAGCCACTGCCTGAATCTGAGGGCTGCAGATATAAAGTCAGGGGGGGCTAGGATGGTTATGACAGGCGATCACTCGGACATGTCTTTATCTCTAAGGAGATGGTCTGTGTATGGGTGATGAGTTTGGGAGATATATTTCAGAAATCCGGAGAAATTCAGACACTAAATATAATTGACACATACCTCAGAAAGGTGACAGAAGAGAAAAGCTTTAAACTTTCCTTTATTTCCTTGTCACAGAAAAGCTTTAAACTTTCCTTTATTTCCTTGTCACAGATGAGCAGAGTACAGAGGAAAGCGTCTTAAAACAAATTAATCACCGTTATTTGTGACATTCTCAGGGTGTGAATCTTAATCACTGTTATACTTTTACATTGCTCCTAAATATTTATCTTATTATATTGATGAATAACCCACAGACTAGAATTCATGGAGCATTTAACAGCAGAAAGTAAAGAAAAACTGAAGAGCCTCTTGATGAGGGTGAGAGAGGAGAGTGAAGAAGCTGCCTTAAAGCTCAACATTAAAAAACTAAGATCATGGCATCTGGTCCCATCATTTCATGGCAAATAGAAGGGGAAAAAGTGGAAGTAGTGAGAGATTTTATTTTCTCGGGCTCCAAAATCACTGCAGACGGTGACTGCAGCTATGAAATTAAAAGACATTTGCTCCTTGAAATCGATGACAAATGACAAAGATCTGTACAGTCAAAGCTTTGGTTTTTCCAGTAGTCATGTATAGATGCGAGAATTGGACTATAAAGAAGGCTGAGAGCCAAAGAATTGATACTTTCAAACTGTGGTGTTGGAGAAGACTCTTGGACTGCAAGGAGATCAAACCTAAAGGTCAATCCTAAAGGAAATCAGTCCTGAATATTCATTGGAAAGACTGATGCTGAAGCTGAAACTCCAGTACTTTGGCCACCTGGTTTTTCCAGTAGTCATGTATAGATGCGAGAATTGGACTATAAAGAAGGCTGAGAGCCAAAGAATTGATACTTTCAAACTGTGGTGTTGGAGAAGACTCTTGGACTGCAAGGAGATCAAACCTAAAGGTCAATCCTAAAGGAAATCAGTCCTGAATATTCATTGGAAAGACTGATGCTGAAGCTGAAACTCCAGTACTTTGGCCACCTGATGCGAAGAGCCGACTCATTGGCAAAGATCCTAATACTGGGAAAGAAACATTGGGAGCAGGCGGAGAAGCGGGCAACAGAGGATGAGATGGTTGGATGGCATCACCGACTCAATGGACGTGAGTTTGACCAACTCCCGGAGCTGGCGAAGGACAGGCAAGCCTGGTGTGCTGTGGTCCATGGGGTCGCCGAGAGTCGGACACAACTTAGCAACTGAACAACAGCAACAATGTGAGTTACCTCATCCCATGAACAGAGTTTAACATCGAAAGTTAGGGAGAATTCGTAAACCCTAACCTAAAGCAGTTATAACGAAATGTCATGTTTACAGCAGTTCCCTTTATTAATATTGTTTCTACTTTCTCTTCAGTTCACTTCAATTCAGTCGCTCAGTCATGTCCGACTCTTTGTGACCCCATGAATCGCAGCACGCCAGGCCTCCCTGTCCATCACCAACTCCCGGAGTTCACTCAGATTCATGTCCATCGAGTCGGTGATGCCATCCAGCCATCTCATCCTCTGTCGTCCCCTTCTCCTCCTGCCCCCAATCCCTCCCAGCATCAGAGTCTTTTCCAGTGAGTCAATTCTTCACATGAGGTGGCCAAAGTACTGGAGTTTCAGCTTTAGCATCGTTCCTTCCAAAGAAATCCCAGGGCTGATGTCCTTTAGGATGGACCGGTTGGATCTCCTTGCAGTCCAAGGGACTCTCAAGAGTCTTCTCCAACACCACAGTTCAAAAGCATCCATTCTTCGGCACTCAGCTTTCTTCACAGTCCGATTCTCACATCCATACATGACCACTGGAAAAACCATAGCCTTGACTAGAAGGACCTTAGTCGGCAAAGTAATGTCTCTGCTTTTCAGTATGCTATTTGGGTTGGTCATAACTTTCCTTCCGAGGAGTAAACTTTCTCTTAGGCGTTACTATATAAAATGGTTCAAAAAGTCCTAGATTTCATCAAAAATAGACCAACAAGCCAACTGAAAAATGGGCAGGAGACACAAACCACAGGGCTCATGGGATAGAAAGCCTAAGAAGCGAGGACAGCTGCCCACCCTCATGGGAACGAGGGGAACGTGGCCTCACCGGGGAAGCAGGCAAAGACTCGAGCTCACCCAACAGCACCTTCTGCTGCCAAGGCTAGAAGAAAATTACTTGTTTTCCTGCATTTACTCAAATTGCAAGAAAGTGTGCAAATCGGTCAGTTGACTTAGAGGGGTTTTATCAATATAAGAACATCATAAAATACTTATCTTTTGACTTGGAAATGCTTCAGGGGAAATTTGCTCTACAGATAAACCGACGCCCAGGGAAAGATGGACACCAGGGTTATCCCAGGGACAATGTGTACCTGGGTGTGTCTGCTATGGTTTATGGACAGTGTCTGTGTGCGTGCATGTGTGTGTAGTGGGTGTGCAGTGTGCCTCTGTGTAGTGTGTGTGTACACACTCACATGGGGAGAGAAGCAAGGGTGGGTCTGCTGACAAAAGGCTTTGTTGAAAGGTGTGTGAAAAGCTTGTCCTGCCTTCAGTGTGCTCTGGGATTTGGGGGGAAACCATCCGTAAAATCACTTTTTTGACGCCAAAATATTTACTTTGGGAGGAGAGAGAAGAAAGGGCCTGAAAGGAGGGGCTGGCTTGGCTCTGGTCTAAAAGGGCTGTAAATCTGCAGGCAGTGGAGCCAGGGCCTCTGGGCTGAGCGGCAGTGTCCAGGCCTGTGCTCTGCCTGTCCCCGGAGACGAGGCCCCACTCCTGAGCCCCTGCAGGGCCCTAGGGGCCCTCCCGGCCAGCGGCCCTGCAGGGCTTTCCCACCACAGACGCGGATGGGCTCCAACGGCAGCCACGATTGGCATTTAGACGAGTTGAATCGACCTTTGGGTGTATTTTAGAGAGAAGGCGGCTGAAGGTGAGGAGAGCTGAGTCATTCCTGGCCCTCGGGAGTGAGTGCCTGGTTTCAGAAATGTGGTGGATGAAGAACCTGAAACCCGTCCAACTGCAGATATCTCAAGTGCTGGGGAAATGTGAGCAAACGTTCTCTTAAACGTGGAGCTGAACTTGCAAGATAGGCTGGGGTGCTTCCAGGGGTCAGAGGGATGGGCTGGGGGGCGGGGATGGGGCATCCTGGGTCCCGGGCGGACACTTGGGTTTCTGGAGTAACTGAGGGGCTCGACCTGCAAGCTCCCCTCTTGGGTCTGGGAAGGATGGATCCCAAAGGGCAGGAGCAACGGAGGAGCTGTGTTCCCTCACCCCAGAGAGGGGCAGAGCCCACCCTGCATCTCCCCTGGGAATCCCCGGCAGGGCCCCACACCCCAGGGAGGTGGCCCAGGCAGATTTCCAAACACGGAGCTTGATATCAGGGTAAAGTCGCTGAACAGCAGGGAAACACACAGTCCCAAGGTGGCGTCAGCACCTAGAGAGACCCTGACGGTGCCCACTGTTTCTGGGGACTTTGCATCCCCAGGTGGAGAACCCGATCCAGCCCAGCAGCCGGGGACATGGCCCGACAGAGACCACGCGGCCGCAGCCCCGAGGGCAGACGGTCTGTGGTTACACAAACCATGTGCTTCTGCAAACACCCTGCCCACGAGGAGCCGACCACGGCAAAGCCACGTCAGCTGCCAGGTGGGAAAGCGCGGTCTGTGCCCTCTGCCTCCACCTGTCGTGGCCGGGCCCTCGGGCCGCGCGTCGCGGGCCGCGCGTCGCGGGCCGCGCGTCGCAGGACGCAGAAGTGGAGAGGACATGCTCATCTGTGTGTTTCCAGCTTCAGGGGGACAGCGTGCCCGGTGTGCTGTTAATGCTTGGGGCTACCAAGTTCAGGGAAGGGAACTTCCTCTCTATCCCTAGTTTTCTAAAAGTTTTAAAGACACCGTGTTGACATTTATCCAGCCCTGGGGTCTGAGAGGCTGGGTGGGGACATGAGGACGTTATTTATTCTCTGTCCTCTTGAGGACCCCTCACATCTTTCCCAATTAAAAAGAAAATGTGCTTTTCACAGCAAACCTGCTCAGGTGACTTCACAAGAGTAGCAGGTGTGGGACACCAACCCCTCACAATAATTTCAAATGATTTATGTCAAATCAGAAATTTACTCAGGAAAAAGGAAACATGGGCTCATACTTGTTGGACCACTTATGAAAATAAGGGTCACGCTTCGTAAAAAGTGCTCCTGAGTGACTGGGCATCTATCTCTTATTCACTGGGACCAACACCGTGGTCCGAGGCTTGTATTTTGATTCCGTCACTGTACAGCAGCAGGATCCTTTTGGAATGACATTCACAGCCCAAATGTAGCACTCTGTGCGGTATGGATGACAACTCTGTTTAGATGGAATGATAACAGTCGCATTATTCTTCACGTCACCTGTGCCTGTGGAACAGGAGTGAAGCCTTTAGACTCGAAAGTCACATGTCTGGGCTGAAATACCAGTGGGGACGCTCGCTGGCCCCGTGCCATGAACAACTTGATTGTGTCCATGGACCCGTATTTTCTGCCTTCTAAAACAGGAGTGCTGATGGCGTCCGCTTCCAACACTGCTGTGAAGATCACGACAAGCAGTGTGCCACGCACCTGCAGACAACTGCAGGTCATCGGGGGTATCCTCACCTCCCGAGGGTGCTGCCCAGAGCTGTGTTAACACCATCTCCACGGACCTGTCAGTGTGAGCAGACAACCCGACCACCACCCTGCTTTACGGGTGAGGTCACCGGGGCTCGCAGGGGAGAAAATTGTTTTGCAGGTTGCGGTCGTTTAGGCTTTGCTTTATGAGTCCTGTTGCTCATGTAGAATGCCTGATGCTACACTCCTGCTTGGAAACACGACCCTCGATTCGCCATTGTTCCCGTGAGAGAACAGTGTCCGCCTTGAGAAGATTTACTACAATGCTGTTTGGGGACAGCACTAAAGCCAAACACGAAAAGAAATGAAAAATGCACGAAACACAACAAAATAAACCAGAGTAGAGCAGAGCAGTGTGTGAGCTAAGCCACTTCAGTCGCGCCTGACTCTTTGCAGTGCCGTGGACTGCAGCCCGCTAGGCTCCTCTCTCCGTGGGATTCTCCAGGCAAGAGCACTGGAGGGGGTTGCCATCCCCCTCCAGGGGATCTTCCCGACTGACTGAACCCACGGCTCTGGCATCTCCTGTGTTGGCAGGCAGGTTCATTACTGCCAGCGCCACCTGGGAAGCCGAAACAGAGAGAGGAACTGCAGAGCCACGCGTGACACAGGAGGAACCTGGAGCTGGGCCGGGGTCTCCGGTTCCCTCCTGGGCTCGGGTGCTGCCCGCACAATGACGGGCCCCGTGGGCAGGACCCAGGACCCCGGCTCCCACCACTGCAGTTCTCTGGCCTGCCACCTTGGTGGGCTGAAGCCAGCGATCTCCAGGTTCACTCCCTGGTCTAACACTCTCTACCGGAAGCTGTGTGTTGATGTCAGAGACTAAGTGCTCACTAAGCGAGTGTCGGTTGACGCGGGGCACTGGCCACTCGGAGGCACCCGGCCCTGCGTCCGGCTCTGTCACGTCTCCGCGCGCTCATCTTTTCTGGAAGGAGGAGAACGTGTCACTTTTGTTGTGATAGCCAATACGCCCTCCATGAAGCCCCGCATGCACCCTGCACAGTTTGGAAAACATTTGTACCAGATGGGGAAGCGAATCCAGATGCAACTCATTATTCAATCAGATTAATCTCCTTCTTTGGCTGATGACATGAACTTTCCAAAGGCCCAATTTGTTCTAACTTTAATCAGCTTGGACCCCCTAGGTTTTAAAGTATCTGTGTCAGAAACAGTCACATTTCGGGAAAGACTTGAACTCTCTCCAGGTCTGAATGTGAAATGTTTCAGCTCCAGTCCAGAAGGGCACAGTGGGAGCAGCAGAGGGCAGGTGCCCAGAGACCTCGGTTCTGCCTTCAGAGCGCCTCCTTGGGGTGCAGGGCAGCCACACCTGCTGCACCGCCTGATCCCAGCCGTGCAGTGAGGCTTGCAGCCACCTGCACCCCTGGAGGGCAGGGGTGTGCCGGGTGGTGCCAGGTGCCAGGGGCTCACTTGGCCTTACCCTCCTGACCCCCTGAGCTCAGGGCTGGGGAGCAGGGGGTCTCTTGCTCAGAGTGTTCAAATGGCAGAGCTGTTCTTGTGCAAACTCTTTCTCTAAACCGGTTCACACTGGTATCTGCTGTTTAACAACAACAACAAAAAAGGGAGTAAGTGCTTGAGCAATCAACTGTCCGAGGTTCCGCCAGGTAATCTCTACGATAGTGGAGGCAAATATTGTTCCTTGTCCCCTTTTGCTCAATTCCCTTTCCCCTGGTCCTTGAGATCGCAGTACCTGGGAGAGTTTCACAGTGTGAAAAGTCTGAAACGGAAACTGAAGGCAGGACCCTTCACAGCCCAGCAACCAGGCTGGGCAGCTTCCCAGGAGAGGTCGCAGCCCTGGGCCTGGGTGCTGGCGGGCTGCTGGTTGCTGCCCCGGAGGAGCTTTGAGCCCAGACCCTGGGTCCTCCTGCCTCCAAGACTCCTTCACACTGAGTGACACGGCCCCCTCCCTTGGGGCCACCTCACTGCCTCCACCACACTCAGTCCCCCGAAGGTTGCCCAGAACCCAGTTTCTCTTTCCACGGGGCCGTCGCTCTCCACAGCCTCTGTCCCGTGTGCCTGCCGGTGGGAGCTGCGGCGGCAGCCCCGAGAGACACAGGAGAGGCAGGCCTTGGGAAAGCCCCCGGCGTGTCTGCCAGCCCCCCTTCAGCTGTCGGCAGGCCCTCGTTCCCGCCCCAGACGTGTTAACAAGTGGTCCTCGCGGCTGCACTGTTGTCTTGTTGGAACATTTTTAATTTGGGTGAAATACGTCCTACACGCTTGAAGAAGCGTCCTCCCAAGGCTGAGAGCAAGAGCCTTTCTTCTTGCTGTGCTCTCGGTGTTCCACTAGCAGCCCTGATTCAGATTTGCTTACAACCTGACTTCCTGCTCCGAGCCTGCCCTTCAGAAGGGGAACCGTAACCACCTTTGCAGAGCTTCCAGGAGCGTTAGTATGACTGAGAACTCCTTGGGAGGGGGGTGACTCCCGCGGCGCTTTGGTTTTACATCTGGAGCAGAGCGGAGAAGGGGGTCCTGAGTCGGTGGGGAGCTGGTCCCTGGCTGGGGCGGCCGCCCCTCTGCGGCCTCGGCCACTGTGGCAGAGTTGAGCAGAGGCCACACCTGCCTCAGGAAGGCNCAGAGCTTCCAGGAGCATTAGTATGACTGAGAACTCCTTGGGAGGGGGGTGACTCCCGTGGCGCTTTGGTTTTACATCTGGAGCAGAGCGGAGAAGGGGGTCCTGAGTCGGTGGGGAGCTGGTCCCTGGCTGGGGCGGCCGCCCCTCTGCGGCCTCGGCCACTGTGGCAGAGTTGAGCAGAGGCCACACCTGCCTCAGGAAGGCACGTGATGCAAAGAGAGACTGGGAGCAAACTTGCAGCTTATCTACGAAGCCGTCAGTGTTGATCAAGGGAATGGCTCTGATAACATTTTCTTAACTTCTCTCTGGCCACTCCCGCCAACGTCCAGCCTGAAGCAGCCTTGGTCATGAAGAAAGTTCCAGAACCCTCACAGGCTTCCTGGTACTCTGACTCAGCACAGGTTGCAGGCCCTGAACCATCCAACATTACAACTTTTCTCTGTCCAGGCTGCTCACCCCTCTCACACAATGAAGCCTCCACAGGCAAGACAGACACACAGCAAGCCCGTTCCCATGGAAACTCTACAGCGCAGGCTTTGTGGAGCTGGGTCTGGCCAACTCCTGGTGCAGGAGAGTGAAAGTTCAGGGGTGTCTTCCTCTTCCTGTGGGCTTTACCCCCCAGCCAGATCTCTGGGCTCCTGGAGGTGCTGGGGCCAGGACAGGAGAGGGCGTGGAGGCCCAGCCTCCATCCAGCACCTGCCTCAGCACGGAGTCCATCGCTGCTCTTTCCCTGGGCTCTCAGAGCTTGTGTGGGTGGGTGGCTGGACCGGACTCCGTGTCTAGCAGAAGGCCCAGTCTTCCTGGTGACCCACCTGCTGAACTAGCTGCCAAAATGCCCTTTTCTCCTCCAAGCCTAGATGCCACGTGATGACCTTCTGGACCAGGAGCATCAGAGGCCAGGTCTCCCGGACACAGACAAGCAGGAGGGGCTGGGTGGTCCTGCCCTGGAGAATCTCCCAAGCTCACAGGAACATATCTGACTCTTACACAACTGTGCTCAAGCAGTGATATGAAGCAAGGGTGTACAGGAATAAGAAACAGTGCCTAAATGATTCTGAATTTCAGCCCCAGGTGATGGTCTGCATACAAGCTGTTAGTTTCGTAGGTGATGTGCTTGGAAGTTGATGTAGTGTTCACACCCTGGAGAAGGAAATGGCAACCCGCTCCAGTATTCCTGCCTGAAGAATCCCAAGGACAGAGGAGCTTGGTGGGCTACAGTCCATGGAGTTGCAAAGAGTCGGACATGACTGAGCAACTAAACCACCAGTATTCACACCACATTGTTCAGGGTTCTGGGAGGCAGGGAGGTGGAGAGGCATGGAGACTGACCCGCCCGTCCTCTGAATGGGGCAGCCAAGGAGCCACCTCTGCCATCATGTCATGGCCTTGGGGGAGCAATTGATGAGAGACGCTCCACAAAGCTCTGGGGACATATCGACCAACATCCAAGTTCCTCTGTGGAATGGGCATTCCCTCATCAGAGTTTGTCTGGGTGAAACCCCCTGGACATGTGTGCAGAGCAGGCATGGGGGTGAGGGGACCTCTGAGACCCCGCCTCGCCCTCCCTCCTGCCCCGGACTCTCGTCTCCCATCAGGCAGGCAGTGACCACAGTTTGCCTGTTCCCTGCAGACCAGCTTCGTCCACTTGCTTGTCGGATGCTTCCCACCATCCCGGGAAAAGCATCTCATCTCCCCTCCCTGCACCCGGGGAGCCGCTAACGAGTCTTTACTAGCCAGCACCTGCACAGAACCAAGAAACATTGTCTGTGGCCACAGGGAGCGAGCCCGCCAGCCTTGAGCCAGCGCCCACCAGCTTCCAGCGGCAGTGAGGGTGGCAGGGGCCGTGCTGAGACGCTGGCCAGTCTTGGATGCGGGTGTCCAGGTAGCGAGTAGTGAGCTGGTCACATTGGAGCCTGGGCAACACTGGGGCCCCGGTTCCATTCACAGGGGCGGGCCCCTTGTGCTGGGTGCCGTCCTGCCTGGTGTGTGGAGCGTGGCACCTCCAGGTCCAGCTCATTCCGGTCCCCCTGCTCTGTCACTGAGTCCCAGAGCTGCAGGGTGGGGCTTTGATTGATTGAGGATAATTTGCCTATTCCTATCGTGTAAGTTTAAACATTACCATAATCACGTCTCCACCAGAAAGGAACACTCCATCCGCGTGGCCTCGCCCTGCCCGAGGTGACCCTCTGTCCTGTGTGCCTGGGACCATCCCAGTCTTGGCACCAAAAGCCCCACATCAGGGCTGAGACAGAACGGTGGGTCACCCTAGCTGTACCCAGCTTGAGCCTCATGAGTGTGGCTGTGAGCGTCTCCCCCCACAACCACCCCCCAGCCAGAGCAGCTCCTTCTCTGCTTCCCAGAGGCCAAGCCTGCAAGGACTTGGATTCCAGGGACCAGGCCTGAGGTCTGCCCACCTGGCAGGGGACCGGAGCTCACAGGACCCCCATCCTGGGTTTTAGAACTCAAGGGCTGCCCTAAACAGCTCGCCCACCTGCCCTGAAGACAACTCCAGGCCTGGAGGGGGTGCGGGGTCACAGCCTCTACCGCTGATGTCACCAGACGCAGCGGGCACCACCTGGGACCTGGTTTTGTATGAAAATGTCCTTACTTCTCCATGGAATCCCTATGGTTGTGATGGAGACACAGGACTTGTCTTTTTTTGGAAGTGGGTATCTTCCCACGTGGCTCTCCTGCATTGTTGGAGACACCAGTTTGATCCCTGGGTTGGGAAGACACCTGGAGAAGGAAATAGTAACCCACTCCAGCATTGTTACCTAGAGAATCCCACGGACAGGGGAGCCTGGCGGGCTACAGTCCATGGGGTCCACAAAGAGTCAGACATAACTGAGCACACACAGCCGTCTTCTCGGGGCCGAGGACGCCGGCTGGCCCGTAGTGGGCTCTGAATCAGCACTGACGGAATGAGCGGGAGAAGGCGGGTTAGAGGCTCCTCGGTGGCCTAGGCCTCTCCCTCGCTTCGCCCCCACCCTCCCCAGCGACTGGATGGTGAGTCCGTCTACGGGGCTCCGGTGTCCCACCCTCAGCCACCCCCAGGGGGACCCCAGAATGTCCTCTGCCAGGGTGCTGTGCCCTCCCTCGGGAAGCCTGGTCTGGGCGAGGGCCCCAAAGTGCCATTTTGCCGGGTCTGCTCTGAGCAGGAAGGCCTGCCGTGGCTTCCAGGGCAGCTCCCACCGCGCCTGCTCCATGCCCTCCCCTGCCTGAAGCTGGAGGCCCCCCACGGGCCCCAGGGGACAGCACAGTCTCTGCCTGTTTCGAACACAGCAGTCACTAGAGAGGGCTGTGTGCAGGTCATCTGCCCCCTGAGATGCTGCCGGATCCTGGGCCATCGACACCCTTCCTCTCCAGGCCCAGCTCATGTCGCTTCCCGAGGGGAAAGAGCGCAGCCTCCCGAGATTCCAAGACACCCGTCCACACCCCTCATAGATGCGCCCGAGACCTCGGGCTGGACCCAAAGAGTGGCCAGCAGCAGCTCTGACCATAAGCGTGGACCCAGGCACATCCGTCTGCCTGGGCTTCCTTCGCCCTGTTAGAGGAAGAAACAGAAATGTTACTAGGAAGGGGCTTCTCGGCCCCTGGGGTCTGGAGGGTGAGCGTCTGGAGGGACGTCCTCGGGAGCCGGGCAGCTGTTCCTGCAGAGCCCAGGGCCCTGCGCCCTCAGCAGGGATGTGGCAGCGGATGTTTCCTGGCTCAGGGTCTGGCTATTTTTGCCCGGAGCCTTGTGCCCTCTGGAGCCCAGGATGCTGCCCACTGCCCCCTGGATGTTGGAGAGTTGATTTCTCAGTGTCACCAACTGCACGAGGGGGCGACCTTTGGACCGGGGCTTCCCAGGGTGTGGGGTGCCCAGTGCACAGCTGGCGAGGTCCTGGGGGGCCGCCCTGATCACCCCTGTGCCTGCCAGCATCCGGATAAACCCAAGTGGGGTGGGCCCGGGGACCCGTTTCATCAGGCTGCATAGGCACAAAGGTGGGGACCCCGAGAAGGACAGTCTGCAGAGGGAGGCCTGGGTGCGTCCTGATGAAGCCGCCTCCCGGGAACGGTGTCCCAGAGCCACCCGATCCACGTGCCCACGATGGGGGCTGGGCCCCCACCAGGACGGGACTCGGGGCTCAGGGCTCTGGGCTTTCTCTGGGCACTGGGAGGAAGGGCTCTGCTAGCTGAGTGCTGAACGCTTCTCCCTGGACTTGCACCGGTGCGTCTGGCTTTACGGTCACAGGCTAGCCCGCACTCGCTGTTCTCAGGGCAGCTGTGTCAGTTAGCAGGATCATTTCTGCAGCGTCACTAAGCAGCCCTGGAAGGAGCCAGGTCTCTGTTGGGCTGGCAGGTCTAGGCCCCTTGTCCCCTCGGAACTGCCTGCCTGGCGGGGACACGGCGGACGGGAGGCGTGGAGAGCCGCCTTGGGAGCCCTGTTTGCTCCAGGCTCCCAGTCGCCCTGCAGTTGCTCTCCTCCCGCTGACATGAGGCCCAGGGTGCCCTGGTGTCATGTCCTCCAGGATGGAGCCGGGAAGGGACTGAGGGTCTGCCCCCTGCCCTGGCTCCTGGCTCCACCAGGGGTGGGGGTTGGTGGTGTAAGAACGTGACTCTTCTGACTTGGAATCTGCTCTCTCCTCGCGAAGGTGGACGGGTAGCTCCCTCAGCTTCGTGTGTGAAAGGGGATGGGGGTTCCCGGCCACCCCTGCGTGGCCTGCGCCCGTGGAGTCATCGTCTGCTCCCGTGTCTTCAGCACCAGCCTCATCTCCCCGTTTCCTTGAGGATGAGAATGGTGGCCGGCGCTCGTGGGTTGTTGAGCAGACTCTGGGGGTGCTCCCTGGTGAATCAGGAGGTGCGCAGACGCTGTGTGACCAGACTTTGTGTTTCTGGCCAACACTGTCCACTCAGGGCAGATGTGAGTGTCACCCCTGGACGCGGGAATTCCCCGGCGGCCCGGCCCAGGGGTTCTGGCCACTCCTCGACTTGGAGGTGGTCTTCTCCCCGAGACCAGCGTGGTGACAGCCAAGGGCCTAACAGGACACACGTGGAGCCAGGCTCCAGCGGGGGCCCCCAAGCGGGGGCCTGAGGAGGGCCCTCACCTCCCTGCCCTAACGGTGGAACCGCGGCGACGCCCCCCAGGCCCAGCGCAGCAGCAAGCGTGGGGCGGGGGCTGGGAGTTTAGGGCCGTCGTCCTGCCTGTTTCCTCTTCACTGGCACCGTGAACGCCTGCGGTTCTCAAGGCTGTTTCCACGGTCATGCGCAGCGATGTCTTCTCCCTCTGTCTGCCTGCGTCTCCAGCTCCTCTCCCGGGCTCCGCCCGCAGCCTCCGGGGCCCCTCTGCGGAAGCGGCGCCCGCGCGGACCCTGGCCTTGCTGGGAGCGTGTCTTCAGGTCTTCTCCTTTCCCAGGAGACCTCTGTGCTCCCTCGCTTCCTCTGCCCCCCACCACCTCCCGCCCATCCTTGGTCTGACTGTGCCCAGGGACTCTCCAGGGCAGCGGCTGCAGCCAGAAACCACAGTCAGTTCACGGCGTGCAACGTACAGGACAAAGCGCGCACGCTGCTGACACCAGGCAGCTTCCGGGATGGGGGCTCCCGGCTGCCCCAGGGGCCCAGGCTGCAGGGGTCCACGTGGACGGCATGGATAGAGGGGGCAGGGGGTGGTTCTGAGAGGGGTGGCCCGCTTTCCGATTACCTCCACCCGCATCAGCCTCTTTCCACGGGCCCTGGGGGCACTGGTTTTGTGACGGAGCGAGAAAATCTGCACTTGGAGATGGAGATGCACAGGCTGGGTGTGGAGCATGGGGGCCGGGCCCGCAGAGGCTCCTGACCGCATGCTGGCCCCCAGCCGTGGCCGTCTTCCTCTAGGGGCTCCCGAGAGGAAGGGGCTGGAGGATGGTGCCCAGCGGGGCTGTGACCCCAGGGTCCCCAGGGCACTCTGCCTCCCCTGTGATCCCAGGCCGCCAACCCCCGCATGGCACAACCGTGCCCACCTGTCTCGGAGTTCTCACGGGGCCCCGCACGCTCGCCCTCCCTGCCCACTCCCACTACAAAGGGCCTCGCACACCCACACGCCTCCCCGGCTGGCACGGCCCCAGCGTAAACAGAGGGTGCGCTTTCCGTATTAATCACCGATACGAAAACACACAGCCTCTCTCTATTGTTCTGAACCTGGTTCACACCCTGTGTGACTTTACACTGTTCCTGAAGCGCTGGCTTGCCCTGAACTACGACTGACACCGGTTCGCCCGCACAGAAAGCGTGTTATCTGCTCTCTGTGTCTACACGGAGTTCCCTGGGAGCTGCCGGGTGGTGGCTCAGGCCTGAGACGGTGCAGGGGGAGGTCAGGCTCCCGAGGGCGGGCGACTCGGAGCCTCCGCCGGACTGCGCGGGGCCGCCCTCTGCTGATTCTGCGGGTGCAGCCTCATGCCGGTTCCTAGCCAAATCCCTGCGCTCGCTTCCTAAGTCAGATCAATCCCATGAGAATCGGGGCATCCTCCGCCTACCTCCTCAGGAGGCGCTCTGAACAGCGCATGGGACAAGGACATGGGACAAGGCCTCGAGGAAGCGCGAGGGGCCTCTGAGCGCCACCCCATCAGCCCCAGAGCCAGATGCAGGCTGAAGAAAATAAAACAACGAGAAGAGGGGTTTTCAAGTTCTCAAGCTTAAAAATAAGACACAATTTGCTAAATTTCCAATGGAAAGGAAAATTTATAACTTCTTTCCTTAGTTCCAAGTCCTGTTTCCACCCACATTTAAGCCGCCTGAGTGATGTGTGGGACAGCAGCGTGTGCGAGGCAGCTCGGGGTTCACGGGGCCGAGTACGCAGGAATCCTCAGCTCTGCAGCCCCACTGCCTTCCAGAGGCAACATGGACCCTCTTTCTCTTCAGCCCCTTCTGCGTCTCAAGGGATAAAGAAAAGAAGAAAGTGTGTCTCTCCTGAGCAGTGAAATGGGAAGACTGAACGGGAAACGGAGAGAGGCCAGTGTACCCGCCCCCACTGAGGCACCGGGAGGAAAACGCCTTTCTCTCTCTTACGGGCGGTCTGGGCTCTCAGCTCTGCCCTCTCCTCTGCTCTGCCGGCTTCTGCTCCTTTGAACCCTCACAGCAATGGAAGCAGGTCTGCGCGGAAGAAAGGAGACCGCGTTTTCCGTGATGAGTCACAAAACGAGGTGTTCGTTTTTATTTTTTCAGTTGTGGTGAAATACACACGATGAACGTGACGCTCAGCACGCCAGGCGGCCGTCCCCAGCATCCAGCCCCGGAATTCTTCATCTTGCAAAACCGAACGCGGCCCCCAGTCCTGGCCGCTGGCGCCACCCCCTGCTCTGTCTCTGAATCTGACTCCACCTGGAGCCTCATAAGTGAAGCCACCAAGTCTTCGTGCTCGCGTGACGGCTTAGTTCACTGGGCACCGTGTCCTCCAGGCTCATCCTCCTGTAGCTTCTGTCAAGACCCCTTCCTCTGTGAGGCTGGATGACGTCCTGTTGTGTGGATGGACCACCTTCTGTCTGTCCACAATCTGCTGCTGGGGCCTTGGGTGGTCTCCACTCATCTGTGGTGTGAATCAACCTGGCCTCACTCCCCACGGCGTCCACACCCCCTGCTCCCCACGGCGTCCACACAGCCTCACTCCCCACGGCGTCCACACTGCCTACTGCCCACAGCGTCCACAGTCCCCCCCACAGTGTCCACCCCGCCTCACTCCCCGCTGGCCGTCCCACCTCGCTTCTCCCCAGCAGCCACCAGGTTTCGGAGGGCTTTAGTCTTGCCCCCGACTCGTCCACTGGTCGACGGCTCGGGGGGACACACCACGTCCTTTATTTGCACGGAGAGGCTGTGCATATAGCCGGCACACTGAGCTCTGCCTGCACCATGGTGAGGCCCCCGGCCCTGAGGGTCTCACCCACAGCCCCTTCCCGTGAGGACGGGAACCTCGAGGAGACACAGGGGCAGAGGGCGGCGAGGAGGCCCGGCTTCGGCCCTCGGGGCTGCCTGTGGGGCCTGCAACCGGAGGGGGCGGGAGGGACCCCGCGGCGCCTTCTGAGCTGTCAGGCACCAGGGCCACGGGCCCTCAAGTCAGAAAAGGAAAGAAAGCGCATGAAGGAAACCCCCATCTTGTTTAAAAACAACAGCAAACCGCGGAGGACGCGGCGGCCTCGGGAACTGTGTTTCCTGACCACAAGCGGCACGTGGGGAGGAGCAGCGGCGCCCCGGGTCCTCCTGGGGAGGACCACGCAGCTGGCACACCCCGCGGACTCGGGTCTCGGGGCAGCGGACTGCGGCACAGACCCCCACCTCCCGCTTTCTGCGTCCCACCTGCCAGTCCAACCCCGAGGCCGCCTCCTCCCGGGGGACATGCCGATGGGGGCCAGGCCAAGGTGCAGCAGCCTGCTTTAGTTTTTCAAATCGCTGCTCCCCCATGGGCCTGCGCATCAGCACTGCAGAAAGAACCCGGTGGCCCTGGCTGCTAATTTTGAGTGGCTCCTCCCGGGTGGCATTCCTCCCGGGGCGGGATGTGGGTGCCGCCTGTGAAAAGAGACCACTGGTCACAAGGCCCTGGATCAGGGGCTCAGAGGGGCTGTGCAATGCAGTGGTTTGGGGAGCCTCCAAATACTCGGATTTCCAGGCCCCACTCACGACCAATTAGGAAGAGCTAGTGAACCTCTGAGCACAGAACCCAGGCGTCCACATTCTTCTGAGCCCCAAGTGGATGCACACGGGCTCTGAGGGCCGCCTCTCAGAGACCCAGCCACGCACACAGGGTGGCATGTAAGGCAGGACAGTCAATGCTGCTTCCTCAAAGGATGTACATCTTTGCAAAGAACAAAGCTGGATGAACACAGACAAAACCTTGGCGACCTGTATCTCTACATAACAGGGGGCTGGTGTCTGATTTTCTTTTGTTTTGCCTCCTTATGTTTTTGAAAGCTCCTCAGCTGTACAGCTCTGGTCACTGGCAAGGACAGTAACACCTGCTCACAGAGGAGAGGCTATGTCACGTGACGCTGGGCACGCCATCCTGGGGTCCAGAGGAGGCCTGCCCCCGGGGCCCCTGTGACGTGGGTCCCTGCGTTTGGGGAGTTAGCCCTTTGTGTTAGCCCTGTGTCGGGGCATCTCCCGTCCCCAAGAGGGCAACGGTGGGCTCTGTGTCCCCAGTACCAGGTGAGGATGCCCAGCACCATGGGCCCCCTACTTCCAGATCCGGCCATGACCTCCCCAATGACCCAAGTGAGGACTTTGACTTGACTTCTGGACCCAGTGTTGAAATGAAGGCTGGCACAGAAGGGCCCTTCCCCTCCCGCTCACACAGGGCAGGCTCTCTGCCAGATCCCAGTGGATGGAGCCCCGAGGAGAGGGCGGGGGCGGAGGCGGCGGCCGCAGGACTCTTCAAAGGGCGGCTAATGAGTCTTCCTATTGTCTGAGTCCATGTATACACCTGGGCTCCCAGGGAGACCACGGAGCCGGAGCCTCCACACAGGGCAGGACAGCACCCCATCTGTGGGATCAAAGGATGGCCTGTCATAGGCAGCGAGTTTGACTGGAAGGCCTCCTCCAGCTGCGGGAACAGAGGATGCGAAGTGGGGGGGTGGGCGTGGGGGGAAGGAGACGGTCAAAGGCACGTTACAACGGAGTCCACAGGATAACCGCTCACCCACGCCACACCCCCGACAGCAGCGAGCGCGCCCCGCAGGCCCGCAGCCTCCCCCGGCCATGCTGGAGCACTTCAGGGTCGGCTCAGTGGGAGGAGGGCAGGTTCCGCTCAGCCCCCCGCAGGGCAGGGCGGTCCCCACCTCGGAGAATCACAGCGAGCGAGGGGGCCCAAATGGGAGGGAAGGGCTGCCAGCTCGAGAGCACGTGGGTCAGAACATGGATCAGACCGCGCTGCCCTCTGCCCGAGCCCACCGCAGCCCACCTTCTCACCAGGACGCTGCCAGCATCCTGCAGACTCCGCCGGCCCGCACGTGCTGCAGGGAGCAGCAGCCTCCCGAGGCCCTCCTCCTGCATCTTGGATGCTCCCACGGCTGTTGAGGCTTCTGCTTCCTGGTGTTTATCAACCTGCCCGAGGCCCAGGACAAGGAAGCAGGGAGACGTGGCTGAAGCCCCAGTCGTGAGAGGGCGCCGGGCAGGGCAGCACCAAGATGCTGCCCAGGGGACGCGCTGAGCCCCCCCGGGGGCACTGGCCCTGGACGTCCCTCTGGCCTCAGCTGCGGCCCCTCCCCGCCCCTGGACCCACAGGCCCTGCCTCCGCTGCCGGGTAACAGGAAGCAGTGCGGGAGGCGTGCTCCTCGGCCCGCGGGTCACCGGCTGTGCCATCGCGGGGTCTGGAGGGCAGGTCAGTCACGGCCGCGGCTACCCGCAGGCTCCCGGGACGGTCTCTTTGAACGTGAGGGAAGTTTAACTATTTTGCAAAGCTGGCAGAGGTCCAGGGGCAAGGATGTTTTCTTTCTTTTGTGTGAGGGCAGGAGGGCAGGGGGGATCTTGCTATTTTGGTGTCTGAAGGCGACACCACAGACACTCGGAGGAGCCAGGCCCCCGTGGCGCTGCGTGCAGGCGGGCGGGGGCACCTGGGGGAGCCTTGGGGTCTCGGGGGGACGGCAGGGCGTCCGTGGCTGCCCGGCACTTTCTTCCAGGTCATGCCGTGAACACCCTCATGGCAGGCCCGAGGACATCGCCTCCTCAGTGCCCTGGACACAGGCCTGGGCCTCGTCGTCTCCAGGGGACGCCCAGGAGACAGGATAGCGACTGGGCCACGGTGGCTACGTGCACAGGGCAGCTGGCGTGTCCCCAGGACGTAGGAGGTGAACTGCCTTGGTCTTTCCCGCTCGCAGTGCACACGGAAATAACCTCCCCGCGCTCTCTGCTGACGTGGCCCCAGGGTCGTTGCCAAATAAAATCATCCTAATCGTTTGAGCATCTTCCTGGGATTCTTCAGAGAAAATATATCATCTTCATTTTGAGAAGAATGGGCAAGTTTCCCATGCCCGTCCCTCCCACTTGAAAAGTGAAGGTGTCAGTGACTCAGGTGTGTCTGACTCTTTGCGACCACATGGACTATAGCCCTCCAGGCTCCTCTGTCCATGGGGTTCTCCAGGCAAGAATCCTGGAGTGGGTGGACATTTCCTTCTCCAGGGCGTCCTCCCAACCCAGGAACTGAACCCATGTCTCGTGTCTCCTGCACTGCAGGTGGATTCTTTCCCACTTGAGCCGTGTTCCTCCCATGGACCCGTAAACGCCTGTCAGGGAAACAGCTCGCACGGCAAGCCAGGTTCCGTGGCCCTGATGCCCTCTGTGGCAGCATCAATCTGACACAGGCCTCCTCACCCTTCCACAACGCTGTGCCCTCCCCGGAGCCCCTTGCCCTTGGCCAGGTCAGAAACCAGGTGAGCAACGCAGAAGAGCGAGGAGCCCGCCCGCCAGCCTGGCCCACCTGCCAGGGTTCCACGTGGCGCCAGGCCCAGAGCTGGTCTGTTTACCACGTGGACTGAGCGTCCTGAGTGCCTAATTAAGGGTCTGTATCTCACAGCGCTGGTTGGATTCTTTTTTGAACAGTGAACAGAAAGCCGTGGAGACGCCAGATTTTTCACCTGGGGAGAGGTACCTTACCCTGGCACTTGGAGGAGCAGCCGTAGTGGGTAAAAGAAGAACAAAAATGACAGCTGCGCTCACGCTCATCTCCTCGAGTCTGAGTTTCCAGTGTGCTAGCTGCTCTGTTACCAAAGGGCGTGTCGTTCAAGTCCACTTGCAATCATTTCACTAAAGACGGAGCAGCTTCAGACTGCACACGCACTGTGGAGCCGGCCCACCCATGCGTCCAGGGCGATGGGTCTGTCCCTCTCTCTGTCCTGGACTGTCCCCCACCTTTCCTGGGGAGCTGAGCAGTGACTCTGATGCCCGAATGTCTTCCTGCCTCTGTGGGGAGCGTTTTGCCGGATGTTCAGCAGTGACTTTTGCCCCGAATCCTGGCTATGCTCACGCCTCCGCTTCCTCCGTCTCAGACTGCCTCACTCCACGGGCGGTGGGAAGGAAGTCAGTTTCTGCCATGTTCTGTGGGTCAAGGAAGGCTTGTTTATCCTGCTGGTAAAGTCAACAGGCTGCTGACTTCCTGCGGGACTGCAGGCTCTCTGAGACAAGGGAGCCCAGTGGATCAAAGCCTGGGCTGCAGCAGTTCTGAAAATATGCTAATACAGCACCTGTGGGCCCACCTCCAGGAGGAAACAGAAAGCTCACGGGGCCTCTGGTCTCACCTGGGAACCTTGCGGGGGAGGGGGAGGACATGGCTTCCCCAAGGAGCACCTGGAGGCCCCGTCACCCTGTCCTGAGACCCACAGCCTCCCCAAGCAGGAGGTGTGCAGACTGGACTTTCCAGCCATGGTCTCCAGTGGGCTTTGCCTGTTTGGACAAGATCTGCTCAGAGCAGTGGTCCTCCCCAAGACTGGTCCACTCAGGCTGCCTCCCCATCGGTACGGCTGAGGCTGGGGTCCTGCAGCGTCTCAGCTCTGTCCTGGAGCGCTGGTGCACCTGCAACCCGCAGTTTACTATCCATCTTTCAGTTCAGTTCAGTTCAGCCGCTCAGTCGTGTCCGACTCTTTGCGACCCCATGGACTGCAGCACACCAGGCTTCCCTGTCCTTCACCATCTCCCAGAGTTTACTCAAACTCATGTCCATCAAGTTGGTGATGCCATCCAGCCATCTCATCCTCTGTCGTCCCCTTCTCCTCCCGCCTTCAATCTTTCCCAGCATCAGGGTCTTTTTCAATGAATCGGCTCTTCACATCAGGTGGCCAAAGTATTGGAGCTTCAACGTCAGTCCTTCCAGTGAATACTGAGGACTGATTTCCTCTAGGATGGACTGGTCGGACCCTTACTATCCGCTGACTCAGGGGAGGGAGGGCCTTGCCCTCCTCCGTCCTTGGCGTTCCCTGCACCCGCTGCTCACTTGCAGTCAGCCTGCACTATGTGAGGTTAGAAAGATGCTATGTGCGCAGGACCACATGCTCACAGCTGCTTTTGTCGTTCAACAAGCGGCCAGGATAAGAGATGAGCTGGGACCTGGGTGTCAGGACTCCTGTCCTGGTTTTCTGAGCGAATCCTCCCAACGCCCCACCCCCCGCAGTTCTCTCCAGATGAGGTACCTGGTTCATCGTGGCTTAGCACTGGCAATCAGACGCTGGTAACCCGGTGATTATGCGAAGAAATGGACCCGGCAGAGTGTTTCTGTGGCGCGCTCCGTTTCCTGACTGTGTACATGACACGCAGAGCTCCTGCAGCCCAAGAAAGCACGGAGCTGATGCAGCAGTGAGCGTGCGGGGGCGGCTGCGCCACCAAGAGAACCACACGGCGCGTCAGGGGTTCACTGGGATGCAGCTGGGACCAAAAGACACTCCAGAGACACAAGGGTTTTGGGAAAAGACCAAACACCACGGAAGTCAGAGAAGAAAACGGGTCAGCACATGGCTCCCTGGCAGAGTCGGCCTCCGCGTGCTGACCTTCCCGAAGCAGCCCTTTGAAGGAGAGCCGGGGATGCGTCCCTGCAGCCACGCCCCCTCACGGATGTGACGCCTCCTCTGCCCACGTGGCCGGGGCAGCGAGGCAGCCAGTGTGATGGAGCAGAGGGCAGACGAGCTCTGGGGCTGCCGCAGGGCGCCAGCCCTCTACCGCCACACCTCCTTCCTGAGTCATTCGTTTGAAAGGATCTTTTTTCCAGCTTAGCAACTGAACTAGTTTAGCTCCATCGTGAGGACTTCTGTCCAGGGATGACAGCACAGGCATCATTTCCTGACTGATGAAGCCCATCTCTCTGGGAAGGAAAGGCCCTGGGCCAGACCCACCACCATTCACGCTACTCAATGCCCATAATATTCTTGTGAGCTTTCCTAAAAATCATTGTCTCCATCTTACAGAAATGGAAATGGACTCCGGAAGCGGCAGTAGTTGACCCAGGCAGCAGATTGAGACTTAAGCCGTGATCTCTGGCGTCCGGATGCAGCCACGCTTTGCCCAGGACTCACAACTACCAGCTTCCTGTCATCCGTCAAGCTTCTGTTCATCGCCAGGAGAAAGATGACACCAGCTCAGAAATCATCGTGGGTTTTCCCCAGCTCTTTGACTAATTGGGCTTTCAGACTGACTTCAGACGAGCTACCCCAAGAATACATCATCATCTTTTTTTTTTTTTTTCATCATCATCTTATACCACATTCAAACTCTCATTGTTTGTTTTTTTTCACGTAGACACATCATTTTAGCTCATTTTCAATCAAGGTTTTCGTCCCTGACACGAGTCAGAACTTTGATGTAAGCCTTACCGGAGCTGGAGAGACAGCTGTCAAGAGAGCCCCGGTTAACGAGCTGCCCTAACTTCCAGAAGCTGGAAGAATAATCGAAATCATCTTTAGCAAGGATCACCGATCGTGGTCTTTGTGTGAGGAAACGGCAGACACACCCCACCGAGGCTCTGAGGACCTTAATGAGGCAGCTGAATCGTCCAACGAGTCGTCCCGCCATGGTGGGATTTATAAAAGCAAAATGTTTCCACGCCTGTGCTCACAGCAGCATTGCTTACAACACCCAGAGTGTGGGACGTGTCCGTTCACGGGTGAATGGACACCCAAAATGTGCTCCATCCACACAAGGGAATGCAATGTTGTTCAGCCTCAAAAAGAGGAGATTCTGACACAGGCTACAGCGTGGTGGACACTGAGGACAGGGTGCTCAGTGAGGTGACCAGTCACGAAAGGACCGGTATCGCACGATTCCACCTGTACGAGGTCCCGAGAGTCCTCGGATAGTGACAGAAAGCAGGAGGGTGGTGTCCAGGGCGGGGGGGGGGGG